>CM038671.1:508253187-508435856 GCA_021605145.1 Aegilops bicornis
CTGAACTAAGAGCGCTTTCATTCATTCAAAAAGACAAAAAGAAAATCTTTTTCTATTCCTAATGTATCTCACGTATGTATAGTCTCCACAAATTCAAGTTATACCCACTTTACTTTAATTGATCTCGTCGCTACTGCCTAAAAAGAAGAAAGAAGTAATATTTGCTTTTGAATTCCTTGAGATTTGCGTTTTTCCTTCCTACTTGCTTGTGTTCTCGTCGCGAGAGCCGCCCCGCATACCTCAGTCAGCCGTTAGCCCGGCCGGAAACCAGGGACGGGACCAAGGAGTGAGGGGCTACCGACAAGTTAGGCTCTGAGTCGCGATGCTCGAGAGTCCCCTTGACGCACGTACAACAAGTAGGGAGGTGAGATGTATGGGTGAATTTACCGTTCTACGTCGGCAGAGCCCGGCCCCGCGCATACCTTAACCGCTGTTAGCCTTTCGGAACTAAGGGGTGAGGGGCTACGTGACCAGTTAGGCTCCTGAGTCACGATGCTCAGAGTCCCCTTAGCGTCCAAGCGGCCTTCGTACCTTGGCTCCGCTCGGGGAGAGTCGTCGACGAACCAGGCCCGAGGGGCTGGCTGGTGGCATGCGCTGGGCGTGACCAGTGTAGCCCGTGCTCAGCCCCTCGCGGCACTCCCGAGGGAGCCGTTCGATGAGGCCGGAGATTGAGCTCTGGGCTCCCCGAGGTTGATGCGTCCCGGCCACCCTAAGTTGTTTATCACTAGCGCGAGCATAAGCGCTTCCGTATGTGTCTGGGCATAGCCGCTCCTCGGCGGTGTCGTCGGCCCGGCATGGAGCATGGTGCTTCCAGCAGTGCGTGGGAGGGGCTCCCCTCCGGGAGGAGCCCCAGGCGTGTACAGCCCATACGACACGTGGCTGGCACGGTAGGGCCTGACGAGGTGTATCTGGGCACCCGTGAGCCAGCGTGGGACTCACGGGGCCCTACCTCAAGGCGGGTTGCGCCTGGCTCTGGGCCTTTACTTGTAATATGTTCCTGCAAATTTGGTTAGATGTCGACGCTCTACGTCCTCGGGTCCCGGCCCTCGAGCGGGCTCAGCCGTCGCTGGTATGCCAGGTCGAGATGCCGTGGACAAGGCCAGAGGGTGAGGGCTGGAGAGCCAGTAGGAGCCCATGGGTCGCGATGCTCATGTACCCCCCCTTTAACGTGCAAGCGGACGACATGAAGGAAGAGGGGTGCCGTGGACAGGCATCAAATAATGATCATGATGGGTCAAACGCACGACCGAATAAGCATAAGAGGGATACATGCCACTGGTGCAGCCCGGGTGGCTTGGGGATAATGCAGCGAGGCGCCCCCAATAAAGTAAACTAGAAACATGAATCAAAAGGGATACATGCCGCGAGGATGGACCCACGAGGCACAGGAATGATGCAGCCACAGGCGCTCCAGCTGAAAATGAAACTCGAAGGACGTCACCTGGTGATGTTGGGGATGAAGGGATGCTGAAGTGGCGGGCGTCATGCACTGCGGAAGCCGATCTTCACGAGCCCCTAGGCCCGGGAGCCTCAGGAGGCTCCGGAGGCACTGGTGGCTCCTCGCGGACCATCTCCATCTCCGCCAGGACCGCGGAACGCCAGGCCACTTGAGCCTCCAGGATGCTCCTCATGAGGCGCTGGCGCGCGGCAGCCACGTTCGGCAAGCCGTAAGGCATGCGAACATAGCTGTGGGGTGGACCTTCACAGCGTCCCACCATCCTGAGAGGCGGCTCGGTTGAGCCCTGGTATGTCGATGCAGACGCGCAGCCCACCATCCTCGCCTGGATGGGGAGCTACGGCGGGTAAGCGGCGGCTATCACTCATGACTCTTGACTCCTGCAGCTCCTGAATGATCTTGCTGACAAACTCCTGAGGGTTTGGCCCTCCTTGCCTTGCTCCTTCCTGAGGGAAACATGCTTTGAAACACGCCTCCAAGTGGTGCCCGAGCGCCTCCCTCGTGATCTTAGCAAAGTCGATGGCCCTCCAGGAGAGAGCCCCCGAGCCTTGCTCGAGGAGGGCGCCGGGCACGCCTTCCTATGCGACAGAAAGAGGCGCCCCTGGAATGGGCACGGACTCTGAGGGGCCTGCCTCCCGAGGGCTATGACCAGGGCATGTCTTCTTCTTCTTAAGGACCACCTCGGGAAGCCCTCCGCTCCTGCAATCTGGATCTTCAATTGACGCGGCTTGAAAAGCATGCTCCAGGGAACACACTGCGTATCTCTCTTCACAAGGCACCGTGATGACTCCTTCCTGGCATCTTGAGGACATTGTAGCCGTGATGAGTCACGGCCATGAATTTGGCCAGAGCTGGGTACCCGAGGATGGCATTGTACGGCAGGCGAATGTGGGCGACGTCGAAGTCAATGAGCTCGGTGCGGTAGTTGTCGCGCTTCCCGAAGGTGACAGGAAGGCGGACCTGCCATATCGGAACTGTGGAACCATCAATGACTCCGGAGAAAGGTTTGGTTGGCTGAAGCTGATTGTATGGCACTTGGAGATTGTTGAATGTCTCCACGGACAGGACATTGAGCCCTGCTCCGCCATCGATGAGGGTCCTGGTGACTTGCACATTGCTGATGATTGGGGCACAAAGCATCGGGAGGACTCCGGTTGTGGTTGCGCACTTGAGCTGATCCGCTGAGCTGAATGTGATGGCGCACGCTGGCCACCTGAGGGGGCGTGTGGCTTCGAGCCTAGGAAGGACTGCATTCACTTCGCGGGCGAACTGCTTGAAGATGCGCTAAGAGGCTGGGGCTTGAGCCCCGCCTAGGATGCAAGCGATTGCGCGCGGCTCTGAAGCCCAGCCCCTCATCCCCGATGATGGTCTTCATTTCTCCTTGGCTGCGGTGGCGGAGGAGGGAGGCCTGCGTTGCCTTGTGGGCGATCCTCGCGAGGCTGGTCCCTCGGCCTCCCTCATGGCGGGTCCCTCCAACCTCCCTCGCGAGGCTGATCCTGCCAGCGGTCCTCACGAGGACGGTCACGCCACCCGTGGCGAGGGCCACGGTCTTCCCATCGTCCTCCACCTCTTCCTCCTCCTCGTCCATAGCCCCGGTCGTTGCGCTCGGGGCGTCGTCGCTGCCTTACGTCTGCCTGACCACGAGCTCTTGGCATTCGTTGGTGTTGTGGGTATGGAGGTCATGGTACACGCAGCATCGATCGCCCTTGGATGACTCAGGCTGATCCCTTCCTCGCTTGGTGTCCGGCTCCGCTGCAAGCACGGCAGCCCCCTTGCGCTTCATGTCCTTGACCTTGGGCTTCTTCTCTTCTGGGTCGGCAGCCGGCAGCTTGAGAAGGGAAAGGCGTCCTTCCTCAGCCCTGGCGCACTTTCTCGCCAAGTTGAACAGCTCCAGGGATGTGCACAGGTCTTCATGGATCGCGAGTCTTCCTTCATCTTGACGTCACGCACAACATCGGAGAAGGCTGAGATGATGGCCTCCTCAGACACCCTGGGGATCTTAAGGCGGCGTTGTTGAAAGCGTTGGATGAACTTTTGCAGGTCTCCCCAGCTGCTTGATGTAACGCAAGTCACTCACGGCCGGGGCCGATCGCGGGTGCCTTGGAAGTTGGCGATGAATCGGTGCGCATCTCGTTCCGTAGGAAATCATGCCAGAGCGAGTTCAGAGCAGTCGCGGGCACCGTCCTTGAGCGCCATGGGAAACCAGTTCGCCATGACCTTCGTCCCCGTTGGCGGCTTCGATGCCCAGCTCATAGAGCTGGAGGAACTCCGCAGGGTCGGCCGTGCCATCGTAACGTGGGGGCAGGTCTGGCTTGAACTTGCCCGGCCACGCCACGCCACGCTGGGCAGCTCGGCGGTGAAGGCACGAGAGCCTGCAGTGGCCACGGGAGGCCTTTAGTGACGGAGGGCTTGATCTTGGAGGTCTCCGTGCACTGCCGCCAGGATCAGCGCGGGGTCTTGATCTTGTTGGAAGCAGAGCGCGTTCGTGCGGGCGGTGCGGGGAGCACACGGGCGGCTTCTTGGGGACGAGGGATCTCTTGGCAGCTCTTCTCTTGCTGTGCTGGTGCCGGACGGAGTGGGTTCCGCCCAGGGGCCACGCACCTTGGGGCCAAGGCGCCTTCTTCAGGGGGAGGTTGTCACATCCCCAGTTCAGGCCTTGCTTGTTTTTGCTTTAGCATCCATGCATCACGTTTAAATTTTATGAAACTTGAAATGGGGATTGTTGAAACCCTAGCACCAATTGAATTCAACTAGGTTCAATAAAAATATTTTCAACAAACCCAATGCCCTTTATAAAAGTTCATGATTTTTGTTAAAGGTGAAAACCTCTGCCAAAAATGATGCACATATTTCTAGGCCATTTTTGGACTCTTGAATTAAATTATTATGTATTTGAATTTGGGTATTTAATTGCTATAACAATTTTAAATGCTCAAATAATTCCGAAACTAAAAGTGGGTTGTTGGAAATATTTCAATAGGTCCTCACAATTTATTTCAGGATTTTTAGATGTGGTTTAGTATTTTTACTAAATCAAAGAAAACAAAAGGCAAATAGAAAGCACAAACAAAAATTAAAATAGAGACAGTGTTACACAGCCACACCCTTGACCACTTACAGTGGCCCAGTGAACAGCCCAACCCACGGGCCCTCTGCCAGTCGTCATCTCCATCGCCCCAGTCGGACGCTGAGCGCGTGCCCGATGCACGCACTGCAGCCCGTCTTTGCCACGCCCAGCCACCTCACCTTCGCCGACGCCTTGGGCGGCTCGAGGCAGCCACGCGCCCCCCTGACCTCTCTCTCTCACGCCCGCAGCTCCTCCCCTCCTCTGTCTCGCCCTCCTTCCCACAGCCGAATGTTGCCGTCGCCACCGCTCGTCGTTGCCGCGACCACCGGCCCTCCCTCGCTTCCCCGACTAGCCCACAAGCTCCGCCACTCCGTCCTCGACCCCCCCCCCTCACCGAGCCACGCGAGCCGGGAAGCTCTGCATCGCCTCCACACCATCGTCTTCAACCTCGGGCGCCGCCGATAGCCGACCCCGATTCGCCGTCTTCAGCGCCTCCCCGAGCCCAATGAGACCGCCGACGAACTCCCTGTGAGCTCCTGTTGCTTCCCCCTCGCTCTCCCCCTTTGTTCCCGTTCCGTAGCCCCGTCTTCCGATCGAGCCCGAAGCTCTTCGCCGCCGGCCATGTCGCCTTCGTAGACACCGTTGCCTAGAGCTGCAACCGAGCACGCGGCCGTGCTCAGTGCACCCCTAGGAGGTCGTAGCACCCCACTTTGCCTCCTGCCGTGCTCCCTAACTCCGAAACCCAGTTCACCCGAACGCCGGCGCTGCCGCGAGCTCCATTCCGGTGAACCCCGGCCACCCCCGCACCTCCCCTTGGTCTCCCTAGATGCGCGCGGGCATGGGCTACCCCCTGGTGCCCTCGGAGCATCTATCCGTTGCCCCTGGCGCAACTCCGACGGACGCCGCCGCGGATTGAGGTCGCCGCCGGCCTAACTCCGGCCACGCTGACGTGGCGTTGCCATTAGCGCCTAACTAACACCCCCTTGAGCCACTGCCATGTGGGCCCCGAGCCTAATTAGGTTAGTTTAATTTTTCTGTTTAGATTAGTGCTAACTGTGGACCCCACGTGTCGATTTTGACTTAGTCAAGTCAGCGTTGACCGGTCCCACCTGTCATACACCCAGACCAGCCTGAGACAACGGCGTATGGGTCCCACAGGTCAGGTTTGACCTGGCCGACCCAGTTGATCATGATGTCACACCTATGTCATCTTGTGTGATGACTTATTTTCTGGAATTATTTTTTATATAGGAAATTCCAGAAAATGTTGCAAACTTCAAAAATTCATAGAAAATCTACCGTAGTTCCAAATCAAATAAGTTATATATGAAAAATGATCAGAAAAATATGAAGAATCTGTTTATGCCATGATCATGCATGTTTGAACAAGTTAACCTCACTGAATAGGATGAATCATGATTAGGGCAATTTATGAACTAGCATTTGGAGTTGGAGTTTAACCTTGTTTGAATTCCACTTCAATTAACTTGGCTTCTTGCTGCATTAGGTCAATTCAGTTCCTTAACATGACATGTCATTCATTTGTTTGTGCATTGCATTGATTGTGTTTCCTCTTGTTTGTCGGTGGTTGTCCCTCTCGATAGGCGTGGTTTTGACGATGAGATCGATGACACCGATGAAGAACTATATTATCTTGAAGTGCCGGGCAAGCAAAACCCCTTGTTCATTCCGATACAATCCCACTCTATCACTCCTGCTCTCTTTTACTTTGCATTAGGACAACAACGATTTATACATTACTTGCTGCGGTAGCTGAACCCTTTATCCTCTGCATGACTTTGTCATTCCACAAGGTAAATAGATGAAACCCACTAGCATGAGTATGAGTTGTTTGAGCCTGATGTGCGTACTCTTTCAGGCTTGTTTGTCTTGCCTGCTACTGCTTAGAGTTGAGTCAGGTCTGATTCATCGGGAATGATTTGGAATTGTTTGTGAACATGTCCTACTGTGTGTGAGCTATGTGTGTGAACACGATTTGGTAAAGGTAGCGGTGAGAGGCCATGTAGGAGTACATGGTGGGTTGTCCCATTGCAGCCGTCCTCGGGAACTGAGTTACGTGTTTGTGATCCATGAAATAGTTACTACCATGCATTGGGCCCGAAACCAATGGACCCTCTCGGCTTCTTAACCACCCTTGTTCTCTGTCCAGGAGTTGCAACTAGTTTCTGGTGTTTGTAGGATATGTGTTGGAGGCCGTGCGTAGCACTGACCCTAGGGGTGGGCTATGATGCGGTAGATACACCGTGGCTCGGTGTCACCGAATGCCGTTTGGTATCTCGGGAACCCTGCACACATCGTTCGGGGCCGTTAGTGGAAACCTCGGCGGACTCCTGTGGATGGAACCCGAATAGGCGATAAACCTGGACTAGGGACTTGAGTGTTTAGGTAGGTACGTGGCCGACACCCACGTTGGGCTTCCGCTTGAAGGTTGCCGAGTACATGTCGTGTAAACGGCGGTAAGTGGTGAGCGTGTGTGAAGAAGTACACCCTGCGGGGTTAATATGATCTATTCGAATAGCCGTGTCCACGGAGAAGGACTTCTGGGTTGCCTATATCAGCTCATAGACAAGTGAAAGTGGATACTCTAAAATGCGCAAGATAAGCGTGAGTGCTATGGATGGCGTTCTCGTAGGGAGACGGGAGCGGGTCCATAGTGGTGTATTGATATGGTGAATATGTGGACTGGTGTGCGCCACCTCAAAAGAGTTACTTGCGATGTAGTTCGGGATAGCCACCGAGTCAAAGGCTGGCTTGCTGCAGTCAAACTCCACCACCCCCTTTGTTGATAATGATGCATACGTAGTTAGTTCCGATGTAAGTCTTGCTGAGTACGTTTGTACTCACGTTTGCTTATTTTATGTTTTGCAGAGAGACGTCAGTCTCGCTAGTAGTTCCGCTTGGACTTCGACGTTTAGCTTGTTACCTCAGCTACGATCTTGTGCCCTCGGCAGGATCTGGTAGATAGTCAGGCTTCTTAGCCTTTTTCATTTGTAGATGTCTGTACTCAGACATGTTAAGCTTCCGCTTGTGCTTTGATCTGTATGCTCACGAGTGTTGGGTCATGAGACCCATGTTTGTAATATCTCGCTCCTCGGGCCTAATGAATAAATATTTGAGTCGTAGAGTTATGTTGTGATGCCATGTTGTATTTACACATATTGAGCATATTGTGTGTATGTTTGAAATGCTTGGTATGTGTGGGATCCCACAATCTAGTTGTTTATCCTTGGCAGCCTCTCATATGGGGAAATGTAGTCTAGTGCTTCACGAGCAATAGTAGTCCGCTTCTGACCGGTTCACTGAGTCCTGCTAGCCCAGCACTACTGCTTTGGACACTTGGTAAGCCGGCATGTGTTTCACTTCGTTCCTATGTACATCCCTTGAAAATGTCACGCGGTGACATCCGAGTCCTGCCTAGCCTGCTTTCTGGGTTACCGGAGTCCTGTTAGCCCGTGCTCTGACCGGATTCATACGTTGATGACCGACATGCTCGATGTGATTCATGTATGCCTGTCCCCATGGGTTAGTGCCGCTTTGGGTTCACGACTAGCCATGTTGGCCCGGGTTCTTTGTCATATGGATGCTAGCGACACTATCATATCGTGAGCCAAAAGGCATAAGCGGTCCCGGCCATGGTAAGGCGACAAGTGGGAATACCATGCGTGAGGCCGCAAAGTGATATGAGGTGTTACCGGCTAGGTCGATGTGACTTGGAATCGAGGTCCTGACAGCGTTGGTATCAGAGCCTGACTGTCTGTAGGATTACCAAGCCAAACTGGTCGAAGTTGTGTCTAGAAATGCTTTAGTTATGTAAGGGAATTGATTGTGGAAGGGAACGTAAGGCTCTTTTTACTCCTTATATCTCATGGCCTTGATCTGAGTCATCCTCTTCTCTTCTCACGGGGTTTAAGAACTAGGCTTCTCATCTATCTATCAGGATGACGTGTTACTAATCCATAGACCTTTAAGATTGTTGGTTTTAAGCCCCAGTTCAGTTCCTACTATTCTGTATGATAATTGTTGATCTCGGAACCTTGATATGATGTTGTTAAGTGGCTATGCCACCATTTTGCATGATGTCTCAAATCTTTTTGAGCATTTACAGCCGTTATCTTTGTCGAGTCATCCCAGGTCTCTAAATAGTCTGATGCATTTGCAAATCCTTTCCTTCCGTTCGATGTCCTTTTGGTCGAATAAGCACACTAATCGGTAAGTTGAGGTACTTTGTTGCCTCGGCGTAGATGTTGGAGCTATTATTATGACCCTAGGTGTTTAGGAAGTCACCTAGCAATTTAGCAATGCTTTTGTATCCCGATGTGATGATTACGGCCATTATTTTTGAAAGCATCCCGTGATGTTATTAGTTAGTAGGCATTCTATTCACGGGTTCTTGAACGAGATTCACCCTACTTACTTCATGTTGATAGTAATTGCTAGCTCCCTTAGGATATTAGTAACCTTTGCATTAGTCCTCGAGGTCCGTGGTATTTCTTTCTTTCGAATACCATGAACCAATAAGGCAGAAGTCTTTGAATTAAAAGATCACAACCAGGGTGCTCTTGAGGGGTACTCCATTCATAACTATGACTCTGCCAGTTCTGCTTTCTCTGCATGGATTATCCGGAAGAAATGTTGAGCTTTGCCCGACATACTAATCTTTGCATCCACAACTCAGTATACGTTCCTTTGGGTTGTTCTCTTTAGTTGTATTCTGACCCTCCTCCATCAGTTGATAACCAAGAGTATGTGTGCATTGTGTTCATCGATGCCCCCTTACTCTTGTGGTCCGTCAAGCCATTCTATTTCGGAATGACTAGGAGAAACAAACTCCAGTACCTCATCCATATCTAGGATTGGGTCAAAGCAGTTGTATTCCGCAGATCAAATGCCAATCCAGCTTTTGATTCTGTTCTACCCTGAAGTGTTACCATCTTTATGTCAGGAACATCATGAGAATTGCACCTTCTCTTATGAATTCTTGACGTAGTGATACTTCTCACCATCATCGTTCATTCCTTGATCCTCGTGTTGTTGTAACCGGAATGCCGACAAGTGAATTGTGATGTGTGAAATCAATACTCCGAGCAACTCGTTGCTTGGCAGCTAATGGACAATATCCTCATTCTTAGCGTGTTGGTTATTAAATCATCATCCTAAGATTGATCGTGCTACCTAGTCCTTAGTTCTGGTGCACTCTTCGATCTATGAGTTAGGATTGTGTCAATCCCTCACTCTTTTGATCATATCGTCTTGCCCTCAAAAGCAAGATTGTTCTCTAGCTTAGTAACATACCGGTGGTTCGTGACTTTCCAAATATCTTCTTGGAAGTGTTACCGGGTTGTTTTCGACTGTTATGTTGAGCTCGTGATCAAGTTGGTTTCTTGTGAACCACCCTTTCTCCAAGAATCTGTGTTGGATATCCCTGAGCTAGTTGGTTAAGCTAGACAACAACTTGGAGAGTTGGAAGATAAAAGCTTGCCTAACTTAGTTCGTCCAAAGGGATATTCTTGTGTAGTGTGTGTTGAAGAAAGATGATATCTTCATCGATTGGTCGCCTGTGATCGATTCTTTGGACCTATTGTCTTATCAATCCTTTGATTTGAGTGTGGGCTATCATCAAATCAAATCAGTACCAACGATGCTCGTAATGTTGTCTTACTCGTGGTTGATCCCTCGAGCATACACCATTATATCTTTTGGTCTGACCAATGATATCACTGTGTTCACATGATGGTGGAAGTCCAGTGATATGGAAATTCCCATGAGTTGCTGTTGAGCCCATCAGCAGCATTTTGTCTCCCCCATGAGTCATGTTGAACATCAACCTAGTGTTGGAAACTTTGTAAGCAATTCCTTCGTGTTCCGTTCATGAAGCTTAAGCTTGGATGTAAGAAGTGACTTCCTCTAATTCACGTGCATTAGGTGCAAGTTGCCGCCATGAATTTGAGAAAGGTTTGTTTTGTTTCCCTTGGAATCATCCCAAGTCAGTCATGCACACGTGCGAAGTATTCTGTAGTCTGGAGACTTGCAACCTTCATCCTATATGTATTCCTAGCACACCAAGCCACTGATTGATTTGTTCAAGGAAAAGGAGTTGTTGTGCAAATCCTAGGTCATGCACAAGACTTCGTTACCCTAGATGATGGTTCCCCACCGAACTTCGGTAGTGTTTTATGATAAGACTACTATGTGGTCATTCTTGTCTTGGACAACATGTTCACATGTTAGTAGCAGAACCAGTTCATGTTTTGGAGCTTGCTATATCGTAGTTCATTCCGAGAATCTCGCAACATCTTCTAAATGCATTTGTGTTGCAAACTTCCATTTTTCTTTCTAGACTCGATGAGTCTGGAATATCCTAACACCAACCAGATCTGAATCTCAGGCAGATATGATGGTTGGAACCTTCCCAACAGTTGCATTTTGTTCCCAGCTTACACCGCCATTGTGCCAACTTCCATGGGCTGCCCTCCTCGGCAGCTGTTGTTCAGGATCATCTTCAAAAGTGGACTTACCATGGGTCCCATCCATTTCCGGTGATAAGCAAAAATCATCCATTGCGTTGTCTTCAACAAGGTAGTCCACATCATCCATTCCAGTCTGGGTATGCCATTCCTTTGCACTCCACCAAACGATCGTTTGTGATTGCCTTAGGCTGGTATAAAGAGTTCCAACGATCTATGGATCAAAAGTAATTCTTTTTGCCACTTAAGGGAATAGTTCTTTGCGTCACTTTTCCTGAGGTGCCCCGTTTCGGAATCATGGCCACTTCCCTCGCTATTTTGAAACACTCGTAAAATTGTTTCCTCTGTCCTTATTGATGCATGTCTTACCTCTCCGCTCCAGAGATGTTTTTATGTCTCATCCCATGAGTTGATCTTGGATCATTAAGATGATCCTAAATTGTTTGAACCTCAAGAAGATCGATTCTTCTAATTTCCCCTTCTTTCTGTTGTCGAGTCGGATGAAGTTCTCGAAAGCAAAGACGTCAAGACCAAGATGATGGAATGAATCAACATCTTCGAGAAGGGCAAATGGATCATGAAGATTGTGATAGTTTTGTGACTCCCCCTTTCCTTTTACCTCACGTCTTGAATCTCGGGACGAGATTCTTGTTTAGTGGGGGTGAGTTGTCACATCCCCAGTTCAGGCCTTGCTTGTTTTTGCTTTAGCATCCATGCATCACGTTTAAATTTTATGAAACTTGAAATGGGGATTGTTGAAACCCTAGCACCAATTGAATTCAACTAGGTTCAATAAAAATATTTTCAACGAACCCAAATGCCCTTTAGAAAAGTTCATGATTTTTGTTAAAGATGAAAACCTCTGCCAAAAATGATGCACATATTTCTAGGCCATTTTTGGACTCTTGAATTAAATTATTATGTATTTGAATTTGGGTATTTAATTGCTATAACAATTTTAAATGCTCAAATAATTCTGAAACTAAAAGTGGGTTGTTGGAAATATTTCAACAGGTCCTCACAATTTATTTCAGGATTTTTAGATGTGGTTTAGTATTTTTACTAAATCAAAGAAACAAAAGGCAAATAGAAAACAGAAACAAAAATTAAAAAAGAGACAGAGTGTTACCGTCACACTGCAGCCTCCAGCCACTTACTCCGGTGGCCCACAGAAACGGCCCAACCCACTGTGCCCTCTGCCATCGTCATCTCCACCGCCCAGTCGGACGCCGGCGCGTGCCCGGCCAGACGGGCCAGACGGTCTTTGCCACGCCCCTGGCCACCTCCTGCTTCTGCCGACGCCTTGGACGGCTCCAGACGACGCCACGCGCCCCCTGACCTCTCTCTCTCACGCCCGCAGCTCCTCCCCTCCTCTGTCTCGCCCTCCTCCCCACAGCCGAACGCTGCCGTCGCCACCGCTCGTCGTTGCCGCGACCACCGGCCCTCCCTCGCTTCCCCGACTAGCCCACAAGCTCCGCCACTCCGTCCTCGACCCCCCTCACCGAGCCACGCGAGCCGGGAAGCTCTGCATCGCCTCCACACCATCGTCTTCAACCTCGGGCGCCGCCGATTGCCGACCCCGATTCGCCGTCTTCAGCGCCTCCCCGAGCCCAATGAGACCGCCGACGAACCCTGTGAGCTCCTGTTGCTTCCCCCTCGCTCTCCCCCTTTGTTCCCATTCCATAGCCCCGTCTTCCGATCGAGCCCGAAGCTCTTCGCCGCCGGCCATGTCACCGCCATAGACACCGTTGCCTAGAGCTGCAACTGAGCACGCGGCCATGCTCAGTGCACCCCCAGGAGGTTGTAGCACCCCACTTTGCCTCATGCCGTGCTCCCTAACCCCGAAACCCAGTTCACCCGAACGCCGGTGCCGCCGCGAGCTCCATTCCAGTGAACCCCGGGCACCCCCGCACCTCCCCTTGGTCTCCCTAGATGCGCGCGGGCATGGGCTACCCCCTGGTGCCCTCGGAGCATCTATCCGTTGCCCCTGGCGCAACTCCGACGGACGCCGCATGATTGCGGTCGCCGCCGCCTAACTCGGCCACGCCCACGCGTGGCGTTGCCATTAGCGCCTAACTAACACCCCCTTGAGCCACTGCCATGTGGGCCCCGAGCCTAATTAGGTTAGTTTAATTTTTCTGTTTAGATTAGTGCTAACCTGTGGACCCCACGTGTCAGATGTTGACTTAGTCAAGTCAACATTGACCGGTCCCACCTGTCATACACCCAGACCAGCCTGAGACAACGGCGTATGGGTCCCACCAGTCAGGTTTGACTGGCCGACCAGTTGATCACTGACGTCACACCTATGTCATCTTGTGTGATGACTTATTTTCTGGAATTATTTTTTATATAGGAAATTCCAGAAAATGTTGCAAACTTCAAAAATTCGTAGAAAATCAACCGTAGTTCCAAATCAAATTAGTTATATATGAAAAATGATCACAAAAATATGAAGAATCTGTTATGCCATGATCATGCATGTTTGGACAAGTTAACCTCACTGAATAGGATGAATCATGATTAGGGCAATTTATGAACTAGCATTTGGAGTTGGAGTTTAACCTTGTTTGAATTCCACTTCAATTAACTTGGCTTACTGCTGCATTAGGTCAATTCAGTTCCTTAACATGACATGTCATTCATTTGTTTGTGCATTGCATTGATTGTGTTTCCTCTTGTTTGTCGGTGGTTGTCCCCTCTCGATAGACGTGGTTTCGACGATGAGATCGATGACACTGATGAAGAACTATATTATCTTCTGAAGTGCCAGGCAAGCAAAAACCCCTTGTTCATTCCGATACAATCCCACTCTATCACTCCTGCTCTCTTTTACTGCATTAGGACAACAACGATTTATCTGTTACTTGCTGCGGTAGCTGAACCCTTTATCCTCTGCATGACCTGTCATTCCACAGTAAATAGATGAAACCCACTAGCATGAGTAGGAGTTGTTTGAGCCTGTTGTGCCTACTCATTCATGCTTGTTTGTCATGCACCGCTCTTTGCTTAGAGTTGAGTCAGTCCGATTCATCGGGAATGAATTGGAATGTTGTGTGAACATGTCCCTCGTGTGTGAGCTAAGTGTGTGAACACGATTTGGTAAAGGTAGCGGTGAGAGGCCATGTAGGAGTACATGGTGGGTTGTCCCATTGCAGCCGTCCTCGTGAACTGAGTTACGTGTTTGTGATCCATGAAAGCAGTTACTACCACGTATTGGGCCCGAAACCAATGGACCCTCTCGGCTTCTTAACCACCCTTGTTCTCTGTCTAGGAGTTGCAACTAGTTTCTGGTGTTTGTAGGATATGTGTTGGAGGCCGTGCGTAGCGCTGACCCTAGGGGTGGGCTATGATGCGGTAGATACACCGTGGCCGGTGTGCACCGAATGCCCGTTTGGTATCTCGGGAACCCTGCACACATCATTCGGGGCCGTTAGTGGAAACCTCGGCGGACTCCTGCGGATGGAACCCGAATAGGCGATAAACCTGGACTAGGGACTTGAGTGTTTAGGTAGGCTGTGGCCGACACCCACGTTGGGCTTCCGCTTGAAGGTTGCCGAGTACATGTCGTGTAAACGGCGGTAAGTGGTGAGAGCGTGTGTGAAGAAGTACACCTGCAGGTTAATATGATCTATTCGAATAGCCGTGTCCGCGGAGAAGGACTTACAGGTTGCCTATATCGGTTCATAGACAAGTGAAAGTGGATACTTTAAAATGCGCAAGATAAGCATGAGTGCTATGGATGGCGTTCTCGTGAGGGAGACGGAGCGGGTCCATAGTGGTGTATTGATATGGTGAATATGTGGACTCGTGTGCGCCACCTCAAAAGAGTTACTTGCAGTCGTAGTTCAGGATAGCCATCGAGTCAAAGCTGGCTTGCTGCAGTCAAACTCCACCACCCCCCTTTGTTGATAATGATGCATACATAGTTAGTTCTGATGTAAGTCTTGCTGAGTATGTTTGTACGCACGTTTGCTTATTCTATGTTTTGTAGAGAGACGTCAGTCTCGCTAGTAGTTCCGCTTGGACTTCGACATTTAGCTTGTTACCTCAGCTACGATCTTGTGCCCTCGACAGGATCTGGTACATAGTCAGGCTTCTCAGCCTTTTTCATTTGTAGATGTCTGTACTCAGACATTTTAAGCTTCCTGCTTGTGCTTTGATCTGTATGCTCTGAGTGTTGGGTCATGAGACCCATGTTTGTAATATCTCGCTCCTCGGAGCCTAATGAATAAATATTTGAGTCGTAGAGTTATGTTGTGATGCCATGTTGTATTTACACATATTGAGCATATTGTGTGTATGTTTGAAATGCTTGGTATGTGTGGTATCCGACAATCTAGTTGTTTATCCTTGGCAGCCTCTCATATGGGGAAATGTAGTCTAGTGCTTCCTGAGCGATAGTAGTCCGCTTCTGACCGGTTCACCGGAGTCCTGCTAGCCCAAAGACTACTGCTTTGGACACTTGATCGGGCATGTGTTTCACTTCGTTCCTATGTACATCCCTTCGGGAAATGTCACACGGTGACATCCGAGTCTGCCTAACTTTGCTACAGCCCGGGTTACGGAGTCCTGTTAGCCCGGTGCTACAGCCCGGATTCATACGTTGATGACCGACATGCTCGATGTGATTCATGTATGCCTGTCCCCATGGGTTAGTGCCGCTTTGGGTTCACGACTAGCCATGTCGGCCCGGGTTCTTTGTCATATGGATGCTAGCGACACTATCATATACGTGAGCCAAAAGGCGCAAACGGTCCCGGGCCATGGTAAGGAGACACCCGTGCGAATACCGTGCGTGAGGCCGCAAAGTGATATGAGGTGTGAGCGGCTAGGTCGATGTGACTTGGAATCGGGGTCCTGACAGAGGCGGCTGAGGCGCCCCCGGAGCTTCATCGCCCGCGCAAGGCGGGGCGCGGTGCAGTGAGAGGGATGTCGCAGGGGAGCCCCCAGATGCGCTGACGAGCTCGGTGATGCGGGCGAGCCACTCGTCGTAGAGGTCGTCGACGGGACGGTAGTGCAGGAGTTCCCGTGCCAGGAGCAACGCGGCGTGCGCGTTCGCAGGAGCGCGATGGGCGTGGGACGAAGAACCGGCTGGAGTCAGCGACGGGGTGGCGGTGCGGCCTTCTCGCCACACCGGCGATGCAGACGACGCCGCTGCTCGTTCGCCGGGCCGATGGCGGCGTTGATGGCAAAGCGACGGGAACGGCGGGGCGGCTGCCGACGCCCCGTCTGGGCGACGCGAGTAGCGAGCGGCCCGGCCGCCAGCGGGCTCGACGAGCATCTGACATGGATGCGAGGGGCGGCGAAGAGCAGGGCGGCGGAAGGCGGATTCCACTGCACCCCTACCTAGCGCGCCAAATGTCGGATTTCGGGTTCCGGCAGACCCTCTAAGTTCGAACTCTGGGGTGCACGCGGAGGTCGCACCTCCAACCTACCTACGTCTAAATCGCCTGCAAGGATCTAAGCTACACAAAGAACAACACAAGAGACACGAGGTTTATACTGGTTCAGGCCACCATTGTGGTGTAATACCCTACTCCAGTGTGTGGTGTGGTGGATTGCCTCTGGGGCTGATGATGAACAGTACAAGGGAAGAACAGCCTCGCGAGGGTCTGCTCTTGAGACAGTGCGATGAACTGCTAGGGGAGTTCAGTCGCCTCTCTTTCTCTCTCTCTCTCTGGATGCCGATGCCGATCGATCGATCCCTTTGCCTTGGTGGTGGCTAGTCCTATTTATAGGCGGAGGCCCTGGGCCTCTCCCCAAATATTGAGCGGGAAGGGCGCTAACAATTGGCCATTTCGAAGGGGAACATCTAGTACACTTATCTCGACTAAAGTCGGTCCTCGCCTGCCAAAGACTCGACGGTGACGCCTTGGCTTGGGCTCCACGATGCCCTCCTTCCTGCCGTTCTGCTGGTCTTGGTCTTGTTGCACGAAATGGTTGCCTTTGCTTGATGCCTTGGCTCTGCGCTTGCCTCCTTTGCACCAAAGGGAAATGCGGACAACTGCGGGCTGGCGCCCGCTGGCGCCCTTGGTCGTCATGGCTTGCGTCATGGGCACCTCGTGAGGTACCCCAACTTGATCTCTCCGCCTCCTCGCGAGCCAGCCTGACGAGGCCGTGCCTGAGGAAGCTTCCTGTCGTCCGCCCCGCGAGGCTTGGCCCCTCGCGAGGGTCTTGAGCTTGTGTTGATGAAGATGGGTCGTACTGGGCCACCCCTTGAGCCACGCCGCAGGCCGCAGGCAGGCAAGTCTGGGTACCCCCGTTCCCAGAACGCCGACAGCCACCCGTTCACCGGCAAGGGCCGCCGGATCGACCTCACCCTACCGCCGAAGAAGGCCTCTAGAGCGTCAAGCACCACCACACCACATGCTTCTCCATGCCCAGGCCAGGTCCAGCAGGTGCCCAGCCACCCCACCTGAGTAGGACGAACACCGGCAACATCACCACATATTAGAAGGGCCGCCGGTCACCCCTGCTGCCGCCAACTGCCACTACTAGTCGGATCTGGGCAAGGGCTGCCAGATCCACCGCCAGCACGCCCCCGGGCCTCAAGTACCCCACTAGCTGAGGTGGAGAGGGGGTAGGGGAGGAGGCGGTGCCGGGAGGCCACCAGGATGCCAGGAGAAGGAGAGAAGCCGGAGTAGAGGTCGGCCGGTGCCCGACAAGACCGAGTAGGGGAGGGCGCTCCACGACGACTACCACCCGCATGAGGGAGAAAGCCGCCCCACCGCCGCCTGCGCGACGCGGTCGTTGGCCGACGACGCCACCGACGACGACGAGGGAGGGGCGGGGCGAGGGGACGGGATCGGCGGTGCTAGGGATCCTTCCGGGGGCGCCCGCGGGAGCACCTCGGGAGGGAGGCTGCTTCTGTCTTCGACGCTTTCAATCATGGAGGAAGGGGGACAAAAAAACATTACCATCTATTTACTTTCAATATTGTAACTAGCAAGACCATGGGCTTGACAAACCCCTCAAGTTGGATGCAATATTGTTTTTGTTTGTGTGCACGCACTGTTTACCTTGCTAGCTTGGTGATTCCTACTAGTTCAATTAAATATTGGTTCTCAACTGTGGGAAATATTTTTCTTCTATGGTAGATCACCCGTCCTCTTTAGGGAAAACCCAACAACTCCTACGGGAGTAGCAAAGGAATTTCTGGAGCCGTTACCGGGGAATCATCTTTTATGAAGTCGGTACCTACACACAAACTTTTTCTTTACTTGTTTATTTCTTGCCTAGTTACCTTTGCTTTTTTTTTCTTTGCTTGCCAAATTTTAGAAGAAGTACCAAAATACCTTATTACTATTTTTGTTTGTCTTGCTATCATGGCTAGTTCTTCACTTGTCGTCTCTAAGCCCGAGCTAGAAGTTCTTAATTTTAAACCAAGGGGCGAAGAAAGTTTAATAGATGCGTGGTATAGAATTTGCGATGCTCAAAATAGATCTACTAATAAACAATCTACCACAATACTCCTTAGAAATTTCTATATTGGTGTTACTACTTGGTATAGGTTTGTTCTTGATGATGTCACTAGAGGACATTTCTAAAATAGTCATACTTTGGATGCTTTTAATGCTATGGGAATTTTAGTTGGATTTCCATCGACTAAGGTTAACGAAACTGAAATAACTTTGGAACACCTTATCCAAAAATTGGATATTTATTGAAAAAAATGCCAACTCATCAAAAATTAGAAGAAATGGATAAAAAGGTGCATAATCAAGTTACCAACTTAGGCTCTACAATAGGAAATGCTTTGAATTATTAAAGGAAAAAAGAACCAATTTCTTATAGAGTAGAACAAAGTTTCGCTAAAATTGATAAATTGAAAGAAGTTATAAATATCTTGGGTTCAACTTTTTCTTCCACAAAAACTTGTGAAGAAGCTTCTACAAATAAGAATTTGAAATTCACTTATGTGTCTAAGGTTCCTAGGCCAAACTTTGGTGCTTCTTCTAGTAAAGAAAAGGGAGATTTAAAAATGATAACTGTGCACCAAACTTTTAGAAGATAAAAATGAACATGCCTTTGACATTGAATTTTTTGACTTTGTGCCTACGAGTGTTATGACTAATAAAATGTTTGGCAATCCTCATAAGAAATCAAGTTGCCTTATTGAAGAATTAAATGATGATAAAACTTGACTGATTTGCATTATGCGTAGATAAGAGCATTAAACAGTAGCGCTTTTTGGGAGACAGCCCAATATGTATCTTTTTATTTCTTGTTCAGTATAGTGGGTCAACATAATGAATTCTATTGTAATAATTATGTTTGTATCTTTTCTTTTACTTTGTGCCCCAAGTTAAGCCTTTTGTCGGGGGTGTCGTGCGACATATGCCAAAGGATGGCTTATCATGGTGGGGGAGAGTAGTACGTCGCCGGTGCCTGGAAACGGGATAAGGTGTAAACATGTGCGCTGACGCATCTTACCCAGGTTCGGGGCTCTCCTAGGAGATAACACCCCTAGTCCTGCTCTGTGGGGTCTCCGCATGATCACTATCTCAACAAGGTTTCTACAAGCTTGCTCCTTGAGCTGTTTTGGCTAGAGGAGGAAGAAGAACAAGGCTAGCCCTTACTCCACTCTCTCTATGTGGTATATGTGTGTGCTGAGGTTCTGAACCCTTTCCATGGGTAGCCTGGGGGTTTATATAGGCCTACCCCCCTGGGATACAATGGTAATTTGGCCGGGTGTAGGACCCGTCTGTCAGTGTCTCTGGTTGCCGACTTCTCCGCCGGCTGTTGGGGCTCGCCGCTTGGTGGGTCCCACTAGCTGTCTCGTACTTGGCCAACAGGCCGCGCCCACCGCTTGCGGGTCCTGCCGGCTGCTTAGTATTGTGGCCGCGCCACTGATGATGCACGCTTTGTCGGGGAGAGCGTGGCTACAGTCTGTCGTCTGGCGGGCATTCACTGTAGCCACTCCCCGTCTCTTCTGATTAATGGTGCACAAACTTTGAGGGAGGGGGAGGGTCGCCTGCTAGGAGTCAGCCTCCCCCATGCTGACTGGTCAGGGCTTGCCGCCTTCTGGCCTCTCGCGGACAGGTACGGCCCGCCGCCTGCGGGCCGTACCAGCAGCCCGTAGTTGGAGCATGGCCTCTTCTGCCATGGATGATGTCACGGGCGTGGCAGTGATGCTGCACAGGCGGGGATGTCCGCCCGATCTGCTGCTTGTGGCCACGTTCTGCCCTGGATTTGGGGGCGGCAGGCTATACTGTAGCCACGCCCTGTCTCTTTGTTGTAATGAGGTGCTAACTTGAAGGGAGGGAGGGGCCGTCTGCTAGGAGCCGGCCTCCCTGGAGGCCGCCTGCTAGGATTCGGCCGACCTCATGGCCGCCCTCTAGGCTCCGCCGCCTTCTAGCAGCCGGCCGCTTGGACCATCCGGCCCTAAGAAGGCGGAGCTTTGTCTTTGAGGCTTGAGGGGCGCAGTTGGCCCCGATGTCTTGAAATACCATGGGGAGCAGATGAGGCTACCCAGGGTCATTTACTCCAATAGTAGTCCCCGAAGCTAGTGGGGTGCCGCGGCTGGAAAGGCGAGAAGCCTCAGCAGCTTCCTACTCCGAGTGGTCTGGTGGCTTCGCCTCGTCCGTCTTCTAAAACGCCAACTGCTAGGAGCCGGCCATGACCAGGCAGGCTGTCTGGTGATTTCGAAACGTCGTGGTTGAGGCCAGGTGGCACGCTAGACAAATGTCAGATTTGCCACCCATTGCCCACCTGCCACGCAGCGCTCACAGGCCAGGCCGGCCTGCCAGCCCACGCGCGCGACGCGATGTTGCCGCAGGCAGGGGCCCGCCACTAAAGGGCCTCGGCACGCGCGCAGATGCGTTGTGGCCGAGGTGGACGGTTGGGCTTCTGCGGCAGTTAATACACGCCTTTACTGGTGCAGTAATAATGGGATCCTGCGGGAGTGGGTGCAGTTAATCCCACGACCCCCCACGTTCTCGCCCCCTCGGCTCCGCAGCCTGGGGCTATAAGTAGGGGGGAGGGGCGGCAGACGCGTGCGCGCCCTCCTCTCCCTTTTCCTCGCCATTCTTCCTCTTCTTCTCTCCACTGCTGCAGCGCCTCTTCCTCTTGCCGAAGCGCTGCCGCAGCTCTTTGTCGCCGAGCCTCTCCTCTCTATGCCTTTCTTGCTCCGATGCGGTCTCGCCCGTTCGCCACCACGCCATGCCTCTGACGAGCTCCTTCGTCCATGGTGCACTTACGGTCCGATGACTGGGATGGATCCAACGTCCACGATGACCACCTCTCCTTCCTTCATCAAACACGGCGGCTGCCCCGGGAGACGAACATGAAGGTGCGTGTCCCCCCCCCCCCCCCGTGGCAGAAATCTCGCGCGGTGCCGGAGGATGACGAATGTGTCGTCTTCCGGTCCCATTTTCTTCACGGCTTCTTGCGCTCCTTCCTTAGTTTCTACCGAGTCCAGCCGCACCACCTCACGCCAAACACGCTGGTGGTGCTGGCCTCCTTCATCACTATGTGCGAAGGCTACCTTGGTACTATCCCCACTCTCGAGCTCTAGGGAGAGTGCTTCTACCTCAAGCTCGGCACCACCGCGAAGGGCACGGTGGCCCGGTGCAGAGCCTGCGTGGCCGTGCGGCGTCCTGGTGCCGGGAACCGCTTCCCCCCCCCCCCATCTCCCTACTGCAGTCGGCCAAGCTGTGGTAGAAGTCCTACTTCTACATCAAGAATATTCATCCGACAAGGGACTACATCAACCTGTCGGCTTATGTAGCCGGCCCGCCTGCAGAGCCGCGTGCCAACTGGCAGTACAAGCCGAGCTCCCTACCGGCCGCCTCCTCTGCCGCCCTCGCCCGACTTCAAGTGATGAAGGAGTCGGAGGGCCTCAAGGGCTCGGACCTGCTGGCCGCCTATGTGGCGCGCCGAGTGCTCCCCCTCCAAGCCCAGCCCCACATCATCAATAGCATGAGTGGGAACCGGGACCCGTGCCGGATGTGCACGTGGTAGCTGCCGGACTTGGAGGTGGCCCGACTGGTGAATTAATTCTCCAACTGCAAGTTGTCGGAGAAGGATTGGCAGTTCGGCAAGCCGCCGTATGACCGCGCACACCCGCCGCCTGCGGTAAGTCTTGTAATTCTTTTTCTTCTTCACTTGCCCGAGTTCTTGTTTTGCCGTGTGATCAGTCGGAAATGATACAGGTCTTCTTGACTAAGTCGGCCATCGACGCTCTGGGGACGGGCGATGTGTTCATGCCGGACCGGACGAGAAGCGACGTGGACGACCCCGACTTGGGGAGGCCGCCATGG
The DNA here is from genome assembly GCA_021605145.1 of Aegilops bicornis. Taxonomy (NCBI): domain Eukaryota; kingdom Viridiplantae; phylum Streptophyta; class Magnoliopsida; order Poales; family Poaceae; genus Aegilops; species Aegilops bicornis. The sequence continues at coordinate 508,275,460 of CM038671.1, forward strand.
AGGAGGATGACGCTACAGGTGGATGATATGTCTCCCACGTATCTATAATTTTTGATTGCTCCATGCTATAATATCTTCTATTTTGGACATTATTGGGCTTTATTATTCACTTTTATATTATTTTTGGGACTAACCTATTAACCGGAGGCCCAACCTGCATTGTTGTTTTTTGCCTATTTCAGAGTTTCGCAGAAAAAGAATATCAAATGGAGTCCAAACGGAATGAAACCTTCTGGAACGTGATTTTTGAAACGAACATGAGCCAGAGGACTTGGACCCTACATCAAGAAATCAAAGAGGAAGCCACGAGGTAGGGGGCGCGCCTACCCCCCCCCCCCAGGCGCGCCCTCCACCCTTGTGGGCCCCACGTTGCTCCACCAACGTACTCCTTCCTCCTATATATACCTACGTACCCCCAAACGATCAGAACGGGGAGCCAAAAACCTAATTCCACCGCTGCAACCTTCTGTACCCACGAGATCCCATCTTGGGGCCTGTTCCGGAGCTCCGCCGGAGGGGGCATCGATCACGGAGGGCTTCTACATCAACACCATAGCCTCTCCGATGAAGTGTGAGTAGTTTACCTCAGACCTTGGTCCATAGTTATTAGCTAGATGGCTTCTTCTCTCTTTTGGATATCAATACAATGTTCTCCCCTCTCTCATGGAGATCTATTCGATGTAATCTTCTTTTTGCGGTGTGTTTATTGAGACCGATGAATTGTGGGTTTATGATCAAGTTTATCTATGAACAATATTTGAATCTTCTGAATTCTTTTATGTATGATTGGTTATCTTTGCAAGTCTCTTTGAATTATCAGTTTGGTTTGGCCTACTAGATTGATCTTTCTTGCAATGGGAGAAGTGCTTAGCTTTGGGTTCAATCTTGCGGTGTCCTTTCCCGGTGTGATGGGGCAGCAAGGCACGTATTGTATTGTTGCCATCGAGGATAACAAGATGGAATTTTTATCATATTGCATGAATTTATCCCTCTACATCATGTCATCTTGCTTAAGGCGTTACTCTGTTCTTATGAACTTAATACTCTAGATGCATTCTGGATAGCGGTCGATGTGTGGAGTAATAGTAGTAGATGCAGGCAGGAGTCGGTCTACTTGTCTCGGACGTGATGCCTATATACATGATCATACCTAGATATTCTCATAACTATGCTCAATTCTGTCAATTGCTCAACTGTAATTTGTTCACCCAACGTAAAATACTTATGCTCTTGAGAGAAGCCACTAGTGAAACCTATGGCCCCCGGGTCTATTTTCCATCATATCAATCTTCCAACACTTAGCTATCTTCATTGCCTTTTATTTTACTTTGCATCTTTATCATAAAAATACCAAAAATATTATCTTATCATATCTATCAGATCTCACTCTCGTAAGTGACCGTGTAGGGAATGAAAACCCCTTATCGTGTTGGTTGCGAGGATTTATTTGTTTTGTGTAGGTGCGAGGGACTCACACGTAGCCTCCTACTGGATTGATACCTTGGTTCTCAAAAACTGAGGGAAATACTTACGCTACTTTACTGCATCACCCTTTCCTCTTCAAGGGAAAACCAATGCAGTGCTCAAGAGGTAGCAGTGGCGGTGGTGGACCAGGCGGCTCCGGAGGAGGTGGCGTCGAGGAATGGCCAGACGATGATGAAGAGGAGAACGAGTCGCGTCGTACGCACGGCGCCGACAAGGCGGGCGCGAGCTCCTCAACAGCGCCGACTGCACCAGGCAGCGCACCAAAGCGCCAAGCCGACTCGTTGTTGTTCAGTAGCCGGCCGAAGAAGCCGAGGAACACGGCCGCCGCGACCAGGCGGTAGGAAACCGCCGCGAAGGCTGCCTAATTCCAGAAGGCCCCGAAGCGGCTCCCGTTGGCGTCCGGGTGAGTACTTTGATTCTTCAGCTCTTGCTTTTGTGTTTGCTTTTCTTCTTTCTTTTAGTCTTCTTATCGGCTTCTCGTCGCTGCGCTTCATAGGGCCCCGCTCTCTCTCTCTCTCTCTCTCTCGCGGACCCTGTCAAGCTCGGTGATTGGGGTGCCTGACGGCTCCGTAGAGCCCCGCCGTGTAGACCCGCTCGCCGACCTCCGAGAGGCGATGGAGAAACGCGCAGGAGGTGCGCGAGGAGCGGGAGATGGAGGACGCGGCCAAGGCGGCGCAGGTGGAGGCCGATGCGGCGGCCAAGGCTCAGGCCGACGCCGCCGCCAAGGAGCAGGCGGACGCGGCCGTCAAGGCACAGGAGGAGGAGGCGGCCCGCAGCCAGGCTCCACGGCTCGTCATCCCGCTGCGTGATGTGCCACCGGTGCCGGAGAGCCAGGCGCCGACTGGAGGAGCCGGCGATGACCAGCCGGTCCTGGAGAGGGGAGGGGGCGACCCCGTCGTCTTGGGGGTGGAAGTGCCCCCGCCCATGCCGACTATCGACGCCCGGACCAGTCGGGCCGACGTGCCGCAAGTGCCGCCAGTCGGTGGCGAGTTGGTGGTGGGCCCGACTCCCGCAATCCGCACTCCGGTGCATCATCGGGCGGCGAAGGCGGCTTCAGCACCGCGGGCGCTGGAGATCGGGACCGCAAGCTCGTCGGCCCCAGACGCCGAGGCCAGCAGTGCCGCCCCACCGGAGTGGACTCCTGGGGGCGGGACGAGCGTGCTGAACAAGGCCGCGCAAGATGTCCAGGCCCAGCTCCAAGCCAAAGGTGCCGCCCTCCAGCAGTACCCGAAGGCGTTCTTGGCGACGCGAACGGCTGTCCAGGTATGTTTCTTGCTTGTTGTTTTTTATTCTTATAATCTTCCGTGGGGGCGCGCCAGTGCACCCACTGGGTGTATCCCCCGAGTTCCGGGCCGGCTGCTGAGCAGGCGAATCGGAACTTAAAGGTAAGTTCCAAGTGCTAACCTTTCCTTTTCTCTTCTATTGTCTTTGTTGAAGGACTACCACAACATCCGTGCGGTCGCCTTCAACTCCCATGTCCAGGAGCTAGCCAAGCGGACCACTGATTTGGCCGAAAGCCGGAGTAAGCACTCTGTCCTCTTTCTCGCAGGGGCGCGTAAGCACACCCGCTAGGTGTAGCCCCCGAGATTCGGGCCGACTTCCGAGCAGTCGGGCCGGATCTTCTGGTGACCACTTTTCTTCTTTGTTGATTGTTGATCGTCTTTTCTTTCTTCTGCAGGGGCGGCTGCCGACCTGCAGCAACGCCTGGGCGAAGCCCAAACTAAGTTGTGCACCAAGGAGGAGGAGCGCTGCAAGGCGGTGGAGGAGTGCGACCGCCTGGCCAAGGAGTTGGCGGCCCAGGCGGATCAACACAAGGCGGCGCTCAAGAAGGCGAAGGACGACGAGGCCGCCCTCCAGGCCGAGTTCGAGGCCGAACGCTCGGGCTGGGCCGAGAAGGAGAAGTCTCTGAGCGACGGCTACGGCGAGATCAAAGATATGATCGACGATGAGTTATCTTTCCTTCTTTTCGGCCACCGTCTGCTATATGAGCCGGCCTCTGACTTCTTTTTTATTCTTGTGCAGACTTCTTCTCCGGACACGCCGTTGCCGCCAACCAGGCCATCGAGGCTCACCGCGACGAGCGATGACGGGCTGGTGCGGAAATCGCACCCAATGCACCCCGGACACTCAGCTAGCAGCTTCTCGCCATCCATTCTCGTCTCCAGCCGTCCCACCGGATGCTCCGCCTTCTGCAGTGCGTCGGGGCTCAGGTGCTGACTGCCCTCTAGTCGGACTCTCAGATCCCGCGCACCTCCAGCCGGACTGCTGACTGGCTGGAGGTAGCAGTCGGCCGCTTCGAGGCTTGGAAGGGCTCGGCGGCTCGTACCGGCGCTCGGAGGGCCCTGGAGTTTGTCAAGGCTTGGTAACCAGGCCTGGACTTAGCCCAGCTGGCCACCTTCCGGATGGAGGCCGCACCAGAGCTGGCGGTGGCGAGCCGAACCTGACTCATTGCGCGGCGGCGATCGCCGACTATGCCGACACCTCTGTATTCGTCCCGGAGCTGAACGAGGAGGGAGCCGAGGTGCCACCCAACTGGTTCGGGCTGAACCCGGAGTATGAGGAAGATTCGGTGGAGGAGATCTCCTCCAGCGATGAGGGCGAGGATGAAGAGGTAGAGGATGGTGAAGACGGCGCACCAGAGGGCGGAGCGAACGGCCAGCCCCAGCCTAATCGAGCCTCAAGCAACGAGCCGCGAGCGAGTGCGCTGACTGCTACTGATGCCGACCAGGCTGAGACTCGCCAGACGGCCACTCCACCAGCCGGCGCTGCCGACTCCACCAACCTGCCGGACCCGCCTGCTGCTCTTTTGGCCTAGGCGGCCAGTTTTATCTTGTCTTTTCCTGCTTTTGTAATCTCTCGAACAAGCTCGTTAAATTTGCGTAGTTCCACCCACTGGGGGTGTATTCAAACTTGCTGAATCCTGGCTTATGAGCCTTGCTATGTAAAATAACTTTATTCGCACGAGATGTGCTTTGTCGGGTTCTCCTTTGCCTTGCTTTCTGCTCTTTTGGCTCTTTCCTTTGCCGCCTTCCCTTGGCTTCCGCCCTGTTAGCTAGACAGCCGCTCAGCGGTCTGTGGCTGGGCCAGGTACTTAGCCATTTTTGGAAGGCAAGTACTTGGGCCACTTAGAACATAGCAAGTAAAAGGAGAAGCCGGCCAGCCAGCTGCCCAGCAGCCGGTTGGTGAGGCGAGGAGCCGGCTTGGCCTATGCAGATGCTTTTTTTTCTTAGCCATTTTTCGTGTGGACACCATTTCCTGCCTTTAGCTCTTGCCAGCTGGACAGTCGCTCTGCGAGCTGCGGCTTAAGGCAAGAGAGGGTGATGTGGAGTGGAACTCCATATGGCTAGTCTTTCACGAAAGGAGTGGATCCCAACAAAGAACACGATGAATACACGGGTAAACACAAGAGGAACTCTCAAACCAACAAGATATGGTCACACATATGCTAGATCCTCGGAACACAAAGGGAGATACAAGATCCAAAGTCAACAAAGCACGATACAAAGGTAACCAGTTCTTCTCCTAGAGGAGGTCTTGATGGGGCCACCCAAGAAGGGGGTCTTGAATCCAACGTGGATCATCTCTGTAGAGGGGTCACGGTCTCTCTCGAGGAGTAGACCCGTATGGCTGAGCAATGCTCTATCTCACATATGAGCTAAACCAATGCTAACCCTAACTAGGAGGAGGTGGGGGAGTATATATAGTGTTAGCCCACGAAGGGGTAAGTGAGAGGGGGATACATGGGCCCTTGGCCCGTTCTCTGCGCACAGAAAGGTGCCGGATGTCCGGGCTGGGGCCGGATGTCCGGCGGCTCACGAAGAGCCGAATGTCTGGGCCTCTGGCCGGATGTCTGGGCTGGCAGGGTTCAGCTTCGGGTGCGTTCTGTGATGGGCGCCGGATTTCCGGGGGTCGGGCCGGATGTCCGGGCTGGGGCCAGATGTCCGTGGCCTGTAGCAGCTGGCTCTTCTTCTTTCTCCTTCCTTCGGTCCCGCGCACACTTGGCCTTGGTCCTTGGTCTCTCCATGGCCTCCTCGGGTGTACCTGAGTATGCATAAGGTCCGCACTTGAAGTAGCATCCATGTCTTACATGTAGAAAGGGAAGATTAGGAAAGGAGCGAGTTCACCTTAGGTCCAATGGCATAGGCTCGAGTGTACATGGGGAAGATCGTAGGATGCTCCGCATCATCTCCCCTCCCTTGGGAAAGATCCGACCTCGGATCGAAATCCTCATCACCATGGAAACAATTGTCGTGGACGGACTTGTAGTTGGACAAAGTGGAAGACATGGCGCAATCCAAGTACTCCAAGGTATCTCCGGAGTGGTACACATGCAAGAAGAGCAAACACAAACAACACTTGGAAATACAATGGTAGCGCACACAAGGTGTCCATCAAGTAAACATGAGTCCATGCGGCAAGATTGTTCGTGACAAAGCACATGAAGCGTATCAAGATGGTATAGAATGATATGCAAAGCATTCATGGGATCAAAAACATTCGTTGTGCACACAAATGTGTTGTGAATACGATCAATGCAACCACGATGCAAAATGATGTCATAGTGTGACGGTTTATCAATAGCATGAATATGGCAATGGATGCTCGATATGAATAAGTTATCATGCAATTGATGGTAGGCAATATGATCATGATGTATGAATATGCCATCAAGAAAAATCACAACAAATTTGCTAAGGAAGTGCACAAGCTCATATATCATGGATGACATAGAAATATAAGATGCAACAAGACAACCAAAATGTGAGTCAATCCATGCATAAGATGCAAATTTGTTATGGGTGGTGTTGTACCATATCTTGATGTCGTGGTAGAAGTGTTGGTCCGGTGGTGCATCCGCTAAGTCCGAGCACTTCTCAACTTGAAGGTCCATAGGGTCCATCTCTAATGTCGCTCCTCCGTTCATGAGATGTATCATGTAGACAACAAGAAGGAAATAACAATGAAAGAATGGCCATCCAATATGCATATTTGAAGATGGCTCAAAGGGAATGATTTCACCTTTATGAGGATGTCGAAAATGTTTGTGTTGCACATCATGTACGCCTTCACATAACCAATATGTCTCGCGATGGTACCGCCTTGTGAATTCCTCAAAATGAAAGAACATGACAAACACTCGGAAAAACAAATAGGTTAGTGCAAATGTAGCACCTATCATTCAAGTGGTAAGATACCCAACTAGTGTTCTCATCATTCTTATCATAAGAAAGGACAAGGTGTGGTATGGTATCAAAGCATATGATGCAACCAAAGACAGTAGGCTCAAGTAAGCAAGCATGCTTCACAAGTAATATGTCCAAGTCTCCACGATCAATAAGCATAGCAAGTTGGCACTCAATACAAGGTGATATGAGAGATGCAACTAATGGAGACAAGAGACAATGATCGAGACAAATCAAGTGAGAGGCATGAACATATATGTCATCAACCCAAGAAAGCGAGTAAGAGGGGAACATGGGTGATGCGACAAAGCAAGCAATCATAGCGATCAAGTCAAGCAAGCTAGTAGTGTGAGGATGCAACGTGCTAGAAGGAATCATGGCAAGCATGTCATGTGTGCAAATAATGGTCATGAATAATGCACATAACATATCGCAAGCATGAAAGCAAGATATGAGCAAAATATCATCAATGTATTGGCGAGAGGCCATATGTAAATAGCAATGGGACATCATGACTCTCCCAACACAACAATCATCAATAGCATGAGGTACAAGGAAAACATGGTAATAGCAACAAGGATCTCCACCAAGCATGCAAATACACATAGTAGTAGTATAATGATGAATCATCGGTAAATGCAAGCAAGGCTCACAACTGCATTGCAAAGGCATAGAAGCAAGCATAACTTGCAAAGTGAACACGGGAAAATGAGCATAAGGTGTCAAATGGTAAATAGCCCATAGCCGTGTGAGAGCTAAGTAGAAGAGATGCGCGTAGTCCTTGCGCGAAGGGAATGGTGGTAAGGATAATCCACGGGATCCCAAGTCATCGTTGCTCTCAAGATCTCGTTTCGTCAACTCTTGGGATTGAGAGGTTGACAAGTATACGTGAGTACCTACACAAAATAAAGACAAAGGGAAAATTGTGTGTGTGTGGTATATGTACACATCATCCATCATGATGCATACGTGCATGTGTTGGTTAGCACAAAATATCCAATGCTCAAATAAATGAGATGCGTGATATAGAAACATGTCATCCATCATGAGAGGTTTGTTATTATGTATAGCATAATGCAGACTCAAATTATGTAATTCATCATGAGAAATATGTAGAGCATTGTTATTCAAGGAATGCATATGGTGCAAGCAATTATCGGAATCATGCAAAGTATGGAATGCATCAAAATCTCCTAATATGTATGCGGAAACTATGGGGGTCTCCTCATGAGCATTTGTATAAACATCACATGGAGAATATTGACAACATCCAAAACAAAGCATATTTGGAACAATGTGATCATGGCATGGTATAGTAGATGAATTGCGCAAATCATGTAAAGGAAGCATAGCAATATCATCACATGAAAAACAAAAGCCAATGACCATCATCTCGTCATCTATTCCATAAGTACAAATGTGATTTATTTTAATGGGGCATGCATAGTTACTATGTTGAGATTGAAATGATGCAATATGGGAGATCTCACTCATAGCATATGACAAGTTCAATGGGTTGTCGAACATGATGTGACCAATAGAATTTTCACATGATATCCTATGGAGCATAGCATCACAACTAGGTAACTCAACATGCTCATCATAATATTCATCATAAATTGGTAAGTCATGACATGAAGAAGTCGCACTAGCATGAAGCATGGGAATAGGTGGATAAACATCATGCAAGCAATCATTGGCAAGATAGTCCACTAGTGGGACTAGAGAAGCACCATCACCTTGTTACCTTTGGAGCATCGCTCATGTGTCGTAGGTTAGGTGTTGAAGATCCACTCATTGTCATCTTCATCTTGATGGAACCATGTGGGGGGGGGTGCATCATCTTCCACCATGGCCATCGTCTTCTCCATTGGAGGTATGGACTCGTCGAGGATAGGCATGTCATCATGTAGGGGACCTAGCACCAAAGAAAACACACTCGGAGTAGAGGTTAAGTTGTTAGAAATCATAGTGGCCTCACATGTCGTGTCAACTACCTCACTCACTAAGTGTTGTGGCTCACTCACTCCCGGTATGATGCTCTCACTCATATGGTTGGTGGAGTCACTCAAATGGCTCTCAACCTCACATAGGATGTGTGGCATGCTCTCAAGTGTGGGGCTAGTGGTGGTCACACTCATCCTCTCATAGGAAATGCTCTCAATGTCACATATGGTGGAGTCACTCGTGTTACTCATGTGGTGGTGGCTCTCCTCACATGGGAATTGGGGCACATATGTGGGTGTCGGAGAGATGTTGGTGCAAATGTCTCCATGCTCAACTATGTCGTAGTCGTAGCCATGGCCGAAGATGGCACATCATCACTCTCCTACAAGACCAAAGATAAGGTCTCATGTGTGGTCTCGTAGCTTGACTCGGAGTATGAGTCCTTTTGGGGCGCCGTCTTCATGTAGTTGAAGAGGTCCGTGCTCATCGCCGTAGTCGAAGGGGATGGCCCTTGCTCGACCGTCTTGTCGCCGTCTTGTTGTTGGAGGCCCATATGATGTGGCACCTCGTAGCTCGTCTCCATGACCGAAGGGAAATTCCCATGCTCGGCCATCTTCCTGAGGGGCTTCCGAAGATGGAAGTGTCGCCCTCGCTCGTGGGTGGTCGCCTTGTTGTTGAAGATGTCGATGTAGGCAAACTCATGGGAAGTAGGCAAAGATGTCGTACGTCCAAAGGCGAAGATGCCTTCATAGCACTTGGTGAAGATGCTGAAGTGGTGGTGGAAGTTGTAGCTCCGTCTTGGTAGTTCTCATCTCGCGGTCTTCTCTTGTGCTCATGAAGTTTGGACATATCTTGATGTAGAGCTTGTTGGGACTTGTAGGTAGGCGCATCTCGAGCATCTTCATGTTGATGGTATCGTTGTCGTACTTGAGCTTGATGTAGATGTCGTTCTTCATCGTCATGCACATGTTGGTTAGAGGTGACTTGCCCATCATGACAATGTGGATCACGAATGTGATGATGGTCGCCATGTAGATGTGGACGTGGACGAATTGCGCTTGCATCGCTTGGGCGCTCCGAAGATGATCGATTTGGTCGCCGCTGCCTTGAAGATGACGAATTGGAAGTATACTTGATCAAGGCCCGAATCTCCTTCATCCTTGCATCTTGCTCCTCCTTTTGTGCGGAAAGCTTATTGTCGAAGTAGTCTCTTGTACGTAGCTTGGAGTGTCCTATGTCGATGGTGAGGTTGTCGATGCGCTCTTGCAATCTTGATTGTGCGCCTTGCATTTGTCGTTGTAGATCGAAGATGGACACTTTGGTGATGTAGTTGTTCGCGTCGTCGTTGTTGTCGAAGACCGGAGATGAAATGCTTTGCCTATCCATCACAAGACTCGAGCAAATATGAGTGGGAGAAAGAGAAGAACTTATAACAAATGTACCTTGACCGATGTTGAAGATGGATCAATGATCACTCAATAATGTAACAAGGAAATAGCACAATTGGTACCAATTCTCGTCGGTTTCTCACACCTACACAAGTAAGGCTTATGGTGGAGCTCGGTGAGGATAGTGGCACAAAAATTTGATGCAAAATGTTAGAAAGAGTCAATAATGTTGAAAGAGATTCACAAATTCGCAAATGAAACAAGTAGACCAATAGCAATATGTGGCATACGGAAACGCACACACGGATAGATAAATGGGGTCGTGCAACCAAGGAATGAGCACAAAATGTGGAGTCCACGGAAAACGCTCGTGTTGCACAACTCAAGAGAGACGCTAGCACGATTGCTCAATAGGCGGATACGACACTTGTGCACAATCTATAAGATGCAAAATGGATGGATTTTCTATCCCAAGTATGCTATGTATGTATGGTTCCCGGTGTTTGATCCAAGATGATCGGATATGACAATCTTATGCAATGGTATGATGCTATGGCATTTGCTTACAAACTCTTTGTTCACTCTTTTTCTTTGCTTAAAAGCTTGTTCTTTTTTTTTTTGATATGGCCATAATGCAAAATGCACAAACCAAGATAGCAGTTGTGTATATGTGGGAACAAACTTGTGACACACGAGATGATATGATATGAAAATACCAATATGATATGGTATATATGCAATGGAAGGTGTAGACCACTAATATGCACAAGTAACGTTGCCGGCAATACTCAAATGGCTAGTCTCGATAGGCAAGTGACGCAAAATAGGCTAGGGGTTAACAATGCAATGGCAAGGGGATATACAATGGAGGGATACCACGATACCAAGATGATATGGAGGTTACCGTCGAAGGTTTCTCATTTGTAAGCCACGGACGGATGATGGTGAAGTGGTCAATGCCAAATGACGAACTCGTGGCGATGATGAGTGGCGGTGGTCTCGATGGAGATACCAAGATGATGGAGACTCGTCCCTAAGTAGCCGAAACACCTTAGGAAACGGAAAAACAGCGAACTCAAAATCTCAAATGTCAAATTTCAAATGGTGGTAGTGGGAATGTGGTGGTGGTTTTGCGGAAACTCAATGGGAATGCAGAAATGCAATGATGGGGTTTAGAGTACGCAACGCGGAAGTGGAGGGTAAGGTGGTGGACTATACACGGTGTCGGAGTTGGAAGCACGGTCCCTAAGTAGCCGAAACACTTTAGGAGACACAACTCACAACACAAACGAACTTGGGTTAAGTTGGGGTGGCGGAAGTGTATGGTGGGTAAGCCTATGCGGAATTTATGGTGGTGGTTGATGAAGAAGAAATCATCCCTAAGTAGCTGAAACACCTTAGGAGACTCAAATCGCAACTCAAATAACCACTAATGGAATGGGGAACAAAATGGGTTAGGTTTTGGAAGTCGATGGTGGTTATGCGGATGATATGGTGGAAGCCCTAGGCATAGATGCCAAAGTTCCAAATTTGATGGAGTCAAATGGTGATGGTAGTATTTTTTTGGGATGGGGGATGTCAATAGCTTCAAAATGAGCTAAAGAACGTCAAAATCGAACTCCGGATGAATTAGTTATACACAAAACGGTGAAACGGGGAAAGCTGAAATGCCAGGGGTCGGACATCCGGGGCTTGGGGTCGGATGTCCGGGACCTGATGTCCAGAACCGCGCGCGAAATTGCGCTCCAGGATCCGGATGTCCGGGCCACGGGCCGGATGTCCGGGCTCCAAATCCGAGGATGAACTCGAGGAACTCGATTTTGGGGGCGAAAATTGATGATTTCGGGGGCAAAATTGCGGAGATTTTGTGCATGGGAAGTGGGGAAACTTGGGGGAAAGCTAGATCTACTCAAGACACAACGAATCCATGGATTAAAATCAACAAAACATCATCAAACCAACAAATCACAAAAAAAATTGGGGGCTATTTTTTGGTGGGGATTTTCGAACTTAGGATGAAATCAACAAAACTAGGCTAGAAAACACAACGGGGAGGCTCCGAAATCGTGACCAACCTAAGCTCTGATCCAAGATGATGTGGAGTGGAACTCCATACGGCCGATCTTTCATGAAAGAAGCGGATCCCAACAAATAACACGATGAATAAACGGGGAAACACAAGGGAAAACACAAGAGGAACTCTCAAACCAACAAGATATGGTCACACATATGCTAGATCCTCGGAACACAAAGGGAGATACAAGATCCAAAGTCAACAAAGGATGATACAAAGGTAACCGGTTCTTCTCCTAGAGGAGGTCTTGATGGGGCCACCCAAGAAGGGGGTCTTGAATCAAACGTGGATCGTCACCGTAGAGGGGCTGCGGTCTCTCTCGAGGAGCAGATCCGTATGAATGAGCAATGCTCTATCTTACATATGAGCTAAACCAATGCTAACCCTAACTAGGAGGAGGTGGGGGAGTATATATAGTGTTAGCCCACGAAGGGGTAAGTGAGAGGGGGATACATGGGCCCTTGGCCCGTTCTCTGCGCACAAGCAGGTGCCGGATGTCCGGGCTGCGGGCCGGATGTCCGACGGCTCACGAAGAGCCGGATGTCCGGGCCTCTGGCCGGATGCCCGGGCTGATGGGGTTCAGCTTTGGGTGCGTTCTGTGATGGGCGCCGGATTTCCGGGGGTCGGGCCGGATGTCCGGGCTGGGGCCGGATGTCTGGGGCCTGTAGCAGCTGGCTCTTTTTCCTTCTCCTTCCTTCGGTCCTGCGCACACTTGGCCTTGGTCCTTGGGCTCTCCATGGTCTCCTCGGGTGTACCTGAGTATGCACAAGGTCCGCACTTGAAGTAGCATCCATGTCTTACATGCGGAAACGGAAGATTCGGAAAGGAGCGAGTTCACCTTAGGTCCAATGGCGTAGCCTCGAGTGTACATGGGGATGATTGTAGGATGCTCCGCATTAGAGGGCCTAGATGTCAGCACACTACTTGTCTGACTGCATGTAGCATCAACATAGTACAAGGCGGCAAGCCCCCGGGCCGACTGGTCGGACCCGATGTCGGGCGAAGGAGTAAAATAACACATTCGTGGGAATATAAATTATCGTATAGATAAAAAGGGTAGCCCCCGAGTGCTCCTCGAGGGTCCTGATGTCTTAGCGCTTAATACAAAAGGTAGCATGGTACATACTGCATCAACTGTAAAATCTTCGGAGGAGATTTGCATTCCATGGGTGCTCCGATTCTTTGCCAGGGTCGTCTCTCTTGCATGCTCTGGGCTTCTGTGCGTCGATGAGGTAGTAGGAGTCGTTGCCCAAAGCTTTGTTGATGATGAATGGGCCTTCCCAAGGGGCCGAGAGCTTGTGCTGGCCGGTTGTTCGCTGGATCAACCGGAGCACAAGGTCTCCCTCTTGGAATGATCTTGGCTTGACCTTCCGACTGTGGTAGCGGCACAGGCTCTGTTGGTAGATGGCGGACCGGCTGAGTGCCAACAGTCGGCCCTCTTCCAGCAGATCGACGCCGTCTTCTCGTGCTTCTTTTGCCTCCGCCTCTGTGTACATGGTGACATGAGGTGAGTCGAACTCAATGTCAGTTGGGATGACGACCTCGGCTCCGTACACGAGGAAGAAGGGAGTGAAGCCGGTTGACTTGTTTGGAGTGGAGCAGAGGCTCCAGAGGACAGCTGGCAATTCGTCGATCCAGCAACCGGCCGAGCGCTCTAGTGGCTTGACCAGTCAGGGCTTGATGCCGGACAAGATGAGGCCGTTTGCTTGCTCAACCTGGCCGTTTGACTGCGGATGGGCAACTGACGCTAAGTCCAGTTGGATGCCCTGCATCGCGTAGAGACGGGCCAATGCACCTTTGGCAAAGTTTGTGCCATTGTCGGTGATGATTTTGTGTGGTACACCGTATCGGACGGTGATATCTGCGATGAAAGTCACAGCAGTCGGACCTTCAGTTTCTTGATTAGCTTTGCTTCGATCCACTTGGTGAATTTGTCCACAGCGACCAGCAGATGGGTCATGCCACCGCGTGCTGACTTGAATGGTCCCACCATGTCCAGTCCCCACACGGCAAAGGGCCAAGTGAGAGGGATGGTCTTGAGTGCAGAAGCCGGCAGATGTTGCTTGGAGCTGAATTTCTGGCACCCCTTGCATTTCTTGACCAGATCCTTGGCGTATTCTAGAGCAGTCGGCCAGAAGAAACCGTGGCGGAAGGCTTTCGCGACAAGGGATCTGGAGGCCGCGTGGTGGCCGCACTCGCCTTGGTGGATGTCTCTGAGGATTTATTTGCCCTTCTCTGGCTCTACACAGCGCTGGAACACACCAGTGACGCTGCGCCTGACAAGCTCTATGTTTACTATCGTGTATGCTCCTGCCCGGCGTACTTGCCGGGCCGAGATCTCGTCGGCTGGTAGCTCGCCACACACTAGGAATTTGAGGATGGGATGCGCCCATGATGGTGCTTCGACTTCATCCACTGCCATCACGGCCAATGAGACTAGGGCGGCTGGATTGGGAGGCGGCGGGGTGGAGTCGGCCGCTGCTTGATGCGTTGTTGGAGTCCTCGGTCGATTGTTGCAGAAGCTGCCCGGACTTCACCTGCTGCTCGGTGATGGGGAATCGCATTCGCCCGAGGACTTCACAACCTGGGTCGGGTTGTGAAGTCCCCGGGCCGGGTGCGACTGTCGCAGTCCCCGTGCCGCCTGCTGAAGTCCCCGGGCCGGCTGGTGCAGCCCCCAAGTTGGATCCCACTGCTTCGGGAGCAGACGGCACAAAGATGGACTCGGATTTTGGAGAAGGCTTGATAGACGGCTTGTGGAGACACTGAAGGGAGACGCCGGCTGGTATTGCTTGGCGGGTGGAGCCGATCCGTGTCAGGGCATCAGCTTGCTCGTTGTCGTTCCGTGGCACGTGAAGGAACTCACACCCGTCAAAGTATCCGTTGATCTGCTAGACGAGGAAGCGGTAACTAGCCATATTTGCATCCTTGGCGTCCCAGTCGCGAGACGACTGTTGGACCACCAAGTCTGAGTCGCCATAGCACAGGATCCGGCGGATGCCGATCTCTTTGTCTAGCCGGAGTCCGTGTACTAGCGCCTCATACCCGGCCACGTTGTTAGAGGCGGCAAACTGAATTTGCAATGTGTATCTGAGCTTGTCGCCCTTGGGAGAGGTGAGGACAATGCCAGCTCCCAAGCCGGTGCGCCTCTTTGAGCCATCAAAGTGCATCCGCCAATGAGTGGAGTCCGGAGCTGGCGGCAGGTACTGGGTCTCGGCCCAGTCGACGAGGAAGTCGGCCAGTGCTTGGGACTTGATGGTGGTGCGTGGCTGGTAGAAGATGGTGTAAGGGGCCAACTCGATGGCCCATTTGGCCACCCGGCCTGATCCATCTCTGTTGCCTATGATCTCAGCAAGCGGGACAGTGCAGACAACCGTGATTGGGTGCTCTTAAAAGTATGGCTTCAGCTCCTTGGCGGCAAAGTGCACGCCGTAGAACATCTTCTGGTAGTGGGGGTAGTTCTGTTTTGAGGCCGAAAACACCTCTCTCAAATAGTACACCTCCCTCTGGACCAGCTGGCTCTGCCATCCTCTGGGCGCTCCACCACAATGACAGTGCTAACCACCCGGCTGGTGGCGGCGATGTAGAGGTACATGGGCTCCTTAGCAGCCGGGGCCGCCAGGACAGGCAGCATGGTCAACATCTTCTTTAGCTGGAGAAAGGCCTCATCCGCCTTGTCGTTCCACTCAAAGTGATGTGTTTTCTTCATGAGCTGGTACAGGGGAATGGCCTTCTCGCCCAGCCGACTGATGAAGCGGCTGATGGATGCCAAGCAGCCGGTGAACTTTTGGACGTCTCGCAGTTGGGTGGGTCTCTCCATCCTCTCGATGGCTTTGATCTTCATAGGTTGCATTCAATGCCGCATTCTGAGACCAGGAAGCCAAGGAGCTGGCTGGCTGGTACTTCAAAGACACATTTCTCTGGGTTGAGCTTGATTTGGAAACGGCGCAGATTATCAAAAGTCTCCTTGAGATCTTCCAAGAGGGTACCGCGCTTCTCCGTCTTCACCACAATATCATCTACATAGACATGGGCATTTCTGCCGAGTTGCTTGAGGATACACTTCTGCATGCAACGCTGAAATGTGGCACCGGCATGTCCCAAGCTGAATGTCATGGTCAGGTAGCAGAAGGCTCCGAATGGTGTGATGAAGGCGGTGTTCAGGCGGTCGGCCGGGTTCAACTTGATCTGGTGTTACCCTCAGTAGGCATCCAAAAAACTCAGCAGCTCGCATCCGTCTGTGGAGTCTATCACTTGGTCAATCCGAGGCAAAGCAAACGGATCTTTGGGGCAGGCTTTGTTGAGGCTGGTATAGTCAACACACATGCTCCACTTGTTGTTCTTTTTCAATACAAGGACCGGGTTGGCAAGCCACTCTGGAAAAAACAGTTCCATAATGAAGCCGGCTGCTAGAAGCCGGGCTATCTCTTCACCAACGATTCTTCTCTTCTCTTCCGTCAGTCGGCGGAGGGGTTGTTTGACTGGTTTTGCATCTGATCTGACATATAGCTTGTGCTCGGCGAAATCCATCGGAACACCCGGCATGTCTTTGGGAGACTATGCAAAGATGTCCCGATTCTCACGGAGGAAACCGACGAGCTCGCGTTCCTATTTGATGTCAAGGTTGGCCCCTATGACAGCGTGCCTCTCCGGGTGGTTCGGGTCCAAGGGAATCTTCTTTGTTTCTTTGGCCGGCTGGAAGGAGCCTTGGGTCTCCATCTCCTTGTGATCTGGTGACAGGTCCAGCTGCTTGTTGGCGATGGCCACCACCCGATCCAGGAGCTTCTTCTCAGCAGCAATCACAAGGGACTCGGCCAGCCGGCTGCTAGCTGCAGCACAGGTGGCCGACTTCTCATAGTCTCCGGCTATTGTGATAATGCCCTTGGTTCCCGGCATCTTCATCTTGAGGTAGGCATAATGTGGCACTGCCATGAACTTGGCTAGAGCTGGCCGGCGTAGGAGTGCATGGTAAGGGCTCTCGAGGTCAACTACCTCAAACCAAATTGCCTTGCGGCGGAAGTGATCTTTATCTCCGAAGAGGACGTCTATCTTGATCTTGCCGATTGGTGAGCAGGAAAGGCCGGGCACAATGCCATGAAAGACGGTCTGACTGGGCTGGAGCTGCTTCTCTTTAATGCACAACTTCTCCATGGTATCGCGGTAAAGGATGTTGATGCTGCTACCGCCATCTATCAGAATCCGGGAGAAATGAGCAGCTCGCCTCTCTGTTGCAAGGGTGGCATTCAACACCAGGGCATAGGAACCCGGAGAAGGCATCACCTCCGGGTGGTCTGCACGGCTCCAGCTGATGGGCTTCTCGGACCAGTGCATGAACTCTGGGGCATTTGAAGCAACGGCGTTCACTTCTCGATGCTGCTGATGCCGGCTGTGCTGGTCACCAGCCACACTGGTGAAGACGATGTAAACTTTGTGCTCTTCGGGAACTCATCTTGGATGGCACCGACTGCTGGACGGGCCGCCGGCTGCTGGGGAGGCGGAGCCAGCTGGCCAGCAGGCGGAGGCGGCAGTCCCTCGCCCTTGGCAATGCGGATGAGCCAATGGCATTTCCGGGTGGTATGGTTGGACGGCTTCGCACCACTGTGAAACTTGCAGGGAGCATCAAGGGTCTTCTCGAAGGAGAAGGCAAGCAACCATGCGGGCTTGCCGCCTTTCTGACGCTTGGGGTCGGGTTGCCCCTCCGGCTGCTGATCCTCAATAGTTGCCACCTGTCGGCTGGTGGAAGCCGGCTGCGGGGCCTTGCGCTTGTTGTCGTTCTACTGCTGGCGCCGATTGTTGTCACCAGCTGGCGTTCGAGGAGACGGAGGGATGACCTTCCCGGATGTGTCCACCTGGAGTTCCGACTTCATGGAGGAGTGGGCAGTGGCGTACTTATCTGCTATGATCAGCAGCTCGTCGAGTGTAGCCGGCTCGTCGCAAAGGAGTCGGTGCTTGAGTAAGGTGCCCTCTCGGCACCCGGCGGTGAAGTACTCAATGGCTTGCACCTCGTGCACCCCTTTGCGGGAATTGCGCAGTTCGGCCCACCGCGTCAAGTAGTCGCGGGTGGACTTGGTCGGGCCTTGAACACACAGCGTGAGCTGGCAGGGCTTGGGCGGCCGCTTGTAGGTGCTGGTGGATCTCATGGCCTCTAGCCATGCCTCTAGCAACATATAACAAGGATGACAGTCTCGCCTTATGCACAGTTGGTAGCGGCCTCTAGCAAGGCGTGCCGACCACCAAGCAGACTATGAAGCTGGTTAGGCGAACCTGTACAACGTGTCACACTTTTGTTCCCTTTGCCGCACGATATATGTTGTCGGGCTCAAGGCGAGACTGTCATCCTTGTGCTAGCCCGACCTCTTTCTCGTTCCAAAGGATACCGACCACAAACCGGATTATCTCATAATCCTTGTCGCATGGCCATGCTTATCCCGGTCGGATCACACGAGGGGCCCCAGAGTATATCTCTCCGATCGGAGGGCAAATCCCATCTTGCTCGACCATGTCTCGCAAAGCATGGGACCGACAAACCCGAAACCTACCTTTGTAACTACCCAAATACGGAGTAGCGTTTGGTCGGCCCAAAGCAAGTCTGTCACCATCCCGAGTACATGCTTCACGTGTCTTAGGACATAGAACCTATATTGTACTAGAGACTCACATATGACATATCGCTGCGTCTCATAGTTGGGTCTGTCCGACTCGACCTTATCTCGACTCGGATCACTCACGTCGAATCCGACCAGACCTTTCCAAGTCCATATTATCCGGTTAGCATCCAATGCTCCATGGCTAGTGAGACCAAGCCATCGACCGTGTCATATGCTAGTCTAGTCGGCCAGCGTCCACACAACCCTTTCGACTAGGGACCTTTTAGGACAGTCATCATACTATGCCTAGTCCCACAAACATGTCACGTACTTGCCGATACACATCATTGATAATGTCGTAGGACTATATTTTTTCATATACACATAGGAAATATCATCATACATGATTGCCTCTAGGGCATATCTCCAACAGTCTCCCACTTGCACTAGATTCAATCAAATAGACATCGAATGCCCATAGCTCTAACGTGCCCCTCGTGCTTGGGTTGTGGAAGTGGCTTAGTCAACGGATCTGCAACATTTGCATCCGTGTGAATCTTGCATAACTCTACATCACCATTCTTTACGATCTTTCGTATCAGGTGATATTTCCGGTCTATGTGTCTGACCTTGTGGTGATTCCTCGGCTACTTGGCTTGTGCGGTGGCACCAGAATTATCACAATAAAGGTCCAACGGTTTCACCGAGGCTGGGAAAATACCAAGATCATCCAGAAAATGCCGGATCCAAACACCTTCCTTTGCAGCTTCACAAGCCGCAATGTATTCGGCTTCGTGGTAGAATCGCCACCGTATCCTGCTTGGAACTCATCCAAAGGTAATCGCTCCTCCATTCAGACGCATACGAATCCGGACCGTGAATCGACAATCATCTCTCGCCGGTTTGGAAACTAGCATCGACGTAACCCCTTACGACGCAGCTCTTCCTCACCTCCATAAACTAGGAACGCCTCTTTAGTCCTTTTCGTACTTCAAAATAGTCTTTACCGCTGCCCAAAGGACTCTCACCGGGTTGGCCTGGTATCTACTTGTTAGGCTTATTGCAAAAGCAACATCGTGCCTTGTACATATCATGGCATACATGATGGATCCGATTGCCGAGGCATACGGAATCCTACTCATCCCGCTTCGCTCATCGATGTCGGCGACTCGAGTATCTCTTAGGCTTATAACATGTGAGAGCGGCAAGTAGGCTTTCTTTTCCACAGTCATGTTGAACAGATTCAACACTTTATCTTTGTACGTGCTTCGCTTAAGCCGAGCAGCCTCCTCGATCTATCTCTATAGATCTTAATGCCTAAAATATAGATCGCCTCACCAAGGTCCTTCATTGAAAACTTGCCATTCAATGATCCCTTGACCGAAGTTTAGCATCGAAACATCATTTCCGATCAAGAGTATGTCGTCCACATACAAGATCAAAACACTATTGAGCTCCCACTTAACTTCTTGTATAAACAAGAGTCCTCTTCGCTTTTGATGAAACCGAGACCAAAGTGGCGACCTCATCAAAACGAATGTTCCAACTCCGAGATGCTTGCTTCAACCCATAAATGGATCTCTTGAGCTTGCATACCTTACTAGTGCTAGTCGGATCGACAAAACCCTCGGGCTGTATCATATACACGTCCTCGGTTAAATTTCCGTGAAGGAAAGCCGTTGGTAGCGGCCTCTAGCAAGGTGTGCCGACCACCAAGCAGACTATGAAGCTGGTTAGGCGAACCTGTACAACGTGTCACACTTCTGTTCCCTTTGCCGCACGATATATGTTGTCGGGCTCAAGGCGAGACTGTCATCCTTGTGCTAGCCCGACCTCTTTCTCGTTCCAGTGATACCGACCACTATCCGAATTATCTCATAATCCTTGTCGCATGGCCATGCTTATCCCGGTCGGATCACACGAGGGGCCCAGAGTATATCTCTCCTAATCGGAGGGGCAAATCCCATCTTGCTCGACCATGTCTCGCAAAGATGGGACCGGACAAACCCGAAACCTACCTTTGTAACTACCTGCACACGGAGTATCGCTTTGGTCGGCCCAAAGCAAGTCATCACCATCCCGAGTACATGCATCACCGTGTCTTAGGACATAGAACGTATGTTGTACTAGAGACTCACATATGACATATCGTTGCATCTCATAGTTGGGTCTGTCCGACTCGGACCTTATCTCGACTCGGATCCGACTACGTCGAATCCGACCAGACCTTTCCAAGTCCATATTATCCGGTTAGCATCCAATGCTCCATGGCTAGTGAGACCAAGCCATCGACCGTGTCATATGTTAGTCTAGTCGGGTGCGTCCCACACAGCCCTTTCGACTAGGGACCTTTTAGGACAGTCATCATACAATGCATAGTCCCACAAACAAGTCATGTACTTGCTGATACACATCATTGATAATGTCCAAGGACTATCTTTATTCATAAACACATAGGAAATATCATCATACATGATTGCCTCTAGGGCATATCTCCAACACAGATGAAGACTTCAGTGAAATCTAGCCAGCTGTTGACGCTGTGAGGCTTCAGGCTATTCAGCCATGTCCGGAGCGTGCCCTTGAACATGAGTGGAACGTATTTCACGGCAACACGCTTGTTGCCATTTGCTATGTTGACGGCTGTGGAGTAGTCCACCAGCCAATCCTCCGGCTTCACGGAGCCGTTGTACTTGGGAGTGTCTCGAGGGGGCGAGAACCCTTTGGGGAAGGGCTCGTCATGAATGCGGGGCCGAAACAAAGCGGGCCGATAGCATCTTCTTCTTCTATTGCCAGGGATCGAGCCAGGCGGTCGATCCGGTGGCGGACGTCGTTCTCTCCGACTCCTTCTCGGCGGCCCAGCCGGTCTCCAAGAGTCGGGTGCTCAGCAGGCGGTAGGGAGGCGCGCCTCTCCGTGCGCGGGGGAGGCGGGCGATTGCTCCGCTGTTCCACCACTCGAGGTCCGCTGTCTTAGTCACGCTCGATGGTGATGCGTGTCCGACTACGGTTAGCAGCCGGATCTCGATCTCTGTGGTTGCGGGCGCCACTTGTCGGCGTCCGGGAGGTCGCGCCGTGCTCTCGGCGAGGGAGGGGGGTTCTCGACATGCTGGTCGGGCTCTCCCATGCGGCAGCCGGCTTCTTGCTGCGCGGCGGCCGCGTCGATGAGTTGTTGAACGCGCTCCGTCATGCAGCGACGCTCGTCACCCTCCAGGTGGTCCAGCTCATCTGCCGCCTGGCAAAGACGATGTTCTCCATGGGCGAAGCGTGATGTGGCGGTCCACCCGAACATGTCGGGCGACGGCAGCGCCATTGCCGATCGCGTTTACGCTGGCCGGGCTCTCCGGCCGACGTGTCGCCGACGGCGTGGTCGATCTCACGCTGGTAGGCCTCGGAGAGGCGTCTCATGGTGTCCAACTTATTGGCGCTCTCGACGAGCGAGACGCGGCAGGCTTCTAGTGTCTCAGCGTTGGCGTCTGCTGCGATGGGTGCGGACAGGTCCGGCATTGCCGCCTGCAGTGGGTCCTGGGCGGCCCCGCCAGAGGCTTCGTCATGGCTAATGACGAGCTCCTCCGTGACGGTGATGTCGCCGCTGTCCGCACAAGGGAGCGGGTCGTCGACGACCACCATGTTGGTGGGGAAGGCGTTGAGGGATGCCGCGTCGGAGTTGACGAGCATCGGGTCGGTGGAGCCAACTGACTCTAGGTCAAAGGCTGGCTCGTTGGCGATGTGGAGCTTGCCAAGGAGGTCGACGAGGTAGCTCTCGGAGCTGGCTGCTCCCGCGTCGGGTGCAGGCTCGTCGGAGAGGCGGATCTCGCCGATGAGATCAGCGAGGCAGCTCGCCGCGCAAGCGACTTCTGCGCCATGCAGCACGTCGGTGCAAACGACATCGGGCGTGCCGGGCTAGCTGCGCTCGCTAGGGAGGAAAAGGGTTCCCGTCCAGAACAGATCTCCGGACAACGATGCACATAGCCCCACAGTGGGCGCCAAATGTCGGGGGTATCGTGCGACATATGCCAAAGGATGGCTTATCATGGTGGGGGGGAGTAGTACGTCGCCGGTGCCTGGAAACGGGATAAGGCGTAAACATGTGCGCCGACGCATCTTACCCAGGTTCAAGGCTCTCCTAGGAGTTAACACCCCTAGTCCTGCTCTGCGGGGTCTCCGCATGATCACTATCTCAACAAGGTTGCTACAAGCTTGCTCCTTGAGCTGTTGTGGCTAGAGGAGGAAGAAGAACAAGGCTAGCCCTTACTCCACTCTCTCTATGTGGTATATGTGTGTGCTGAGGTTCTCAACCCTTTGCATGGGTGGCCTGGGGGTTTATATAGGCCTACTCCCAGGGGTACAATGGTAATCTGGCCGGGTGTAGGACCCGACTGTCAGTGTATCTGGTTGTCGACTTCTCCGCCGGCTGCTGGGGCCCGCCGCCTGGTGGGTCCCGATGGTTGTCTCGTACTTGGCCGACAGGCCGCGCCCGCCGCTTGTGGGTCCTGCCAGCTGCTTAGTACTGTGGCCGCATCACTGATGATGCACGCTTTGTCGGGGAGAGCGTGGCTACAGTCCACCGTCTGGCGGGCGTTCACTGTAGCCACTCCCCGTCTCTTCTAATTAATGGTGCACAAACTTTGAGGGAGGGGAGGGCCGCCTACTAGGAGTCGGCCTCCCTCATGCCGACTGGTTAGGGCTTACCGCCTTCTGGCCTCTCGCGGACAGGTAGGGCCCGCCGCCTGCTGGCCGTACCGGCAGCCCGTAGTGGGAGCATGGCCTCTTTTGCCATGGATGATGTCACGGGCGGCGTGGCAACAGTGCTGCACCGGGCGGGGGATGTCCGCCCAGTACGCTGCACTGTGGCCACGTTCTGCCCTGGATTTGGGGGCGGCAGGCTATACTGTAGCCACGTCCTGTCTTGTCGTTGTAATGAGGTGCTAACTTCGAGGGAGGAAGGGGCCGCCTGCTAGGAGCCGGCCTCCCTGGAGGCCGCCTACTAGGAGTCGGCCCACCTCATGGCCGCCCTTTGGGCTCCGCCGCCTACTAGCAGCCGGCCCTAAGAAGGCGGACCTTTGTCTTCGAGGCTTGAGGGATGCAGTTGGCCCCGATGTTTCGTAATACCATGGGGAGCAGATGAGGCTACCCATGGTCATTTATTCCGACACCTTTAGAATGTTGCAAATGCATATTTTATTACCTTCATTTATATATATGGAACGGGAACATAATTCGTTAAATTAATAAAAAAGGATAATCACTCGTTTAAATAAATACTCATGCAATGTGCAATGTAAAAAAATATTCATTCAATGTAAAACATTGATGTCCGCGCTTTTAAAATATATTCTTAACATTATAACTTTTAAATATAATGTAAACAAAGTCTTCACATATTTAAAAAGAATATGTTGTACCATTCAAGAAAAGTATTTATGAAATGTAAAATAAAATGTTTATACCATGCAAAATAGATGTTTGTCTGGTTTTATTAGGTTTTGTACTAATGAAAAACATGTTCGTGACATTTTCAAAAAATGTTTATACATTGAAAATAAATGTTCGTGTAATTTAGAAACAAGTTACACACCATTCAGAATAATAGTCATGACATTAAAATAATATTCCCACGCTTCGGAAAAATATTCATCGTATTAAGAAATGCTCATGTAATTTAAGAAAATGTTTCCTATGATTAAAAAATCCAATGCATATATATGAATTATTTTATTATTTTAAATTTTTTATTCCAAAAATATATCTAGAAAAGTTTAGTCATGTATTCTGAAAAATATTCAATGTGTAAGAAAATATAGAAAAACTGAAGAAAGCAGGTAAAGGACCATAGAGACAACATAATGAAAAAGGAGGAATAAACCCAAAATAAATCGTGCACAAAAAAAGAACCACAAAGAAAAGAAAAAAAATCGAACGTTGAAAAGAAAACCACAGCAAATCACACCAGACTGAAAAAACTCGGTGCACGAAAGGAAGAACGAAATTTCCTCCGCGCATGGAAAAATGGTAGTTGCGGCAGGCCCGTCCGAGAGATCATCTGTCTCGCATGGGCGAGAGATAACAATGGCGATATATCATTCCGAATGAGGTGATATATCTCTCTCTTTGCATTTTATACTTATTTTATTTAATTTTATTATTTTCTTTCGCACCATTAAATATCGCCCAAAAATTTCAATTCAAAGTTTCATTAATTCACTTAATTTTTGTGACTTAAAAAATATCTGCGAATTTGAAAAGAATGTTCGTGAATTTACAAATTGTTTTTGTATTTTAAAAGATGCCCATAAAATTTTAGAAAAGATCACGAATTGAGAAAAAATCACGAAGAATTTCTGAAATGTCTGTTATTTTTTAATATGAGAATATTATTTTTTTTTCTAAAAGTCAAGATCAGTTTTCGAAATATTGAACATTCAAATTTTTGAATTGAAAGAAGAAAAATATAAGATAAGTAAAGAAGAATCAAATCGAAAAACAGAAACAAAAGAACATGAAAAAACAAAAAGAAAATGGAAACTGAAAACTCGGAAAGGTAGGAACCTTTTTGGATGGGCGGATACTATTTAGCGCATAGGTCGGGAGATAGCTACGTGATGCGTAAACGCGACCTGCGAAATTTGTTTGTAACTGGGCTGGCTCATTTCTGTTTTCCTCCTCACCGATTTCCGAAGGTTTTCTTTCCTCTTTTTTTTCAAATACGCTAACAATTCTCATATTATTATTCTATTAAAATTTACAAACAATTTTTAAAATTTTAGTAACTTTCGAAATATAAAGCGTTTTTTGAGTTTATGAACATTTTTTAAGTAAGGCGATATGTTTTGAATTTGTAAATATTTTTATAATTCGGAACATCTATTGAATTTTTAAATTTTTAATTTTATTTTTAATCCTTTAACATTTTGAAAATTGGTCAAAGTTTCTGAAATTAGGTATATTTTTTCAAATTTATGTATAATTTTCCAAAAATGGGAACATTTTTTAAATTCGTGAGTATTTATTAAATTTGTAACAATTTAAAATTCGTGATTTTTTCGACATATAGGAACATTGTCCAAATTTTTGATGAAATTCCGGACATATAGGAACGTGTCCAAATTTTTCGACATATAGGAACGTGTTCTGAAACTTGGGAACATGTTTGAATTAACAATCAATTTTTAGAAGTTCTTTTTTTTTTACATTTTATGATATCTAGAACGGCCTTTTAGTATTCAGGAGTCGCGAACTTTTTTTCAAAGCTAACAAAGAAAAAGCAATTCACAGAAAAAATATACCGGTGACACTCTCAGTTCGCTTAATCTCTAATGGGACAGCCGATTTACCTACGCACGTGGGCGATCGGAGCCTTAAACAGTTGCTACGAGTGATACACAACAATTGTGTTGGCAATGAGCGATAAGTTGGTTGCTTGGATCTGTCCCCATAGCCGATGAGACATGCGCCAGATAAACACGCTAAACCCCAAAACAGTGCTTCATACTAATGCTTTCCTTTTTCGTAATGTAGTGTGGATAGATTTTTTAAAAGTCAACCTTTGCAAACTTTGAACGAGTTTACAGAGAAAATTATGATATGCACAACACCAAATATATCAAATACGAAACTACGTCTTATGATGAATCTAATGATATATGTTTGGTTTTCTAGATGAAAATGTTTTTCTCGACAAACTTGACTAATGTTTGTGAGGTTTGACTTTTTAAGAAAAATCTGTATGCACTACGTTATGAACGGAGGGGGTAACTAATATTAACAATTTTCCGTAAAAAAGACGATATACTCAAATCAAATGAATATAATAGCTTCGTATTTGGTTCCCAATCAACAAATCACGCGGAAATCTGAACACGCATCTAACGCTTATACACATACAACGTACAGATACACACACACACTCACACATGCACAGTGCATTTCCGTCTCAGCAATAAACACACGATACACAAGTTTTAATACCACATCAAAGATGTACACATGCAACCCGGGCGTGAACCAATGCTCGCCTAGTTGTAGTTGATATATCGGCCTTGAATCATCACGCTTGGAAGCAAATATTCCATCGGCAATCGATCTTGCCCACTTGAGCTGGCCCTTCACCTCCCTCCGTGAATAGCGAGTATGTAGAAGAGCTGCGTCCCCGAGAGTATGATGGTGAAAGCCTCCATGGTTATCTACAAGACAATCCAGACCAACACAAACAGTTATTAATGATTATATCGTGCAACATCGGTAGTCACAAACTCACAACTTGATCAAATCAAACAGTGCGTCTGTCGGTCTTACCAGTCTAGCATTCCTGCCGTTCAGGTCAATCTCCTTGACTGCCAATCTGGAGAATCAGAAGGTGCCAAAGAGGATAAAAATAAGTCAGGCAAAACGTTACATATGCACGCATACAAAGAGAGGTTCTCACAAGTGGTCATAGTACATACCCCATGGCAAGCAGCGTGAGCATCCAGGCGATGAACGCAGAGGAGGCTGCCGCCGGCAGGCTCTCGTGGCTCCACGCCCGGACATGGTGGAATCCGGCAAGCGCCGCCCCCATACCGACCACGCTGGCGATCACGGCGAAGATGACGAAGAACCCGGTCGCCGCGTTCCCTATCGGGAAGTAGATCGGAGAGAAGTGTGACGGCAGCTCCAGCCCGGAACCTGTATAACAACATACACACGCTCAGCTCAAGGAATTAACAAAAGATAATGCACCACGATTATAAACTACCGGTGAGCAGTACGTACCTATGAAGAAGCCGTTGTTGATGGCGAAGTTGATGGCCCAGCCCCCGACCGCGGCGACGATGAGGTACATGCAGAAGTTGAGCATCAGGAGGAAGCCGGCCACCGGCTTCAGCCCCGCGTTCGCCATGTGTGCGTGCGTGCTCCTAGCTGCGAACGCTTCGACCGATCAGAGGCTGGGCTCTACTTCTTCTTCTACTAGTCAGTATTAGTATTTCAGGCGGCTTAAGGATTTCATCGGCGGCTGCACCTTATATATAGACACAGGGCGTGCGCACGAACGATCGACGGGAAAATCCAGGCTAGATTTGTTCCTTGCTTCCCTCGGCTGCATGGACAGCCGATTGCTTGCTTGTGGAGGCTGGGTTACGTCAAGTTTGTGACAAACTTGATGCTTAAGGCAGCCGTCCCCGCGGTCTGGGGCATTCGGCCTCTCGACCTGTCAGAGATTCGATCCGTTGGTCTCGAGGATAAAATGACGGCTGGCTGGACAGTGGATACCTTTCCTTGCCGGACATGCATACTATATGCATCGACCCTTTTGGTTCAGTTTAGTTTAGTTCCCGCGCTTTATTGCTTTACAGCCGTGGAACGCAGCTTTGGCCGTCGTCTCTTGGTGTGATGCTGCGTGCAACACAAGTCTGGTAGATGCCAAATACTCCCTCCGTTCATAATACGTTTTTTGACTCTAGTATAGTGTCAAAAAACGTCTTACATTATAAGATGGAGGTAAAACGTTTTTTGACTCTAGTGTAGTGTCAAAAAACGTCTTACATTATGGGACGGAGGGAGTACTACGTAGTAATAAAGAAAAGGAAACATATGATTGCGTCTTGGGCCACTGGATCACAAGATGGACGGCTAGGATGTCCGGTTAAGAGCACGATTGCAAGCCTAAAATCGATTGCGGGCGTGAAGGAATTTGGTGAACCCCTTCTCTCCGCCCAATCCCCTCAAATCTCACCCCATCCCTCTAATCCCCAAATAGTTTTTTGGATGAGAGAGATTATTGTATCTAATTTTTACGGCAAATCAACGTAACGATCAAGAAAAGGAATTGCTTCCTCTTCCGCACTATGTCAAGCTGAATGTGGATGCATGTTTTGATGATGAGATGCTAAGAAGAACCACTGGGGCTGTTATCCGTAACAGTTGGTGGAAGTTTATTGTTGTAGGTAATAGCTTAATTGAGTGGTGTTCAGATGTATTATCTGCGGAGACCATGGCACTGAAATATGGTTTATCCTCTCTTTTTGCGGGGGATATGCTTTATCCCTTGTACAATCTATTGGTTGTAACAAACTAGTGGTGAAGTTAGACAACATGGATGTCATTAACACAATGAAGTAGGGAGCAAATCTTGCAAGAGCCCCAGCACCTATCTTCGATCATTGCTATCATATGTCATGTGATTTCCTCATATAATTTTTGAACTTTTCCTAGGAGAGGCAAACTCAGTAGCTCATGAGTTAGCTAGCTTAGCGATATTTTCTCCCACTAATGTCAGGATGGATGAACCTTCTACTTCTATTTCTCCTTTGACTGTAAATGATGTAACACTTATTACAAATGAATGAGAGGAGGTTTTATTGTTAAATAAACAACCGCTGCTACAAGCCTATTGCAACATGGATAGGCCAACTACTACCTCTTTTTTTGAAAAGGAGGTTCAACCTCGCTTCTGCATCATTGTTATGCAGGCAAACAGAACTGACCCTCATCAAATAAGCAAAAAAATATAATCTTAAAAGCACACATGGATGAATTCTAAAAAAACAGTAAACATGGATGAAATATGATGCGAAGAGCATAATGTAGAGTTCTAATTGAAAACCCATTGTTAGGAGCATGTGAGCTCCAACACAAGGGCTCCCAAAAGTTTATTTTAGAATAGGGCCCCCAAAAGTTTGAGGGGGCACAAATTGCTACATCATACATGGGTTGGACAACGACATCAGAAAGTGGGCTTCAGCAGAGACGCATGTACATCAGACCTGGTGAAAGATCGAGGATGTCGCCTAGAGGGGGGGTGAATAGGCGCTTTAAAATAATTACGGTTTAGGCTTGAACAAATGCGGAATAAACCTAGCGGTTAATTTGTCAAGCACAAAACCTACAACAACTAGGCTCACCTATGTGCACCAACAACTTATGCTAAGCAAGATAAGCAACTATGAGATAGCAAGATATATGACAAAGAACAATATGGCTATCACAAAGTAAAGTGCATAAGTAAAGGGGCTCGGGTAAGAGATAACCGAGGCACGCGGAGACGACGATGTATCCTGAAGTTCACACCCTTGCGGATGCTAATCTCCGCTTTGGAGCGGTGTGGAGGCACAATGCTCCCAAGAAGCCACTAGGGCCACTGTAATCTCCTCACGCCTCGCACAATGCAAGATGCCGTGATTCCACTAAGGGACCCTTGAGGGCGGTCACCGAACCCGTACAAATGGCAACCCTTGGGGCGGTCACCGAACCCGTACACTTTGGCAACCCTTGGGGCGGTCACCGAACCCGTCAAGTTTCTCACGATCTCCACAACCTAATTGGAGACCCGACGCTTGCCCGGAGCTTTACACCACAATGATTGAGCTCGAACACCACCAACTGCCTAGGGCGCCCAAGCACCCAAGAGGAACAAGCTCAAGGGCACCAAGCACCCAAGAGTAATAAGCTTCTCAACTTGTAACTTCCACGTATCACCGTGGAGAACTCAAACCGATGCACCAAATGCAATGGCAAGGGCACACGGAGTGCCCAAGTCCTTCTCTCTCAAATCCCACCAAAGCAACTAATGCTAGGGAAGAAAATGAGAGGAAGAACAAGAAGGAGAACACCAAGAACTCCAAGATCTAGATCCAAGGGGTTCCCCTCACTTAGAGGAGAAAGTGATTGGTGGAAACGTGGATCTAGATCTCCTCTCTTTTCCCTCAAGAACTAGCAAGAATCATTGGAGGGATTGAGAGTTAGCAAGATCAAGAAGGTCAACAATGGGGAAGAACACGAGCTCAAAGGATAAGGTTCAATGGGGAAGAAGACCCCTTTTATAGGAGGGGAAAATCCAACTGCTACTCCCACCGAATATCTCAAGACAGAGCGGGTACTATCTAAGGAAGGGCGGTACTACCCGAGGGCGGTACTACCGCTTCCCTACCTAGCGGTACTACCGCGCTTAAAGAGAGAGGCACATCGCCACAGAGCGGTACTACATGGAGTAGAGCGGCACTACCGCCGTAGCTGTACTACACCGCTTCCCTATCGCCGCAACTAGTGCCGCAAAACCCGACACGAGAAAACATCGCCTCAATCGAGGCGGTAGTAGGCGCGGTACTACCGAGGTAGTATAGTCGAAGCTCGCGATGCGGTACTACCGCCATCGGAGCGGTATCGCCGCTCAGGAGCGGTACTACCGCTTAGGGGCTTCGGTACTATCACGTAGGTCGCGCAGACTACCGCATGTATGCTAAAACAAAGAATACTCCAAGGAAAACCAGAACTGCCATAACTTCTGCAAATGAGCTCCGAATTGAGCAAACTCAAGCTTGTTTGAAACAAGACAACGAGTAGCATCAAAACAGCGAGAAGAGCAGTAAAACAAAGGAGAGGTATGCTTAGCAAACAAAAGAGTAAAACCTCCAACCGAGAAGAACCGGCATACCCTCCAACATCGAAAACATCATAGAAGATGCATGAGAACTCCGTTTTCGATGAACTCGAGCTTGTCATAAAAATGACCATAAGCTCCAAATCTCACAAGGATAAGAACCAAACAAGAACCAAAAAGATGATGCAAGGATGCAATGGTTTGAGCTCTCTACGAACGATACGATCAAGCAACTCCTCGAGAGCCCCCCTTGATAGTACGGCAAACGATCCTATAACCCGGTCTTCCATAACTACCATGAGACCGGTAAAATAGAAAACCTATCAAGGGCAAACCTTTGCCTTGCACATGGTCCACTTGAGCTAGATGATGACGATCTTGACTCCCTCAAGTTGGACCACCTTTCTTGATTGCATTGGCGGGATGAAGACTAGTTGGTTGCTCCGCCAGACTCTACCGTGGGTGAGCCTCTCTTCCATTATCTTCACAAGTCCATTGTCACCACAATGGACGGCAAGCTTCAAGCACTTGATCTCTTCGTGATGCATTACTTGAACTTGCACACCGCAACCTAACCCCACAAAGAACTCTCACGAAGACCATGGGTTAGTACACAAAGCGTAATGGACAATGCTTACCATACCATGGGATCACTTGATCCCTCCGTACATCTTGTACGCTTTGTGTGTTGAATCTTTCCAACTCTCTTCATTTGGATGATGTCTTGAAGGTGGACATGAATGATCACACAATCTTATTCTTCAAGACATGCTTGCAATAAGCTCAACACTCACATGACCAATCTTTGGATAATTCCTTGAATAGCACCTTGGTCGACACAAAACTCTCCTTGAAACCAACACATGTACTCCAAAAAAAGCCTATGGACAAAACCTTCAAATAAACTCAAGGCAACCATTAGTCCATAGAGAATGTCATCAATTACCAAAACCACACATGGGGGCACCGCATGTCCTTTCACCTGGTTAATAGTGATTGGGTGCGATCTTGTATCTCACATGAAAAAAGAGGCAATTCTTCAAAAATACATGAAAAGGGAGGCACATACACGAGTGTGGATTTTTTAAGCATGGGTGCAATTAGGGATGAAAACATCGCAGGAACGAAAAGAATTGGGTGCTACCATGTTTGTTTTTACATTTTTTGTAGAAGCGGAAATAAATACAGAAACCCCCAAAATAAATATGGAAACATATACAGCTGGAAACGGGCACGAAGCAAATATGGAGGGGACACGGCAACAGGAACGGGTGTTGACCGAAACTTAAAAACTCCTTGAATTACAAAAAAAAATACACACAAAAACTAACAAGCCTAATGAATTGTTAACATGGCTACAAAATAATATGATTAGGTTATCAACTTAGCATAGTCTTGTAGTAGTACTGAATAATTACATATAAGTCTAGTTGAGTACATCTGTGGTAGTAGAGGGCCTCAAATGGACCATTCTGCTCATTGTGTCATTGTGTGTTGTTTGGTGATTGGGCTACAAATTAGCCATAGGCCTATAGTAAAACTGGAATTCCATATTCACGGAAACAAAAAGTTTCTTTCCACGTTTGTTCCGTCAGGAAACACCGTTTCGTTTTTCTTTCTGTTTTCGCATTAAGAATTTCCATTTCCCTTTCCGTTTTGCAAATTTCCATTTCTATTTTTCCTACGGAAAAGCTAAAAGTTCCACTCCATTTTCAACCCTAAGTGTATCGGATCCTTTTATTTTGGAAGACCCAAAAATGATATTTAAAAGTTTTAAAAAATGTTTAATTTTTACAAAACTACATATAGATGTTCTCTGCATGCCTGTTAATTTGGTTGAATAATATGATGTATTATACATAACACTAAGAAAGACAAAATTCTGGCCAAGAAAAACAATCCATTTTTGTGCATGTCTTTGTCTTTTTTTATCTCACATACAAACACTTATGTTGACGAGACTTTGAGGGAAATTCACTTTGGCTTTGTGCAAATATACTACACATCTATATGCCTGTAGAAAAAATTGGGTTTCTGTAGCCATAAAATAAATATTTTTGAACTAAAAACATAATGAGCTCAATGTTCCCATGCTCCAAAGTGACTATCCTTACATGCGCGCCGTTGGGGATCCTTATTGATCGTGCTAAAGTCATAGCATGTTCGTGACTCCTTGATCTACTTGAGTGTTCGCCGTGCATTCATGAAGGCCTCATGTGTTGCCCAATTATGATACGCATCCCAGGCTCCTTGCTCCTAGCGTCTCTCTGCCCCCTCCCCCTCTCTCTCATCTTCTATTTGTTCCACCATTTCTCCATTATGTTGTTAGCTCCAATGCAGTGCTACCCCGATGCCTGACCATCACAATTCCCGAAGCGTGCCATCACAAATTCTACAATTCACTATCACAAGTTAGAAGGGCAGAAACATGAAAGTTAACTTGTAACTCTAAGTCGATACCGATCGACTGGTTTATCATTCTGTCAGTAGATAAATTTATTGTTTTTGTAACTGCCACTTTAACTTATCTAGGTGTTGTCTGTGTTGTGCAGATTGCGGTAGCTAAATTTGTGGTGATAGTTATTAATTAATTAGTTGCTCTATACTTATTGATTTGCAGTCAAATTGTCTTGGGAAGATAGTTGGCTAGTTGCTCAAGAAGGCGCGTATCGAAGAGTTTCAAGATAGTTGTTCAATCAGAATTCAAGACTCCGATGTCCTCAATTTTACTGTCTTGATAAGCCTATAATTCATGTAGTGTTTGAAATTCATCCACATTAGACCTTTTTGGTTTATAAAACGGGAAGAATCATGTATTCTAGAAATAGGAAGTATGATTCTAGTGTTGAAAAGTGTAAGAAGAGATAAAGACTAGAGTCAACCATTTAAACCCAAAAGGGTGTTCGTGGTAGATTTTTTGTGAAAGAATCTCAAACAAATTTTGAAATCAAAACTGCTAAGTTAATGATGGTCATGGTGATGTTGAAATAGAGGTTGAGGCTCACACTATAGAAATGGATGAAGGCGGTGATGGTAATATTGTCGATAAAGCTGATGATGGTAATATTGCTGATGAAGGTCATGATGTTTATATTTCTAGTGACATCATTTATTCATTTAGCCTGGTATATTATGTCCAAGAACCTAGGATGCACTTGATACTAGAATGATTGATATTTCTAAAAGGGACTTTTGTGTTGAGCATGGCCCTGGAAACAAGTTCTCTACATTATCATAGACTACAATTCTCTCAAATGGATAAAAGTGTGACAAAATTGGCTTTCATACGGTAAAGATCTTGGGATAGTTTTTTTATACATATCATTAAGAAAGTGGTTTGTGAGAGGCCACTTAACAAACGAGAGAGTGACTAGACTCATCTTAGCACTAAATTGAGCACGAAACCAGTAGCGAACATGTCACAAATATGACTACATGATATCACTTGCATCTGAAAAAACTAAACAAGTGATAAAGTTCCTCGAAGAAAACTTGAAAAAGAAGGGAGCATTGGACAAATTTTTTTCCAGGATTTGTTTGATTACAATATTTCTAGTAGAACGTAATATAGCATTTCATGGTGGTAATTGTAGATTCAGCAAAGATAGCAATGACACTTTCATGGTGGAGGTAGTGCCTGTGGGGCCCACGCGTCCCCTGCTCGCGGCCTACTCGGCCCTGGCTTGCGGCCCCATGGCCGCGGACAGATGGGGTACTACATTGGATGACAAACTACGTCCGGAGCTCGGTCCAGACGTATGCGGGCGTTTTGAGGGTCCACTTTAAAAATGCCATTATATGTAAAAGTTCCAGGAGAAACGTAATATTTTGACTTGTGCAAAAAAAGTCAAAAGTTTGGCATTTCTAGACCATTGAATTCTTTTTTTTTTGCTGAAAAAACACGTTCTGTTTTGCAAGAAAATTGCCGAGCGCGCTTTAGACATTAACGTGAACACATAAAAAATGAGAAAAGTTTGATATTTGTTTTAAATTTACTGTTCATCCCTAACATTCACATTCAACTGCTATGTACTTGAGGTTAATTTCGGTAAGTTGCTTGCTTGCTGTTATTTTTTGTTAGTTTCTTGTGTTTGGATTCGTAAAGTTGCTCCGTTGAGCACATGTTGAGCAGGCCAGCTGAATGAAAGGTTTATTGTTTACTTTGATTCAAAGATACTTGGAATTTGAAAAACTTGAATTACGCAGACCGAAAGGATCAAAATGCCCCGAATGTCCATCCTAAGCTGTGAACGTTAATAGTACACGTGTGCAACATGGTCGGTGAATGATGATATAATTACAGAAACCTGTAAGATATTTTTTGTTTTTCAGCTTGCTCAGTATAGTATTTTAATGCTAAACAAACTGGAACGTCAACATCAATTGTTTGCAAGTGTGAAAAGGTCCCGTCCATACGACATGTATTTGGAAGTTGAACTTTCCTCGCATACTTTGCTCGGCCGGGAGGTGGAAAGAGAAGGCGAAGATTTGGCGTAGAGAAACCTTCAGGATGTGTGTACTGGCTGACTTGTTGGGAGGACCAGGCCGCTGAAACACCAACAGCTTCCAGCCAAGTGAGACCGGTGAGCCGAGTCGCGAGCAGAAGGCCGCTGTAGGTGGGTGGTCAGCTCCCGGCTGCGGAGGGCGAAGCAACCTTGCTGATTCCTCAACTTGTTTTGTCAACTCGCAGCCTGAGCCTTACGTCACCCCCTCCAAGATACATAGTACGGTTGACTCGTTGTGAACATTCATCTGAACTTAGACCGACTCGTGGTATAGGAAAGAAGAACGATCCCAATAGCCGCCCACCACTGCCACTGGCCTTGCCTTATCGACAACATCACAGTGGGCGCAGTTCATTGGACAGCGCCAGAAAGATTGGAGTACAGTTTTGAAGAAATGGCAATTATTAGTTCCGAACCCGCACTGGATTAGGAAGTGATCCAAAACATTTTTGAGGAAGCGCAGGTGAACTGCGTTTCTATTAGAAGAGGAAGGGAGTGATCCAAAACATGCAAAGAATATTCGGGCATCAAGCAGATAGTCATGCATGCAGATCGCTTGAACGAGCGTCCCACCAAGAAAAGAGAGGTCGGAAATCCCATCTACCGCACACGCGCGGCAGGCACTAGAATTTGACCATGGGCAGCGGCTGAAAGCTCGTTGCGCCGTCCCCTCGCCCGGGCGTTGACGGGGACTCCGCACGAAGCACACGCCCCCCGCGCGCTCTCTCTGTCTCTCTCCCGCACGTTTCCCACGCAATCATCGCAGCCAAACTCGGGGTGGCCATACAAATACACCCCCGCGCTCCCTTCGTCCACAGGCTCATCGATCGCACGTCCAACTCCACGCACCACAGCACCCAACCCTACGATCCCTCTCCCGGAATGGATGCCACAACGGCCAAGCAGCTCAGGCGGCTCCGCACGCTCGGCCGCGGCGCGTCCGGCGCCGTCGTCTGGCTCGCCTCCGACGACGCCTCCGGCGAGCTTCTCGCGGTCAAGTCGGCCGGCGCCGGCGCGGCCGAGACGCTGCGGCGCGAGGGCCGCGTCATGGCCGGGCTCTGCTCCCCGCACATCGTCCCGTGCCTCGGCTCCCGCGCCGCGCCCGGCGGCGAGTACCAGCTCTTCCTCGAGTTCGCGCCGCGCGGCTCGCTCGCCGACGAGGCTGCCAGGAGCGGCGGGAGCCTCGCGGAGCGCGCCATCCAGGGGTACGCGGCGGACGTGGCCAGGGGGCTGGCTTACCTCCACGGAAACTCGCTGGTGCACGGGGACGTCAAGGCCAGGAACGTCATGGTGGGCGCCGACGGCCGAGCCAAGCTCGCAGACTTCGGTTGCGCGAGGGCCGCGGATTCCGACCGGACGATCGGCGGCACTCCGGCGTTCATGGCGCCCGAGGTGGCGCGCGGGGAGGAGCAGGGTCTGGCGGCCGACGTGTGGGCGCTCGGCTGCACCGTCATCGAGATGGCCACCGGCCGCGCCCCGTGGAGCGACATGGACGACGTCTTCGCGGCGGTCCACCGGATCGGATACACGGACGCCGTGCCCGAGCTGCCCGCGTCGCTGTCGCCGCAGGCCAAGGACTTCCTGCGCAAGTGCTTGGCAAGAAACCCCCGCCACCGGCCCACCGCCGCGCAGCTCCTAGAGCACCCGTTTCTGGCGTCCGCTTTCCGCGACGTCGACGCGGAGCCGGCGAAGCAGGATTGGATGTCCCCCAAGAGCACACTCAACGCGGAATTCTGGGAGTCGGACGAGGAAAGCGAAACAGAGGACATGCTGACGAGCGCGGCCGAAAGGATCGTCTCGCTGGCGAGCCCTTGCTCGGCCTTGCCAGACTGGGACTCCGACGATGGCTGGATCGTCGTGCACGGCGAACGCCCTGAAGGTTCGGAAAAAACGACGGCCACGGCGATCGCCGGCACAGATTTCGGTCCTTGCAATGAAGAAGGATCGGAAGCCGAGGTTGATGTCCGTCTCGCCGATGCGGATGTCGGTAGGTACGACCTTGAGCGGAATGTGGATGGAGCGCATTATTTCGGTTGGTACGAGAGAGATTTGAGTGTCAGTGTCGCTACTGATAGACCATTGTGCCTCATTGTTAGTCACAGACGCAAAATTGTAAAATTCGGTTGTCATTGCGACAGAGAAAGAACAATACATTCTGATTTTGCACAAATATTTCGTTGTCTTGAGCTTCCGTCGCATGCTGTTTGTATTTTATCTTCCACTGAATGGGGGTATTATCGTTTTTTGGCCCTTTTCCTTTTAGAACTGCTTGCTGCTTATGGCCTCTTTAATTTTGCAGAATTTATAAAAACACAGAAATACAAAAAACACGAAAATAGGATAGGATCGCAGGTGCAATACAGAGGATTGGCAAAATAAAGGAATTTGCAGAATCACATGTTTTTTCTAAGGGGTGCAGAATTACGTGTTTGATAGGTAGGAATATGAGAAACACAGGATACATGGGCAAATTAAGGTTAGACCATATGCAAATTTAAGGTTAGCCAAAACATCGTCCCACTTTAGGGTATTGATTTGGAGTTTGCTCCGATTGAAGGGACCAGCGACATCGGCGGCGCACGTCTGGTGGAGCAACTGCCGATGAAAATCGCGCCGACTACGGTCATGGCGGGCGATGGCGGCGTCTTTGATGTCGTTCCCTTGTCGAGGCATCGTCGTTGCGATGCGTCATCGAGGCTCGGGATGCTCCGGAAACCCTAGATCTGGGTCTTCCGGATCGGA
The DNA here is from genome assembly GCA_021605145.1 of Aegilops bicornis. Taxonomy (NCBI): domain Eukaryota; kingdom Viridiplantae; phylum Streptophyta; class Magnoliopsida; order Poales; family Poaceae; genus Aegilops; species Aegilops bicornis. The sequence continues at coordinate 508,313,720 of CM038671.1, forward strand.
CGATGATGGCGTTTTATCGCTTTCCTCCCGGGACATCGTTTTGGAGTAAGTCTTTGGTGGGGATGGTGGAGCGGTGCTTCATCTCACACATTGATGGCGGCGGATATCGGCGGCAAGGCGCTGTGGAGGCTCGGCGTCCGATGCACGGAGATGGACTCGCGCGGGAGGAGGTTGATGTTCGGCATCATGATGACGTTGATGGCAGAGTGGCCAGACAAGGTAGAAGCCTCAATATGATCTGAAGACGGACCTGTGGAAGATGGCGACGACGACACACGAGTGCGTCTGACCGGATTGTGCCCCAGACTCGGTATGTGGCTCGGCCGGGGCTTCCGAATGAGTTTCGGCTTCCGGCTTTTGATGTTAGGCTTAAGTGAGTGGTTTGGGTAGTGGCCCAACTAGCACCCCTTCATCATTTTGGATAGAAGTAGTGGCATATGTTGCCAAGATGATGGATCAAGCACATTGTTGTATTACTTTGTAAGATCCTCAAAAATAATCAATAAAGTGGCCGCATGCATCTTTCAGATGCAGAGGCCGGGGGTCATCCTTCTTTTTAAAAAAAAAGATTAGCCAAAACAGAGGTTTGACTGGATTGTAATTTTCCTTTGTTTTTTCTAGTCAGTCCCAAAAGAAAAATTTCTCCATTTTTTCAATGGTTCATATTTCGAATCAAACAAATGATGGTGCCATTATACAAAAAAATTCCAATCCTACGATTTTCATTTAATTTTTTTAACACAGTACAGACGCAAGCGCTTATACATACGCGCATACATTTACCCCTATGAAAACACACACACACCCTACCCCTATGAGCACATTCGAAAGACTGCGCCGGCATATCATTAAGATCTTCACAGCTTGGGTTCCCTAACCAACCAACCACAGGCTGGTTCACGATTTTCATTTAATATTCTAATGAATCAAAGTGGCCCTTACTAAGTCGGCAATAGAATTGCATTTTCTGCTTCACAATGTTCTAGGATTCAACAAATTACTACTCTGAGTCTTCTGGGAGAAAATGTTAGGGAACCCAAGTCGCGAAGATCTTGATATGCAATCCAATAAAAGAATAGTACTTCAATTTTTTGCGGGTGAAAAAATAGTATTCCGGGATTTTTTTGCATGGTTATATATGTCTCATTCATATCATAAAGAACAAAATGTAAGTTACGTAAAGACCGACATGACAAAACTGAAAAGATAGTAGAACATTTCTGAGCTTAACACCAACGCCCGTCACCTGCCTCCGGCACCACCACAAAGAGCCAATCGAAGAAAAGAATGACGAATCACCTCCTCACCCGAGCTCGACGCGGCTCTATCGCTGATATGCAGCTTTGCGGACCTTCAGGGTGGCTCACCAAAAGTGAAACCCTTACCGTTGAACGAATCGGACCGGGGCAACACCCTGGACACGTCATCAAACTCCAGATCTGGCATCCTACCACGACTAAAACGTTGAAGGAGGAAATCATATCTGTCATCCACGAACCACGAGCCCAGCACATGCTCCGTCTTCCAGATATCATCAATGTAGACTACAATCTGCATCCGCTCTTGAACTACCTCCTAAGCTCCACGCCGATTGCTCCTAGAGCACTGTGTCATCTTTTGAGTTTTGATACTGGGTCGAAACTTCTTGTTACAGTGTGTGTTCTCAACGGATGTCCTTGAGAGGAAGCCAACGGATGTGGAAACAGGGGAGTCAAAGGCTGTGTAATTTGACTCTTCAGAGTAGGAATACTTCACAGGCACATGCGTTAACTGATAAATAAAATGCGGACTGTGAAAGTGGAAGATTATTACTCTGTCAATCTCATGTGCAAGGGTGCTTATCTTTTTTTTTTAGGACTAGGGATGTTTGGTGCTGGAAAGGTCAAAATGTTCTTTGAGTTACTGATATTAAAATCAAGTGGGGAGTGCTTCCAAAAATGATTGGCAGGGGTACTTATGAAGATGACATGGGGCCACAAAGTAATGGATAATATCTGCTGGTTCACAAAAAAGTATGGCTGGTTCAAAAATAAATTATTGATGGCAGCTAAACTCTTTTTATGATCATGCCAGAAGATATGTGTCTTCCCTGCAAAAAAAAACGGAAAAACTAACGCCCACACGTGTGGGCATTTGCACATCGCCCACACGCCTTCATCATCACTCATTTTGCCACGTATGAATAGGTGACATCGGCAGGAATCTTTTTGGTTTTCGGCTTAAAAATGTTTTATCTCTTAATTAAAAAAGCGAATTAAAAATTTGTTTTCACCATTAAATCCGTCTCGACGAGATCTTCAAAACTAGACCCCATATTGATATGTTTCGACGAAATTTTTTTCCCAGAAGTTGCCATGATGTTTACACTATAGTTGCCATGTGGCAATTTTAGTTTGTAGATCATGGCAATTTTAGTTTTTTGATGATGGCAATTTCAGTACTTTGACCATGAAAATATTTTTTTATGAACCATTGCAATTTTAAGTGCATGCATTATGGCAATTTTAGTTTTATGGTGCATGGCAAGTCTAGTTTTTTAATTTCTTGTTTTATAATATGTCAAAAATTACTTTTAAATGTAAAAAAAACTGAAACATATCATGGCAACTTCAGTGTAAACACCATGGCAATTCATGTGCAATAGACATGACAACTTTTAACAAAAAGATAATTCGTCAAAATATATCGATATGAGATCTAGTTTCGAAGATCTCATCGCGAGGGATTTAATAGTGAAAACGGATCTCCAATCGATTTTTTCATTTAAGAGATAAAACATTTTAAAAACTGAAAATTCAAAAAGATTCTCGCATGCATGCATGCAATGACATGACAATCTATTTGCATTAGAGATGTGTGACGCGTCTTCCTTCCTGCCACACGTGTGGCAGTTATCGACGTCCATGCGTCCGTAAGTGATGACGTGTTGGTGAACCAAATGAAATGGACAAAGAGAGAAACGGAAGCGTGCACACTTTTTTGGGTTACTCAACCGTACCGCTGTCTGAGAAGCCTAACCAACAGAAATTATACTTTATCGAAAATGGGTTATCATCAACAAACTATGCATGAAGAAATTTGCACGCTTTGATCACCCCGATCCATATAAAAGGTGGCGCCGACACGACATTAGTTCGATATATATCTTGGGAAAATATTACAGCTCAAACAGCTCAAAAATCGGACACGTGTACGCACGGGCTTGAGACTAGCATCCCCTGCATGTGCTTGCCTAAACGGCGTGACGCCAGGAACGATGGACAAGTAACTAACCCTCCATCAGCTTCAGCCCAACTCCCTCACATGGCTGTGCTGTCCAAAGATCAGTCAGGGCTTAAACCCACCGAAAATGGTCGGATGTTCTGGCGAGGTGCCCATGGCCGCCGAACGAAACGTGCCTCTAGGAAACGGCGATGGACTGGATGATGATGGACGTGTCTTGCTCTTCTTCTGAGACATCTCCACGTTGTACTTGCAAAGCCTAACGAGAGAAATGTCCAAGGCGAGACTGGGACGTAACCTCGAGGCACATAGCTAACACGACGCATCAAGGAGGCCTTATCGGTTAGGCTCGGCTCCGGAGCACGCCACGTGGGGAGCCAAAATGACAGTCCACCCAGATACTTACTGAAGCAAGTAAGCAACGCTAGTATATATCCACTGTTTTCTTTTTAAAAGTAGGAGTAGTTATTATCCATTGGGTTACTGCATACAATGATCATCGTATACGTCGACAATGATCATGTTGCATCACGTGACGTCCACAATTCAATTCAGGCGCCGATGCACCTACCGCTGAAGCTGATCCAGATCCGCCAAACGAACGAAAAGGCAACAGAAAAACGACGGGAAATGGCACGCCAAAAATACCATGACCAAAATAAGAGCCCCCACGTTCGTTACACCTTCCTTTGCAGCCGGAGAACAGAGGAGAAGGTTTTTCGTTTCTAGCAGCAGCCGCGCACAGAAACGCTGCGAGCTCCATTCTCGCACGTGTTCCTTCCGCGCACCCAACCCATGCCGGTCTCTTCCTCGTCGCACGCCACTCCGCACATATAAATACGGCTCGCGCACCATCCATCCATCCTCGCATCGCATACAAAGTCAGCTCAGAATCAATCCAACCGGAACGCCGACGACCAACGATGGATGTCGCCGTGGCGAAGCAGCTCAGGCGGATCCGCACGCTGGGCCGCGGTGCGTCCGGCGCCGTCGTGTGGCTCGCGTCCGACGAGGCCTCCGGAGAGCTCCTGGCCGTCAAGTCCGCCGCCGCCGGTGGCGCGGCGCAGCTGGAGCGCGAGGGCAGCGTGCTCACCGGGCTCTGCTCGCCGCACATCATCCCCTGCCTCGGCTCCCGCGCCGCCGAGTGCGGCGAGTACCAGCTCTTCCTCGAGTTCGCGCCCGGCGGCTCGCTCGCGGATGAGGCCGCCAGGAGCGGGGGCTGCCTTCCGGAGCCCGCCATCCGGGCGTACGCCGGGGACGTGGCCAGGGGCCTGGAGTACCTCCACGCGAGGTCGCTGGTCCACGGGGACGTGAAGGCACGGAACGTGGTGATCGGCGGCGACGGCCGCGCCAGGCTGACTGACTTCGGCTGCGCGAGGGCCGTGGACTCGCTGCTCCCGATGGGCGGCACGCCGGCGTTCATGGCGCCGGAGGTCGCGCGCGGCGAGGAGCAGGGGCCGGCGTCCGACGTGTGGGCACTCGGCTGCACCGTCGTCGAGATGGCCACTGGCCGCGCGCCGTGGAGCGACATGAGCGATCTGCTCGCGGCCGTGCACCGGATCGGGTACACCGCCGCCGTGCCGGAGGTTCCGGGGTGGCTCTCGGCGGAGGCCAAGGACTTCTTGGACGGATGCTTCAGGAGACAGCCCAGCGATCGGTCCACGGCAGCGCAGCTCTTGGATCACCCGTTCGTTGCTTCCGCCACTGCCGCCGTCGACTATAAGGCTGCGCCGGCGAAGCAACAATATACGTCTCCCAAGAGCACGCTGCAAGACGCACTCTGGGACTCGGACACCGACGACGAGGCGGACGAGATGTCGGCGACGCCGGCCGAGAGGATCGGGGCATTGGCCTGCGGCAACTCCGCCTTGCCGGACTGGGACTCGGAGGATGGCTGGATCGACGTGTGCGACGAGGTCCACAGCGTCCCCGACTCGCCGCCGGCCAATGTGGGTTACGACCTCGTTTGGCCCGAAGAATCAGACGCAGAGAGCGAGCCGTCTGCGGTTGCTGCTGACGACGGCAACGACATCCCGCGCAATGCAGTGGTGACCGACTCCTCCATTTGGCAGGACAGTTACGTGTGCCCTGTGCATTTAGGCAGTTGTAGAAATCAATTTCACCCGTTTCAATCTGACGGGGATGAAAAATTGAGATTTGACCGTCGTTGTAACAAAGACATAGTAATGAAATCCATTCTTTTTGCTCAAAATCTCTGCGACCAGCCATCTCTCTGGTACATTCCTCGTGTGCGTATGCTTTTCGTTGCAGATCCGAGCACATGACGGTTGGAGATTCAGTTAGGCCAACTTCACCGCGCGACCCCATCCTGTCCGCTGCTTGTTTCGGCGAAAATGAAACCAGACGCCAATGCGGCCAGAATAGACTTTGTTCGTTTTGTGTCCGCTTTCGACCCCATCCTCGGCCCAAGTTTGCGCCGCTTTTGGGGTGAAATGGACAGTACGCGAACACGCGGGCCGTCTGCGAGTGTCCTCTCCTGGCCCGCCCGTCGGTGGCACAGGGGCGCCTTTTTCTATCCGCCCCTCCCTTCCTCCGGCTGCACGCCCTCCATTCTTCTTCACCCTTCCTCACTCTTCCCTTGCCGCCGCCATTGTAACTGTGCAGCTCGGACGCGCGCCCGCCCCGCCCCTTTCCCTCGGCGCCCCTGAGCTACCCAACCACGGTCACCTGTTTTGCGCACCTGCCGGCCGGATTTGGACCGGATCCGGTCGGTCTTGAGCTCGCCCGGCTATGGGAGGCCGCGCCACGCCATGAACTGGCCGGACACCGGGCCGGAAGGCCATGGTAGGGCCGCAAGGCCACATGCAGGCAGTGGCTCCTCCTCCAGCCGCTCGGATCTACACCGTCGGTGGTCAGCTGGCAGATACACGAATGGCGGTCGGCCGGCCTCGGTGCTAGCCCAAAAGCTCGTCGGCGCACCGTTGCCGCTCATTAAGTGCGACCATTGCGTCAAGAAGGTCGTGCGCCGCGTGTCTACAACGCCGGAACATCCTGGATGGGTGTTCATCAAGTGCTTAAACGATGGGGTATGTGCTTTTTTTAGCTTCGGTTTGTGCTCTAGATTTGACAAGTTGTGCTAATTTCAAATTTTGTTGTGTAGAATGGATGCAAGTTTTGGTATTGAGAAGAAGAGTACATCGATATATTAATAGAGCGCAATTTAGTAGATGTTCGTGCACTTTTAGCTAGCATAGAGGCTGTAGATGAGACAAATGCACTTGTTACTAGATTAGAGGCTAGACACGAGACTAGATGCGATGAAGCAATCTCTACTTCTTTAGGCTCGAAGAAGAAGAAAGAAACACGCAAGATGGAGGCGGTCAAAATTGGTAAGAAATTGTTTTAAGAAAAAATTAACGAGAGAGTTTTAAGAAATTGTTGACCCGGTTAAAATTGGATGATCAAATTCCAATTAAAGACTTTAATTGATTGTGAGGCCTCCAAAACTAGGGAGCTTAGTGATATAGTATACTAGCTGGCGGAGGTGCGACGGTACGCTCCACCCATGGTGGTGCCCGTGCATGCATCTTCATTGTTTTTTTATTTTAAAATAAGAAAAGGGCTGGAAGTGGGTTTGAGGTCGAGGCGTCGAGCTGGTCCCGTGGAAGTCCTTATACTCTTTGGCCCTTTACATCAAGATGACGTACAAACAACCGAGCAAGAAATATAATCAATTCATGTACATGAAAACTTAAAGACTTGCATTATAGTTCTAAAAACCTAAGAACGAAACCACCAAAACTAAGAAAACAAAACCCGTGCAAATGATATAGGAGGTATGTAATCATGCATTTTGAAATACAATGTTGTCTCTTGAAATTTGGCATACCGTGTCTCCACCCCCCCCCCCCCCCCCTCAATCAAAAGGAGTAAACATGTTCTGTTTCCAGCGCCTACATTCTTACTTCATCCAAAGAGTTTGTATGATTACTAATAGTTTCCAAATTATATAAGCAAAAGAAGAAACTAGTTGTATTGAACCAACCTAGATGCCCAAAGAAAAAAAATACCCAAGAGAACATAAATTGGTATCTCTAGTTAATAATGGAAACATTTAACGTGCCTCCAAAATGTGCTAAAAACATGCAGAGACTATGTATGGAAGGAAAAGGAAAGATCCAAGAATTTCAGTTACCTTGTAATTACGTGTGTTCTCTTTATTATTTGATCCAAAGATTGTGTATGATTGCTCACAATTTTAGAACTGCAAGGGAAGAAAAGGAAGACATTCAGCCCCAATATTTTTTGACCCGAGACCGCAGAACAATTGTTCTATAAATTTTCATTAATTAATAAAATAATATTGGTAACAACAAGCTAGGGGGGGGGGTATAATCAACCAATGCTAGTTTGGGGTATCATAATTACGGTTTTGGATTATAAGTATTGTCCTATATATCCATTGTCTGATCTTTTCTGCCTTTTGGGCTTGGCCCTGATCTGTGCTGCCCAAAGTCCTTCTTTCAGGCAGCGTTCTATTCCTTGTATGTGTGATACCGCCGATCTAAAAAAGTATCATTTCTGATAGACCAAATACTCCGGCATCCCACTATCACAAAGTATAAAGCATTGTCTCCTGTAACTTAGTGTAAGTGCATCTAGTGCCACCCGAGGGTGTCTCGGACTAAGGGGTCCTCGGACTGCCGGCCTGTCTCTCGTGGGCTGGACTGATGGACCACTCTTGATTCATTAATGGAAGGCCGGGCTGCAGGCGATCCCGTGCTATGGAAGGAAACTCCCGAAGACTTGGTGTATCCTCCAAGTCTAGTTAGCATAATCATCATGTTTACCCCTGGATGGTAACCGGCCATGTGTAACCCTAGGTACTCCTGGTGTTTATATAAACCAGAGGGCTAGACCATACAAAGGGAGAACCCTTAGACCATACCCACCTAGGGTTTAGTTCATCCGATCTCGTGATAGATCAATTCTGCAATTGTCACACTCATGCACCAATACAATCAAGCAAGACATAGGGTTTTACCTCCTTCGAGAGGGCCCGGACCTGTGTAAATTGTGTCTCTGCGTTCCCTGTTACCCATTGAGGGAGTCCTGTACTAGGGGGACCTTGGGCTACTGGCCTATCTCTTACGGGCTGGACAGGTGGACTGATATACGTCTACCATAAGGCCGAGCTATAAGGCGACTCTGTATCCGGACGGGAGACCCTTGAAGTCTTGGTGTGTCCTCCAAGTCAAGATAGAAGATTCGGCATGTTTATTTCCCTTGTTGTAACCAACCATGTGTAACCCTAGTATCCCTGGTGTTTATTTAAACCAGAGGGTTTAGCCCAAGAGGCTAGAACAACAACCATCATCCTACTAGCCTAGGTTTAGTTCATCTGATATCGTGGTAGATCGAATCTATAATCATCCTATACACTTCAATATAATCAACCAAGACGTAGAGTTTTACCTCCATCAAGAGGGCCCGAACCTGGGTAAACATCGTGTCATTCGTCCCTTGTTCCCCAATGATCCAAGATCCACAGCTCGGGACCCCCTGCCCGATATCCGCCGGTTTTGACACCGACATTGGTGCTTTCATAGAGAGTTCCGTTGTTGGATCCCCGAAGAAACGTTGACTGTCCTGATCATCAGAGATGGCATTAACACTGGGGACATATTCGTCCCTAGCCATCTCTTCGCGTTCGGCAACATTGTTCTGCATGCCAACTCGACCGGTCATCTCGACCAGGTCGACAGTTTTTCCCTGAGCACCAAATCAGATTAGGTAACCTAGAGTACATCGCTGGCATTCGAGGAGATCTGATCTTCACTGGCTTCTCAACCTCATCTGAGACGCCCACGGACCCCGAAGCATCAACTTTGGGACCTCTCCCCGATCCGACCTCCGGATCGGCTCTTACCTCGCAACCGGCTTCTAGCCTGGATGCGACCACCATGTCCGAAGACCAGGGGTCACCCCCGGCCGAACTCACCCCCTCACCGTGGATCTAGTTTCGAGCCTCAACGCGGGTTCAGCGTCCGAGGACAGGGAATCACCCTCGGCCGGACTCGCCCCCTTTACCGTAGATCCAGCTTTGAGCCTTGGTGAAAGTTCGACGCCTGAAGACCAGGAGTCAGCCCTGGCCGGGCCCACTCCTCGCCTCACCATCACACTGGAGCTCGACTCTGAGGAAATCCCATACGCCAATCCGACTAGTCTCGCCTTGTTAAACAAGGCACTTGATCGGATCCAGATGGTGACTATCTTGGATGGCCCATCCTCGGCCAATGCTCGGCGGGGCCTCGAGGCGGGCCATAGGGAATTTAACGTCCCACCAACAACCACTTATTAGCCACTGTCGAGCACTTAACCGACATATTGGACTACGCCTCTAAGGAGGACGATGACATGGACGACGATGTCGAAACCATGGCCCACGCTGATACTGCCCCTCCCGTCACCGGCCGATGGACGGACACCTCCACCTACGATGTTTACATGGTGGACACCCCCAAGGACAACAACAATGGTGACAATAACGGTGACGGCACCCCAGGAGAGATAACAACAAGCCTCGCGAGGAGCCGCCTAAATATCGGAGATGGCGCCGACGATCCAAGGGGCGTCGAGGCAGAGAAGCAACACGGGCACCGGTGAAAACGACACCTCGGACAACATGGAAGACCTTGGCAACCCCGCCGCCGCCGAACAACAGGCAGACGACTCGGAGGAGCGCGAGGATCAATTAAACCCCGAGGACCTCAACGACTCCGAAGACAGTAACTACCTCCCTCTTTCCGAAGAGGAGGTCAGTCTTGGAGCTGAGGATTTCATCGTCCCCGAGGATCCATTGGACCAAGAGCGGTTTAAACGGCAACTTATTGTCACCGCACGAAGCTTGAAGAAAAAGCAGCAATGGATAAAAGCCAAACAAGACACCCTCAACGACAGATGGACCAAACTACTAGATGTTGAAGAAGGGTATGACTCTATCTGATGACCCACAAGTATATGGGATCAATTGTAGCCTTTTCGATAAGTAAGAGTGTCGAACCCAACAAGGAGCAGAAGGAAATGACAATTGGTTTTCAGCAAGGTAATGTCTGCAAGTGCTGAAATTGTAAGTAACAGAGTAGTTTGATAGCAAGATAATTTGTAACGAGCAAGTAATGATAATAGTAACAAAAGTGTAGCAAGGTAGCCCAATCCTTTTGAGGCAAAGGACAGGCCAAAACGGTCTCTTATAATAAGCAAATCGTTCTTGAGGGTACGAGAATTTCATCTAGTCACTTTCATCATGTTGGTTTGATTCGTGTTCGCTACTTTGATAATTTGATATGTGGGTGGACCGGTGCTTAGGTGATGTTCTTACTTGAACAAACCTCCTACTTATGATTAACCCCTCGCAAGCATCCGCAACTACGAGAAAAGTATTAAGAATAAATTCTAACCATAGCATTAAACTTTTGGATCCAATCGGTCCCTTATGGAATAATGCATAAACTAGGGTTTAAGCTTTTGTCACTCTCGCAACCCATCATCTAATAACTACTCCAGAATGCATTCCCTTAGGCACAAATATGGTGAAGTGTCATGTAGTCGACGTTCACATGACACCACTAAGGGAATCACAACATACATGCTATCAAAATATCGAACACATATCAATTTCACATGATTACTTGCAACAAGATTTCTCCCGTGACCTCAAGAACAAAAGTAACTACTCACGAATGATAATTACGCTCAAGATCAAAGGTGTATTAAATAGCATATTGGATATGAACATATAATCTTCCATCAAATAAACCATATAGTAATCAACTACAAGATGTAACCAACACTACTAGTCACCCACAAGCACCAATCTATAGTTCCGTTACACAGATTGAACACAAGAGATGAAGTAGGGTTTGAGAGGAGATGGTGCTGTTGAAGATGTTGATGGAGGTTGCACTCCCCAATATGGGAGAGTTGTTGGTGATGATGATGACGATGATTTCCCCCTCCGGGAGGGAAGTTCCCCGGCGAAATCGCTCCACCGGAGGGCAAAAGTGCTCGTGCCCAAGTTCCATCTCGAGACGGTGGCGCTCCGTCCCCAAAGTCCTCTCCTAGTTTTTTCTAGGTCAAAATGACTTATATACCAGAAGATGGGCATCAAAGGTGGGCTGGGCTGAGCACAACCCACCAGCCCAGGCGCGCCCTGGTGTCTTGTGCTCACCAGGCGGCCCCCCTCCGGTGGTTATTTGCTCCAGTATTTCTTATATATTTCATAAAAATTCCCCGTAAAGTTTCAGCTTATTTGGAGTTGTGCAAAATAGGTGGCCCGACGTAGCTTTTCCAGGTCTAGATTTCCAGCTGCCGGAATTCTCCCTCTTTGTGTGAATCTTGCATATTATGAGAGGAAAGGCATTAGAATTAATCCAAAAAGCATTATTATGCATAAAAACATCATAAATAACAGTAGGTAAACATGATGCAAAATGGGCGTATCAACTCCCCCAAGCTTAGACCTCGCTTGTCCTCAAGCGAAAACCGAAATCAAAAACATGTCCACATGCTTAGAGAGGGAGGTGTAGAGAAAAACAAAATACGGACTTAGAAGCATCATGTGAATTATTATAATAGTAACAAACTTTAACATAAAACTTTTATCATAGAACTTTTCATGAATAAGTAGCAATTCATCACACTATCGAAGTACAAAGCATAAACTCTATTGTAAACCAACAAACTATGTTCTCAGTCAACTTTGCAACTACAATTCATCATCTTTTCAGGAAGGGTCACGTATCGGAGCCTTTAGGCAAGTCCACATACTCAACCATCATATAGTCTTCTATGATTGCTAACACTCACCGCATACACATGAGCAAAACGTTTCAACCGGACACATAAAAAGATATGGCTTATAATTTCACCTCTCAACGTATTCACCTCAAAGGTGATGTCAACAATAATAACTCATGCTACCCATATTCAACTGGACATATGTGCCTAGACCTTTCCTCACCACATGATGCTTGCCAAAGGAGAAAAATAAAAAGGAATAGAGAGAAAAACTTTGACTCTCGCATAGAAGTAAATACATAAAAGTAAAAGATAGACCCTTCGCAGAGGGAAGCGGAGGTTGCAATGCGCTTATTTGTTTGTATGCTCAACCCCTTAGTGCAAGAGAACGTCACGTTATATTGCCCCTTGTGATGGCAACCTTTATTATGCACTCTGTCACTTTTATTCTTGACCATCACAAGTTCGTACAACGCTTAATTTTCTCTTACACTAAATGATCTCACACTTTTAGAAGCAATTTTTATTGCCTTATTGCACCGATGACAACTTACTTGAAGGATCTTACTCAATCCTTAGGTAGGTATGGTGGACTCTTGAAAATAGTATTTGGGTTTAAGGGTTTTTGGATGCACAAGTAGTATCTCTACTTAGTGCGGAATTTTGGCCAGCAAAGATGGGGGCCAAGCACCACATGTTGAAGGATCTATGACAATATAACTTCTATGTGAATATGAACAAACATAAATCATTACGTTGTCTTCCTTGTCCAACGTCAACAATTTTGGCATATAATATTTTGATGGGGTTTCACAAACACAAAAGATTTCCAGGATAGTGTATTTGTATGTGAATCTTCTCTTCCCTTATTAATTCTTTCATGAGTTTCATCATTGACCAATGCTATGTTTGTCAATCTCTAATAAAATTTTCTACTTATACTTTTCCTTATGTGGTGTCATTACCTACCATAAGATTAGCATATGTTATTTTTTGTTTATTTCCTTTCTTTTATTGGAACATAAAAGTAAAGAAAACAAAAACTCAAACTAAACTGTATTATATATCTCACAGACAATTACTGATAGGTGGGAACCCAATGAACGAGTTCACGCCCGAGGGTGGCCCGATCTTCACATCGTAGGCTGGAATCGGGAGGGATAACTAGCTGCAAGCAGCTGGGATAACTAGCTTTATACCTGCCAAGGTTGGATGCAACCCGTACGTTGGGGATGGCTGGCCGAAGCTACAAGAACTCCAATCCGCTGTCCGAAAAATCACAGAACCACAAACCGGGACTAATCTACGCAAAACGGCCGGAACCGTAGAGCACGAACTAGGGGGAACTAGAGGCTCCTTCTCGCAAATCTTAATGAACACACAAGAGCAAAGGTAGCAAGATCTCTCGGATCTCTCTAGCAGTCTTGCTGCATAAGGTTGTAGCTGAATGGTTTGACAAAAGGTTACTAAGAGGATGGGGAGATGGGGTCTTATAGTAGGGACAACCCCCTTAGTTAGGTGTGAAAATGGTTTCAAAAGTAAGCAGGTTTGCATGGCTTCCCTGGGGGAATAAGCAGTCAACTTTAGGAGTTGTTGGAGAGCCCCTCGGAAATTCGCGAAGCCTTGACAGCCTGGACACCTTCCACGAGAATGGCTAGTACTTTTGACTCACAACTCCGAATGATGTGAGTTTTTTTGCATTGGAAATATAATTTGATTTAGCTTCTGGTGATGTACCCCTATGGCCCCGTCTCTCCACCATATGGGTGTGCCACCACGAAATATCAGAGGTAAAAACTGAGAGCATCAGCTTCACTTGAAACTTGTTTTCCTCAAACTTGTTCTTCCAGAGCGGTTGCTCAAGAGCTCATAGGTTGTTGGACTGCTTTCATGTTATACCTAAGTTCAATCAACAACAATGGAGATGAAAGTGCAGCCATGTATTCAAGATTATAGTATGAACTTAAGTTAGCGTTCATCTGGGAATGTGTTTGCTTGGTTCGTCTTAGTAATTCTTTCCTACTAAATTTTGCACATTTCTGAAATGTCGTGTATGATGTACCCATGTGCTCATCAATTACAAGGATAGATCACTAAGCAAACTCTCAAAAAGAAAATATCAAACTAAACTTTTATTCATCTAAAGCAAAAGATAACTAAGGATCGAATGAAAATAAGTAAAGGCACAAGATAGTGGGGGTGATACGATACCGGGGCACCTCCCCCAAGCTTGGCGGAAGCCAAGGGGAGTGCCCATACCCGATACTCAATTTTCTTTTGGCAATGAAGAAGGTGGTGGTGATGAAGTAGAGGCGATCTTGTCCTCGGGTTTCCATGGCAGAGGCCCACCATCATAAGAGGAAGAATGAGTCTCACGGGTCGTGCAACTGGCAGCCAAACTCATACCTTTAAACCTCGCCTCATATTCAAAGACTTTGTTTTGGAGGTCGTAGATCTGGCTTTGGAGGAAGTTGATTTGCTCGTTGAGGGTGAAGATGATGTCCTTCATGGACTTGCCATCCACCTTGAGATCATGGGTAAAGTCCGTGATCATGAGGTGACTGGCATTGAGTCCACGCTCCACCATCCCCTTGCACCAGAAGACCTCCTACTCCATAGCTTCAAGCCTAGCCTCCACGGTTCCCGTTCCCTTGGGTCCTTGCACATCGCGGATGTGAAGCACCCCCTCATGCATCTGGATGACCTGAGGGTGCTGCACCATCTCCCGTAAATATGGGTTGATGACGTTCTTGAAGAACTTGTCCTCGGAGGAGCTTGAAGCGGCCATGGTGGATGGGATCTGTCAGGAAACAACAAGGAAAAGAAAACATAAGATTTCTCCGTGATATGGTGGTCAATAGGTTCGGGGGTATATAAAGATTTTTTATCTTGGGAAACAAGCAAACAGGAGAAAACCGGAGTCCGGAAGGCAAGCCAGGCGCGCCCTGGTGTCTTGTGCCGACCAGGCTGACCTTCCTGGTTGTTTCTTATTTTCCTATTTTTTTTATTTTCCAAAATGGACAGACAATATTTTTGCAGATTTTTCAGAGTCCGTTTACTTACCGTATCACATACCTCGTCTTTTTCATGATTTTGGAGTGTTCTAGAAGGTCTATTTTATGTGTTCTTCCGGTGTCACAGTTTGGATAATATTACTTTCAACATTAATGGGCGTACCTGAGATATAATGTTTTATTCGCTGCCCATTAACAATCTTCGGGTTAGTGCCTTCGGCATTATTTATTTTGATGGCTCTAGACCGGCAAACCTCCTCGATGACATAGGGTCCTTCCCATTTAGAGAGGAGTTTTCCTGCAAAGAATCTGAAACGAGAGTTGCACAAAAGAACATATTCTCCAACTTTGAACTCATGATTTTGGATTCTTTTATCATGCCATCTTTTAACTTTTTCTTTAAATAACTTGGCATTTTCATAAGCTTGGGTTCTCCATTCATCTAAAGAGTTAATATCAACCTCTTTTCACCAGCAAGTTTGAAATCATAGTTGAGTTCTTTAATTTTCCAATAAGCTTTTTGTTCTAACTCAAGAGGCAAATGACAAGCTATTCCATAAACCATTTTATAAGGAGACATACCCATAGGATTTTTTTATGTTGTTCTATAGGCCCAAAGTGCATCATCTAATTTCTTAGACCAATTCTTCCGGGACCTATTGACAGTCTTTTGCAAAATTAATTTTATTTCTCTATTGCTAAGTTCAACTTGACGACTAGACTGAGGATGATAGGATGATGCAATTCTATGGTCAACATCATACTTGGCAAGCATTTTACGGAAAGCACCATGAATAAAGTGTGAACCACCATCAGTCATTAAATATCTAGGGACTCCAAACCTTGGGAAAATAATTTCCTTAAGCATTTTAATAGAGGTGTTGTGATCAGCACTACTAGTTGGAATAGCTTCTACCCATTTAGTAACATAATCAACATCAACAAAAATATGTGTATACCCATTAGAGGAAGGAAAGGGTCCCATGTAATCAAAACCCCAAACATCAAATGGTTCAATAGCAAGTGAATAATTCATAGGCATTTCTTGACGCTTACCGATATTACCTATTCTTTGACATTCATCACAAGATAAGACGAACTTACGAGCATCTTTGGAAAGAGTAGGCCAATAAAACCCAGACTGCAATACCTTGTGAGCAGTTCTGTCCCCCGAAGATGCCCTCCGTAAGCTTCAGAGTGACATTTCCGTAGGATTTGTTCCTGTTCATGCTCAGGTACACAACATCTAATAATACCACCTACTCGTTCTTTATAAAGATGTGGGTCATTGATAACCCACAAGTATAGGGGATCGCAATAGTTTTCGAGGGTAGAGTATTCAACCCAAATTTATTGATTCGACACAAGGGGAGCCAAAGAATATTCTCAAGTATTAGCAGCTGAGTTGTCAATTCAACCACACACGGAAACTTAGTATCTGCAGCAAAGTGTTTAGTAGCAAAGTAATATGATAGTGGTGGTAACGATAACAAAAGTAAAGACAGCAAAAGTAATGTTTTTGGTATTTTTGTAGTGATTGTAACAAAGAGTAACGGAAAAGTAAATAAGCGAGAACCAAGATATGGAAAACTCGTAGGCACCGGATTAGTGATGGATAATTATGCCGGATGCGGTTCGTCATGTAACAGTCATAACATAGGGTGACACAGAACTAGCTCCAATTCATCAATGTAATGTAGGTATGTATTCCTAATATAGTCATACGTGCTTATGGAAAAGAACTTGCATGACATCTTTTGTCCTACCCTCCCGTGGCAGCGGGGTCCTATTGGAAACTAAGGGATATTAAGGCCTCCTTTTAATAGAGAACCGGAACAAAGCATTAGCACATAGTGAATACATAAACTCCTCAAACTATGGTCATCACCGAGAAGTATCCCGATTATTGTCACTTGAGGTTGTCGGATCATAACACATAATAGGTGACTATAGACTTGCAAGATAGGATCAAGAACACACATATATTCATGAAAACATAATAGGTCCAGATCTGAATTCATGGCACTCGGGCCCTAGTGACAAGCATTAAGCATAGCAAAGTCATAGCAACATCAATCTCAAAACATAGTGGATACTAGGGGTCAAACCCTAACAAAACTAACTCAATTACATGATAAATCTCATCCAACCCATCACCGTCCAGCAAGCCTACAATGGAATTACTCACGCACGGCGGTGAGCATCATGAAATTGGTGATGGAGGATGGTTGATGATGACGACGGCGACAAATCCCCCTCTCCGGAGCCCCGAACGGACTCCAGATCAGCCCTCCCGAGAGATTAGGGCTTGGCGGCGGCTCCGTGTCGTAAAACGCGATGATTTCTTCTCTCGATTTTTTCTCCCGAAAGCCAATATATGGAGTTGGAGTTGGCGTCGGAGGGTGTCCAGGGGCCAACGAGGTAGGGGCGCGCCCGGAGGCGCCCCCACCTCGTGGACAGTGTGGGCCCCTGGTCTTCCTCTTTGGCGAGGATTTTTATTATTTTTATAAGACATCCGTGGAGTTTCAGGTCATTCCGAGAACTTTGTTTTACGCACATAAAACCACATCATGGCAATTCTGCTGAAAACAACGTCAGTCCGGGTTAGTTCCATTCAAATCATACAAGTTAGAGTCCAAAACAAGGGCAAAAGTGTTTGGAAAAGTAGATACGACAGAGACGTATCAACTCCCCCAAGCTTAAACCCTTGCTTGTCCTCAAGCAATTCAATTGACAAACTGAAAGAGAAAAAGAAAAACTTTTACACTCTGTTTGCTCTTGTTGTTGTACCTATGTCAAGCCAGCATTCAAGTTTTCAGCAAAGATCATAACTAACCACATTTCCAATAATTCTCAGGTCTCATGTTTACTCACATCAATAACATAATCAGCTAGCAAGCCATAATAATAAATCTCGGATGACAACACTTTCTCAAAATAATCATAATATGATATAACAAGATGGTATCTCGCTAGCCCTTTCTGAGACCGCAAAACATAAATGCAGAGCACCTTCAAAGATCAAGGACTGACTAGACATTGTAATTCATGGTAAAAGAGATCCAATCATAGTCATACCCAATATAAATTAACAATAATGAATGCAAATGACAATTTGTGCTCTCCGACTAGTGCTTTTTAATAAGAGGGTGATGACTCAACATAAAAGTAAATAGATAGGCCCTTCGCAGAGGGAAGCAGGGATTTGTAGAGGTGCGAGCTCGGTTTTGAAATAGAGATAAATTATATTTTGAGCGGCATACTTTCATTGTCAACATAACAACTAAGAGATGACGATATCTTCCATGCTAAACCAATTATAGGCGGTTCCCAAACAGAATGGTAAATTTTAAACTCCCCCTCCACCACAAGCATCAATCCAAGGCTTGCTCGAAACAACGAGTGCCTCCAACATTCAACGGGTCCCGTGGGGAGTTTTGTTTGAAATTATTTTGATTTAGTTTGCATAAAGCATGGGGTGGGCATCTCGGTGACCAGCCATTTTCTCGTGAGTGAGGAGAGAGTCCACTCCTCTTGAGAATAACCCGCCTAACACGGAAGATAAGGGAAGCCCTAGTTGATATATGAGCTATTCGAGCATGCAAAAGCAGAATGTTTATTTGAAGGTTTAGAGTTTGGCACATATAAATTTACTTGGAGCAGCGGTAGATACCACATATAGGAAGGTATGGTGGACTCATATGGAATAACTTTGGGGTTTAAGGGATTGGATGCACAAGTAGTATTCCCGCTTAGTACAAGTGAAGGCTAGCAAAAGACCAAGCGACCAACTAGAGAGCGACAACGGTCATGAACATGCATTAAAATTAATAAACATTGAATACAAGCATGAGTAGGATATAATCCACCATGAACATAAATATCGTGAAGGCTATGTTGATTTGTTTCAACTACATGCGTGAACATGTGCCAAGTTAAGTCACTTAAATCATTCAAAGGAGGATACCACCCTATCATACCACATCACAATCATTTTAATAGCATGTTGGCATGCAAGGTAAACCATTATAACTCATAGCTAATCAAGCATGGCACGAGCAACTATGATCTCTAATTGTCATTGCAAACATGTTTATTCATAATAATCTGAATCAAGAACGATGAACTCATCATATTTACAGAAACAAAAGAGGTCGAGTTCATACCATCTTTTCCCATCTCAGTCAGTCCATCATATATGTCATCATAATTGCCTTTCACTTGCACGACCGAACGATGTGAATAATAATAAGATTGCACGTGCATTGGACTAAGCTGGAATATGCGAGCATTTAATAAACAGGAGAAGACAAGGCAATATGGGCTCTTGGTTAAATCAACAATGATGCATATAAGAGCCACTTCAACAATTTAATCATGGCCTTCTCCTACTGAACCCCAAAGAAAAGAAAGGAAACAAAAACTATTTACACGGGAAAGCTCCCAACAAGCAAAAGAAGAACAGGAAATATTTTTTTGGTTTTATTTTTAATTATTACTACTACAGCAGGGAAAATAAACTACTACTATTTTTTTTTGGTTTTTCTAAGGTTTATTAAACACACAAGAAGAAAGCAGGAAAAAGAAAACAAACTAGCATGGATATTACAGTGAAAGAGTATGAGCACCGACATCTAGCAATGAGTGTGTGTGAGCATAAATGTAATGTCGGTGAGAAATACGTACTCCCCCAAGCTTAGGCTTTTGGCCTAAGTTGGTCTATTGCCAGGGATAGCCTGGTGGATACCCGTAGGTGTAGCTGGGGTCGTACTGCGATGAGGAATAGTTGGGATCATAATGTGATGAAGATGACTCTGACTACCACTGGCTGGCAACCGCCTCAGGATCCCAAGAATAAACAGACTGTCGTGGAGGCTCATCTTGTGGTTTCGGTTCCGGTGCTGGTGCAGGATTCTGATAGGCTTGAACAGTCGCCCACGGAATGATGTAAGGACCTGTAGACAAGTTAAACAAAGAGGGAGCAGGCAAAGTAATAGTCTCAGGGTGATGTTTATCAAAGTACAATTTATATTTGAGCTCCCCTTCATGACTCTTAACAAGAAAATCATGCGCTAGCATACTCTTATAATCTAAATAAGCACGGGGCAACGCTGTTTCTTCTTTCTCCTCATGCCTAATAGGTATTTCAAAATATTCAGCTAGGCGTGAAGCATAAATGCCTCCAAAGATGGGGCCCTTAGTACGGTTCAGACTTAACCGTCTAGCAACAATTCCACCCATACTAACAGAGTTATTGCGGTATAAACCATGGAACAAAATAATAATATCAGGAACACTCAGGTTTCCACAGTTTCCGCGACCAATCAAGCAACGACTAGCAAATAAGGCAAATTAGCGTAAAACAGGAAAATGTATGCTAGTAATTCTTGCATCAGAAACCTTCCTGGTTTCTCCCACAGTGATAGTGTTAATAAAAGCTTCCACTTCATTACGGTGTGGTTCATCTAAGGTGCCCTCAAAGGGTATTTTGCAAACCTCGCAAAATTCAGCTAATGTCATCTCCTTAACAACGTCATATAAATGAAACTCTACTATTGGAGGTGATTTCTTAGGGAAAAAGTAGAAGTTCTGCACAAAAGTATTTGTGAGTAAGAGATACTGATGACCTTGGTCGCGGAGGAAGTCGGTGAGGCCGGCGTTCTCAACTAATAGATAGAAATCCTCATAAATCCCGGCTCTCCTCAAGAAGTCATCGGAGGGCCATTCACACGGCCGGACCTCCATGATGCAGAGGCAAATTAAATTTGGGCTTCGCTCTTCTTCCTTTTGTTTTTCCTTCAAGCTTGACTCGACGAGCCACTAAAAATTCTCTTCATTATTTCTGAAATAATCTTATATTTTTAGTAACTTCAAACAAAAGTGAACCAACTTCAATAAAATTGATAGCAACTACTCCTACAAGTGCCTAGAGCCTATATCAAGCATTAGAACTACTTGGAACCATATAAATTTGACATGCAAGCTCAAGAACATGGTCACCTATGCAGCACAAATTTGCAAAGAATAAAGCACTAGAACAAAAACTAATTGGACCAATGGAGGAGTCACATACCAAGGAACAATCTCCCCAAGCAGTTTTGCGGGAGGTGCTTTGAGCAAGGAGATCGAAAATCATAGCAAAAGTGGCTGGAACACGAGCTTGTGGTGGTTTTTCGGGTTTGTGTGAGGCAGAGGAAGAATATGGGTGCAGGGATAAGTGGAGGAGGGCCACCGTGGGCCCACGAGGCAGGGGACGCGCCCAGGGGGTAGGGCGCGCCCTCCACCCTCGTGGCCAGGTGGCAGCTCAACCGCGGTAATTTTTGCACAGTAAATCCTCAAATATTCCTGAAAAAATCATATTAAATTGGCATGGCATTCTAAGGACTTTTATTTTCGGGATATTTTTATATTGCACGGATAAATCAGAAATAGACAGAAAAATACTATTTTTCTTTATTTCAACTAAAGAACAGAAAATATAAAGAGGGTACAGAAGGTTGTGCTTCTAGTTTCATCCATCTCATGCTCATCAAAAAGAATCCACTAACAAGGTTGATCAAGTCTTGTTAACAAACTCATTCCGATTAACATGGAACCGGAGAAATTTTGAATATCACTATGTTACCTCAACGGGGATATGGACATCCCCAATAATAAGTATATCATATTTCTTCTTGACAGTATGGAGAGGAAATTCAAAACCTCCAGATATAATCGATGGAATTTTTCCAATAGAGTTGATACTATGAACTTGAGGTTGTTTCCTCGGGAAGTGTACCGTATGCTCATTATCATTAACATGAAAAGTGACATTGCCTTTGTTGCAATCAATAACAGCCCCTGCAGTATTAAGGAAAGGTCTTCCAAGAATAATAGACATACTATCGTCCTCAGGAATATCAAGAATAACAAAGTCCGTTAAAATATTAACGTTTGCAACCACAACAGGCACATCCTCACAAATACCGACAGGTATAACAGTTGATTTATCAGCCATTTGCAAAGATATTTCAGTAGGTGTCAACTTATTCAAGTCAAGTCTACGATATAAAGAGAGAGACATAACACTAACACCGGCTCCAAGATCACATAAAGCAGTTTTAACATAATTTCTCTTAATGGAGCATGGTATAGTAGGTACTCCTGGATCTCCAAGTTTCTTTGGTATTCCACCCTTAAAAGTATAATTAGCAAGCATGGTGGAAATTTCAGCTTCGGTATGTTTCTTTTATTTGTAACAATATCTTTCATATATTTAGCATAAGGATTCATTTTGAGCATATCACCAATCGCATACATAAAAGATGGGTCTAATCATTTCATGCAAAGCGCTCAAAATCCTCATCATCCTTTTTCTTGGATGGTTTGGGAGGAAAAGGCATGGGTTTCTGAACCCATGGTTCCCTTTCTTTACCATGTTTCCTAGCAACGAAATCTCTTTTATCATAACGTTGATTCTTTGATTGTGGGTTATCAAGATCAACATCAGGTTCAACTTCTACATCATTATCATTACTAGGTTGAGCATAATCATGAACATCATCATTAACATTTTCACTAGGTTCATGTTCATTACCAGATTGTGTTTCAACGTCAGACATAGAGATATCATTTGGATTCTCAGGTGGTTCAGTAATAGGTTCACCAGAAGTTTGCAAAGTCCTATCATTTTTCTTTTTCTTCCTTTTAGAACAACTAGGCATATCAATATTATTTCTCTAAGAATCTTGCTCGATTCTCTTAGGGTGGCCTTCAGGATACAAAGGTTCCTGAGTCATTCTACCAGTTCTAGTAGCCACTCTAACAGCATAACCATTTTTCTTACTATTCATTTCATCAAGCACTTCTTTCTGAGCTTTATGTACTTGTTCTACTTGAGTGGTAACCATAGAAGCATGTTTGCTAACAAGTTTAAGTTCACCTCTAATATTAGCCATATAATCACTCAAGCGTTTAATCATAAAGGTATTCTATTTTAGTTGTCTACCAAAATAAGCATTAAAGTCATCTTGCTTAAACATAAAGTTATCAAACTCATCCAAGCACTGACTAGCAATTTTAGTAGGAGGGACTTCAGCTTTATCATATCATGAGAGAATTTACCTTTACTACCTATGTCGGGATATCGGGATCGGAGGTTCTTGAGTGAATAAGGAATTGAGATCATACACTTCTTCAACAAAGTGATAAATTAAGACCATGTATTTCTTCAATAGGAGGTAAATTCTTAACATCTTCCTTTAATACCTTTTTCTTTCATAGATTTCTTTGCCTCTTGCATATCTTCAGATCGAGAAATAGAACACCTCTTCTTCTTGAGTTGGTTTAGGAATAGGCTCGATGGTGGCTCAGGAGCTAGCTCGGGAGTTGGCTCAGGAGGGCCCAATTATTTTCATTTGTTAACATATTATTCAATAAAATTTCAGCTTCATCCGGTGTTCTTTCCCTGAAAAGAGAACCAGCACAACTATCCAGGAAATCTCTGGAAGCATCGGTTAGTCCATTATAAAAGATATCAAGTATTTCAGGTTTCTTAAGAGGATGATCAGGCAAAGCATTAAGTAACTTGAGAAGCCTCCCCAAGCTTGTGGGAGACTCTCTTCTTTAATTTGCACGAAGTTGTATATTTCCCTCAAAGCAGCTTGTTTCTTATGAGCAGGGAAATATTTAGCGAGAAGTAATAAATCATATCACAGGGACTACGCACACAACCAGGATCAAGAGAATTAAACCATATCTTAGCATCACCCTTTAATGAGAACGGAAATATTTTGAGTATATAAAAGTAGCGCGATCTCTCATCATTAGTAAACAGGGCAGCTATATCATTTAATTTAGTAAGATGAGCCACAACAATTTCAGATTCATAGCCATAAAAAGGATCAGATTCAACCAAAGTAATTATATCAGGATCAACAGAGAATTCATAATCCTTATCAGGAACACAGATAGGTGAAGTAGCAAAAGCAAGGTCAGGTCTCATCCTATCTCTAAGAGATTCTTTACTCAATTTAACTAGCAGCCTCTTAAGTTCGTATCTATCCTGGCAGGCAAAAATAGCTGCAGAAGATTCCGCATCAAAAAGATAACCCTCAGGAATAGCAGGCATATCTTCATCATCACCTTCATCAATATTATCAGTTTCAATAGTTTCTCTTTCTCTAGACCTAGAAATTTGTTCATCTAGAAATTCACCAAGGGGCACAGTAGTATCAAGCATAGAAGTTGTTTCATCATAAGTATCATGCATAGCAGAAGTGGCATCATCAATAACATGCGACATATCGGAGCGAATAGCGAAGCGAGGTTTAGGTGTCGCTAGCTTACTCATAACGTAGAAGGTGAATCAAGTGCAGAGCTAGATGGCACTTCCTTACCTCCCCTCGTAGTTGAGGGGTAAATTGTTGTCTTAGCGTCTTTCAAGTTCTTCATAGTGTCCAGCAGATATAAATCCCAAATGACTCAAAGAATAGAGCTATGCTCCCCAACAGCGCCTTGAGAAAAAGGTCTTGATAACACACAAGTATAGGGGATCACAACAGTTTTCGAGGGTAGAGTATTCAACCCAAATTTATTGATTCGACACAAGGGGAGCCAAAGAATATTCTCAAGTATTAGCAGCTGAGTTGTCAATTCAACCACACACGGAAACTTAGTATCTGCAGCAAAGTGTTTAGTAGCAAAGTAATATGATAGTGGTGGTAACGGTAACAAAAGTAAAGACAACAAAAGTAATGTTTTTGGTATTTTTGTAGTGATTGTAACAAGAGTAACGGAAAAGTAAATAAGCGAGAACCGAAGATATGGAAAACTTCGTAGGCACCGGATTAGTGATGGATAATTATGCCGGATGTGGTTCGTCATGTAACAGTCATAACATAGGGTGACACAGAGCTAGCTCCAATTCATCAATGTAATGTAGGCATGTATTCCGAATATAGTCATACATGCTTATGGAAAAGAACTTGCATGACATCTTTTGTCCTACCCTCCGTGGCAGCGGGTCCTATTGGAAACTAAGGGATATTAAGGCCTCCTTTTAATAGAGAACCGGAACAAAGCATTAGCACATAGTGAATACATAAACTCCTCAAACTATGGTCATCACCGAGAAGTATCCCGATTATTGTCACTTGGGGTTGTCGGATCATAACACATAATAGGTGACTATAGACTTGCAAGATAGGATCAAGAACACACATATATTCATGAAAACATAATAGGTCCAGATCTGAATTCATGGCACTCGGGCCCTAGTGACAAGCATTAAGCATAGCAAAGTCATAGCAACATCAATCTCGAACATAGTGGATACTAGGATCAAACCCTAACAAAACTAACTCGATTACATGATAAATCTCATCCAACCCATCACCGTCCAGCAAGCCTACGATGGAATTACTCACGCACGGCGGTGAGCATCATGAAATTGGTGATGGAGGATGGTTGATGATGACGACGGCGACAAATCCCCCTCTCCGGAGCCCCTAACGAACTCCAGATCAGCCCTCCCGAGAGAGATTAGGGCTTGGCGGCGGCTCCGTATCGTAAAACGCGATGATTTCTTCTCTCTGATTTTTTTCTCCCCGAAAACCAATATATGGAGTTGGAGTTGGCGTTGGAGGGTGTCCAGGGGGCCCACGAGGTAGGGGGCGCGCCCCCACCCTCGTGGACAGGGTGTGGGCCCCCTGGTCTTCATCTTTGGCGAGGATTTTTTATTATTTTTTATAAGACATCCCGTGGAGTTTCAGGTCATTCCGAGAACTTTTGTTTTCTGCACATAAAACAACATCATGGCAATTCTGCTGAAAACAACGTTAGTGCGGGTTAGTTCCATTCAAATCATACAAGTTCGAGGCCAAAACAAGGGCAAAATTGTTTGGAAAAGTAGATACGACGGAGAAGTATCAGTCATCCCAAAGTAATGTCTTAAATCATAGAAGAATTTTTTCTTCTGTTGGTATGTAAAGCTAGGCGGTAAATATTTAGCAACAATGTAATTAGCATAGTCAGCATACCAAGGAGTGTTATGAGAAACATTTGTTGCAGCTAACTGCTCATCAGGAAAACTATCATCAATAGGTAGTGGGTCATCAAGGACATTCTCCAACCTAGACAAGTTATCAGCTACGGGGTTCTCTGCCCCTTTTCTATCAGTGATATGTAAATAAAATTCTTGTATAAAGAGAACCCATCGAATAACCCTAGGTTTAGCATCTTTCTTTTCCATAAGATATTTAATAGTAACATGGTCGGTGTGGACAATTACATTTGAATCAACAATGTAAGATCTAAATTTATCACAAGCAAACACCACCGCTAGAAATTCTTTTTCAGTAGTAGCATAATTTATTTGAGCATTGTCCAGAGTTTTACTAGCATAATGAATAACATTCAGTTTCTTATCAACTCTTTGTCCTAGAACAACACCAACAACATAATCAATAGCATCACACATAATTTCAAAAGGCAAGTTCCAGTCAGGTGGTTGGTGCAGAAATTAAGGCTTTCTTGAGTGTTTCGAAGGCTTCTAAACAATCATCATAAAAAACAAAAGGAACATCCTTTTGCAAAAGATTTGTAAGGGACCTAGAAATTTTAGAAAAGTATATGATAAATCTCCTATGGAAACCAGCATGACCTAAGAAACTACGAATACCTTTTATATCTTTAGGACATGCATTTTCTCAATTGCATCAACCTTAGCTTGGTCCACCTCAATACCTCTTTCAGAAATTTTATGGCCCAAAACAATACCTTCATTAACCATAAAGTGGCACTTCTCCAAATTTAAGACAATATTTGTTTGCTCGCATCTCTGCAAAACTCGATCAAGATTGCAAACAATCATCAAAAGACTTCCCATAAACAAAAAAGTCATCCATGAAAACTTCAACAATCTTTTCACCAAAGTCAGAGAATATAGCAGTCGTACATCTTTGAAAGGAAGTAGGTGCATTGCATAAACCAAAATGCATACATCTATAAGCATAAGTTTCAAAAGGACAAGTGAAAGTGGTCTTCTCTTGATCAAGTTGAGAAACATGTATTTGTGAAAAACCAGAGTATCCATCAAGGAAGAAAAAATGTGTGTGCTTAGATTGTATTTCTAGCATAAGTTTCAAAAGGACAAGTGAAAGTGGTCTTCTCTTGATCAAGTTGAGAAACATGTATTTGTGAAAGGAAGTAGGTAATGATATTTTTAGTTGATTTATTTAATTTTCTAAAATCAATTACCATTCTATAGCATGTAACAATTCTTTGTGGAATAAGTTCATTCTTATCATTAGGAACAACAGTAATACCTCCTTTCTTAGGGACACAATGAACATGACTTACCCATCTACTATCAGCTATAGGATAGATTATACCTGCTTCCATAAGTTCTAATATTTCCATTCTTACCACTTCTTTCATCTTCATATTTAACCGATGTTGGTGATCAACAACGTGTTTAGCATCAGGTTCCGTATTAATCTTGTGCTGACATAGAGTGGGACTAATGCCCTTTAAATCATCAAGAGTGTCAGTGTACTAGAGTAGGGGTACCCTAGTATCCCGAACTCGTGCAGGCGATTCTGACACCAGCAGCAAGGCTTGCTGGTCACCGCCAAGTTCCTCCGTGGTTCCTTTGGAGCCATTCAAGAACAAAGTATTTAACCAAGAAGACAAGGCCCCGGCAAGAGGAGCTTGCCGGGAAGGCCACTCAAGGCACGCTGAAGACAAGACCCCGGCAAGAGGAGCTTGCCGGGAAGGCTCGGAGAGCGACAAGCCTCCGGACGCGACAAGGATTCAGCCGCGGCAAGGCACTTGCCGCGCAGTAACCTCTCTTCATCTCCGCTCCGGCTCATCCACCAACGTGTCGCCATGGGACCATTCCATGTCTTGCGCGTGTCAAGAGGCTGTGCAGCCGGAGGAGCAGCGATAAGCGGCGCGACAAGATTGCCATCGTGGCGAACGGTGGCGCCCACGGTCTCTCTGTTGCCTTTGTTTAGGCGGCGAGGGGCGGGCATTTAATGCTTTGTCCCTCGCCGTCGAGGTTAGGTAGAGTACATCGTACCTTTGTACAAGTAGGTGTACCAACTACATTTTTCCATTGGTACCCTCATCTCGTTGCCACAGCCGGAGACCCCTTGAGCATATAAAAGGAGGCCCATGCGCATAGCGTGGGGGGTTCGATTCCAACGTAACCAGAGAACACTCACGCTAGGTCTTGTAGCTCTCATCGCTCCCTAGCAAGAACACAATACAAATCATACAAGCAGCAGTAGGAGTATTATCTCTTCGGAGAGCTCCGAAGCTGGGTAAACTGCTCGTGTGCCTCGCCTCGATCCGCTCTTCGTGCGATCTCCGCCCCCTCCGAACCAAAAGGGACTCGGTCCGCCGGTCCCATAGGTGTTCGTGGGTCCGATCAGCCTCCCCGACATCTTTGGCACGCCCAGTGCATGCGAGAGCCCTCGAAGGTGTTGATGAATGTGGCCTTCCGCAATCCAGGCCTCAACCTCAACGCGTCCTCGGATCCTTGCCGCCGAGATGCCGATGTGGGCGCTCAAAGCCCTTGTCGCACCCATTGTGGACAAGGTGGGCAAGATCAAGCGGGTTGATGGCGACCGCGTGAACTAGGCCGCCAATTTTATCTTTCCCTTATGTCGCCGATCATGTTTAGAACAATTTATTAGATCCGACAAGTTATTTTGTAATATAACTCTATCTTAGGCGATGATTGCAATGTTATTTCCTTTACTTGATTCCTTCCTTTATGCGTTTTGCCCTACGCTTTTAGGGAACTTGTCGGTGCAGGCACCTTTGCCTTGGCCGAAAAGTGCGGAACGTCGGACTGTTGGCGATGCCGCCTCCGACAAAGCAACCTTGTCGCGACTAGCTGCAGCTCACTTAAGTTGTTGAGCGGACTCGAAACAAAGTAAGTAGCGACTAGCTGCGAAGTTGGTTCCTCCGCCTTGGTTTTCCATACAAAGTACTATCGTTCGAGGAAGATAACTTAAAAATTTAAGAACTGATTGCTCAAACTTGGGCAACTTAGCTTTTCTATCGTTTGCTTCCGATAAAGCGAAACTTCCTCGAGCAACGCTTGGTCCATAGTATTATCTTCTCCTTCCCCCGTTAACTTGTGCGCGAGGGAACCTTCCTTTCTTTGAGAAAAGAGAAAGAAGGGAAAATAAAGTTATGGAGCACAGCGGCTCGATATTTCTTACCGGGTGTGGGTGCTGCACAAAGTGTTAGCCAAAACATGCAATAAAATGATGAAAGCATGAATTTGACAAGTTGGCGCAACACATGAGCTTTACTGATGCACGGGGTCTGCACCCGGCTTTGTACAAAGGATTACATGCATCAGCTGACAAGACTTGTACAAGGTGGTTGCCGGAGCAGTTCCGGCAACCGTGCTCTGAGTAAAACTTACGAAGATGCTCAATGTTCCAGAGTTGCTCACCGGAATGCCATCTTCGGTCTCAAAGGCGGACAACGCCAGTGCCTAGTGACTCGTTTCACCCGATAAGGGCCTTCCCACTTCGGCGTCAACTTGTTTGAATTCTTGGCGGACTGAACGCGCCGAAGAACAAGGTCGCCTTCCTCGAGACTTCTGGCATTGACTTTGCGGCTATGGTAGCGGCGCAAAGCTTGCTGGTAACGAGCAGCTCGTACAACGGCCTGAAGACGATCTTCCTCAAGGAGCAGCGCGTCATCTTGTCGCAGCTGCTCTTGCTCAAGCTCATCATAAGCGAGCACTCGAGGCGATCCGTATACGAGTTCCGTGGGGAGAACTGCCTCTGCTCCATAGACTAGAGCGAAAGGTGTCGGCGATGGCTCGATTTGGCGTCGTCTGATCGACCAAAGAACCACCGGCAGCTCCTCAATCCAGTTTCTTCCGCACTTGTGCAGCCTGTCGAAAGTTCTGGTCTTGAGCCCGCGACGCTTCAAAGCATTGCCCTCTCGCTTGACCGTTGCTTCTCGGATGAGCAATGTAAGCAAAGCAGACCTTGGCGCCAAGATCTTGGACGTCTTGCATGAAGGTGCGGCTTGTGAAGCGTGTGCCGTTGTCGGTGATGATCCTGTTAGGGATTCAAACGGCAAACAATCGACTGAAGAACTTGACTGCGTGTTGTCACCTTCCTCACTGCTTCCACTTCCGGCCACTTTGTGAACTTGTCGTGTAGCGTACAAGTACTCAAAGCCCCGACAGCTTCGGGGAAGGGGCCGAGATGTCGAGCCCCGGACGAAAATGGCGAGGATAAAGGGATCGTCTGGAGAGCTTGAGCTGGCTGGTGTGTCTGCTTGGAATGGGAACGCACGCTTCACACTTGGTTACTTGTGCGATTGCATCACGGAGGGCTGTCGGCCAAAAGAAACCTTCTTAAAGCTTTGCCGGCAAGTGCTCTGGCGCCAATGTGGTGACCACATATGCCTCCATGTATCTCTGCCAACTTTTGTCCATCTTCTCGGCAAATACACTTCAATTTCACACCGTTGAGTCTCATACATGCGAGTGTGCTATCGACAAACTGGTACATACTTGACCGCGGGCTACTCTTTCCGCTTCTTCTTGCTCTTTGGGAAGTTCTCACTGTCTCAAGGAAATGGACAATCTGATGCGCCCATCTTTGGAGCTTGCGGCTCGACAACAAGGACTAAAGGCACATATGCTGCTGCGGGAACATCCGCTTCCACGGCAAGAACCTGCGGCTCAGCCGGAGCTTGATGTTCCCCGGCAAGCTTGCCGGAGCAAAACTTGTCGGGAGCGTCTGCTTCAACGAAACAAACCCTTGGGCTTGTCGGAGCAGACTGCTCCTCAGCACCGTTGGTGTCGACCTTGGAGACCTTCTTGGCGGCGGCTTCGGGAAGCTCTGCCGGAAAGTAGTCACAAGAGATCAACTTCCTCTTCTTGTTCTGTCCAGTTGACGGTGTCACGGTTGGTTGAGTTATCTTGAGCAGAAAAATCCCTGGTTCCACAGGCAACTTAAGTGCAGCGCACTTTGACAGGCCATCAGCAATATCATTCTGAGCTCTTGGAACATGTTCCATTTGTAGGCCATCAAAGTGTTCTTCTAGCTTTCTCACTTCATTAACGTAGGCTTCCATCAATGGACTCGATAATCTTTGTTCACTTGGCGGACGACAAGCTGCAAATCACCCACGACAATAAGCTTCTTAATCCCAAGGTCTCTGCAATGCGAGACCGGCAAGCAAACCTTCATACTCTGTTTGTATTGTTTGTTGCTTGCTCCTTGGGAAAATGCATTTGGACTATGTACTTGAGGTGCTCTCCGATTGGGTGCTATAAGCATGCCGCCCGACACCGGCGCCTTGCAGCGAAGGCACCATCAAAGTACCTCAGCCACTCTTTGCTCGCTTCCTTGACGGGGATGCTCGTCTCTGGAATTTCTTCATCTTGCGTTGGGGTCCATTCCGCTATGAACTCCGCCAATGCTCTGCTTTGGATAGTTGAAGTGCTTTCAAACTTGAGACCAAAGCTTGATATTCCAAAGTGCCCACTGACAATCCTACCTGCCGCTTCGGATTTTGCAAGATCCTCTTCAGGAAAGCGAGTGACAACTGTGATCTCATGTGCTTGAAAGTAATGGCGCAGCTTTCTCGAGGCCATGAGAAGGCCGAAAAGCAATTTCTGCACACCGTAGTACCTTGACCTAGCCCCCCGCAGAGGGAACCGACAAAGTAAACTG
Source organism: Aegilops bicornis (assembly GCA_021605145.1). Taxonomy (NCBI): domain Eukaryota; kingdom Viridiplantae; phylum Streptophyta; class Magnoliopsida; order Poales; family Poaceae; genus Aegilops; species Aegilops bicornis. Next base: position 508,345,416 of record CM038671.1, read on the forward strand.
GCGCACCATCCTTTTCGCATCTTCTCGCATGCTGCGCAGATCCGTCCTTGTCGATACGAGCTTGCCGGCGAGGCCTCGCTTGTCGCTGGATGTGTCTCGCCGTGGTTGCCGGCTCATCGTCCGCCTCCTCTCCGCTACTAACGCAGCACTAACTATTGATTGGTTGCCGCTATATATAGCAACTTCTCTTGTGGCTTAGGTGCGACAAGTATTGGAGTGGAGGGCAGTACCTCTTTAAGTCTGCCGGCGCAGCCTCCGCCGAGTCCATTTCATTGGACCTGCCTTTTTCAAAATCTTGAAAAATGGCGGTATGCGTTCAACAGAACCTAGAGATAAACTGCTTGAGAGCAGCCACGCAACTGGCAAGTCTTCGTACATCCTTGACGCGCTTTGGTGCTTCAATCTGCTCAATGGCCTTGATCTTGTCGGGATTGGCCTCAATTCCCCGCTGAGACACGAAGAACCCGAGAAGTTTGCCGGAAGGGACTCTGAACACGCACTTCTCAGGGTTGAGCTTGAGGTTGATCTTGCGCAGATTTGCAAAGGTCTCATCCAAATCTTGAACCAGAGTTGCTTTGTCCTTGCTCTTGACCACTATGTCATCCATGTAGGCTTCTACATTCCTGTGCATTTGCGGCTCAAAAGCGTCATGGACTACTCTTGCAAACGTTGAACCAACATTCTTCAAACCGAAAGGCATCCGTATGAAACGAGATGTGCCACATGGAGTAATGAATGCGGTTTCTCCTCATCCTCTTACGCCATGAAGATCTGATGATATCTGAGTATGCATCAAGAAATGAAAGCAAATCACATCCAGCCGTGGAGTCAACAATCTGGTCGATGCGTGGCAAGGGAAAGCGGGTCTTTGGGACAAGCTTTATTAACATCCGTTAAGTCAATACAAAGTCTCCATTTCCCATTTGCCTTGCGCGACAACTTCTGAGATTGGCCAACCACGTAGGATGGAGCACTCCTCGACAAGGCCTGCTGCTTCCAATTTCTTGATCTCTTCTGCGATGAATTCTTGGCGCTCCACTGCTTCGACTTTCCTTGACGGGCGGCGCATGAGGACAAAGCGGCAAGGCGGTGCTCAATTACTTTCACAGGAACACGGGGATGTCGACGGTTGCCATGCAAACACGTCGGCGTTCGCCCGGAAAAGCAACGAGCGCCTTCCTATTTGGGGTCGAGAGAGGCGATGGTGAAGGTACCACCGGTCGTCCTCCTTGGCGGACACCTTCACGGTCTTTGGCGGAGCTGCCATCGTCTTCTTGCACTTGCCGGTGGAGCTCGATGGTGCGTCCTCGGCGGTAGCGCAGCACTCGAAGAGGTGCGCTTGCCGGAGTGGGCATCGAGCTCTTCTTTGGACTTGGTCTTCTTCTTCTCGGGAGCTTGACGGCAAGTGTTTTGCTTTCTGCTGCTTCCGGTAGATCTTGTCGGCAGATAAGAGCATCCTTCTTGTCGCCATGGACGGAGATGATGCTTATCGGGCTGGCATCTTGAGTAAGTTGTAGGCATAGTGAGAGGCCGCCATGAACTTAGCGAGTCTTTGGGCGACCAAGTATCCCATTGTAAGGCAATGGGAAATCAGCAACGTCGAATGTGACCCTCTCGGTCCTAAAGTTCAGCTCGCCAAATGTTCTTGCAACGTGATCTTCCCCTTGACTTGCTCCTTCCCGGATTGATTCCTTGGAATGTGCGATCTCTTCGAGCTCATTGTCGGGGATCTGAAGCTTACGGAGCACCGGAGGAGATCAGGTTTAAGCCGGCCCGCCGTCAACTAGCATCTTGGTGACCTTGAGGTTGCGGATAGTTGGTGAGACCAACATCGGCAAGCACCCGACCCTTGATTATGCGATCAGGGTGGTCCTCAATATCAAAGATGATAAGGCGTCTTGGACCACTTCGGAGGCTTGCGTGACTCGATGGTTCATTTGCATTAACTTCCGCATCCACTGCTTGAGTTGGCGGTGGGAAGTATGCGAAGCCTCCGTCAGCGCAGAGGACCTCTGTAGCTTTAAAACTCCTGCTCATCGGTCTCGTCGTCTTCCATATCTTCATCGTCGTCTTCGTCTTCATCCTTGTCGCGCGGCTGGGAGGCCTGTCTCCCTTGCCTGCTTGGCCTTGCCGGCACCCACCCGGCCGGGGCGTTTCTTCTTGGCTCCTCCGGCACCTTCTTGAGCCTTCTCCTTGTCGCGCCGCTTTCGTACTTTCTTCTGTTCAACAAGCTGCTTTCGACCTTCTTGCAGCTCGAGGTCATGGCCCTTGGTGCGGTGGATCTTGCGATCTTGCTTGCGGGCCGTCCGCTTGTCGGCGGCCGCCACAGAGTGGTTAGCGTCGGTAACCTCCTTGCCCGAGCCGCCACCTTGGCGTTCTTGTCGCCACCTCCGTTGCCGGACTGCTCAACAGCTAGCACTTCTCCGCCTTTCTTTCTTCTGTTGCCCTTGCGTCGGCTCTTCTTTCTTAGGAGCGGTATCCTCCTTGTCGAGATCCACCTTACGCATTCTCTCTCTGGAGTCTCCTCCCTTCCTCAGCACGTGCACACTTGTCGGCCAAGGCATACAGCTCACTGACGTCCTTGACTTTGCACATCGCCATCTCCTCCCTCATCCTGCGGTTCCGCATGTTCTAATGAAACGCGCTGATCACCGCAGCAGGGTGGACATCTGGGATGTTGTAGAGCACACGGCTGAATCTCTGAATGAACTTGCGCAGGGACTCTCCTTCCTTCTGGGCGAGCAGATGAAGGTCACTTTCCTGGCCATGAGGCTTGTGGCCGCCCGTGAAGGCGCCAACAAACTGATGGCATAGATCTGCCCAAGAGGATATGGAGTTGTCCGGCAAGTGCATGAGCCAGGACCTGACGTTGGGCTTGAGTATCAGCGGGAAGTAGTTGGCGAGGATCTTGTCGTCTCGTCCGCCCGCAGCTTGCACCGCGATGGTGTAGATCGAGGAACTCCGGACGGATGCGTCCGCCATCGTACTTCTCGCGCGTCACGGCTTGAAATTCTTCTTGCTGGGCCCCTTTGGACTTGCCGCAGCTCACGAGTGAAGCGCAGGGCAACCTACCGCGTCTGACAAGTCGCCTGGTTCCCCTGGCGCCGCATATCGACAGAAGGCCCAGCGCTGGTCCGGTGACGCGCGCTTCTCTTGGCGCTCGATGTGAGTTCGGCGTCTTCTTGTTGTCGTTCATGAAGAACTTGGCGCTGATCGCGGCGAGCTCGTGGATCCGATGTGGCCGGAGTCATTTGTCGAGGTGGATCCGGCAGTCGGCGATCTTAACCTTCGGGCGGAGAGTGCATGGTGGTTGCACCTCCACAAGTCTCGTCACCACCGGCTCGTGCCTTGTCGTCTTGCCGCGGCAATGATGTAGTTGGTTGCCGGGGAGCGTCGCCGTTGGCAAAGCCGATGAGACCCTGGATTGCGGAAGGCCACCTTCATCAACACCTTCTGGAGGGCTCCTGCACAGATCTGGCGCGATTCCTCGGCCAGCTGCTTTGGGATCTCTTCCCGGAGTCATTTGGAGACCCGTCCTGCGCCCTTGAAGAATAAGCTAAGCTTGGTGCTTTGGGTTGGAGGTGCTTGTCGGGAGGGTATCCAAGATCCACCATCCCGGCTCCATCAACTTCGTTGTGGATGGCGGCGGCAGTATCCGCGAGACCTTCGGTCGATGCTCCACACTCTCCCTCAAGGCGCTGCAGGTGGCGGCGGCGACCGCTGACTCCTGGGTTAGCCTTGATCTTCTCCAGCGAGGCTCACCTCCGCTCCTTGGTGCCATCCGGTAATCGCATCGAGTGGTGGCTTGACTCAAGATCTGCCTTGGAATCCTTGGCCGGCGTCGAGCTCCTTGCTCCCTGCTCGTGAGGCAGCCTGCGCGGCTTCGCCAAGAGTGTATGGCGTCCTTCTCGCGCTCATGCTTGAGTCACGGCAAGCTCCTCGCCGCTCTTGGAGACTAGCCTCCGGCTGCGTCACCTTCATCTCAATTCTTTCTTGGCGGCCTCGGCAGCTGCGGCACATCCTTCTCTTCCTTAGAGCCCCGCCTTAAGTGACTCCTCACAGCGCGACAAGCTCTTCCTCGTGGCTGTCGAGGTTGACCTTCCGCTGCGCCCGGCTAACTTTCTGTCGCGGACGGCTTCTCGGCGGCAAACGCTGCTCCTCCTCGGCGGCCTTCTCGAGATGAAGGCGTGCGCTCTTGACCAAAGTCGCTCCCGCTCTTCCTACGTTCAGGAGAGCTTCTTGGTTAGCGCCCGGGCTCTTCTTGGCAGCTTCTCCATGTCTGCTCCGCCCTCGCGACAAGTGCTTCCGGGACTCCCAACTTGGCAGCCGGGTAGCGATAGGCGACAACAGCTTCTTGTGCTCATCCTCAGAACTTCGCCTGCTTTGCTGCTTGGCGCGTCCACAGCGTCGGCCAGTGGAAGCGAGCAGCTCTCCGTCGAAGTCTCTCGCTTCGACCGGCGCCACCTGAGCTTCGACTCGGGGAGCTTGATGAAAACGCCCGTCGCCCGGCCTTCAAGTAAGCGCCGGGCTAGGGCTCTCCGGAACTGACAGCTGCAGCGGCCAGAGAATCGCTGATCGATTATGGCGCTGGCGCTCCTCTGACCCAGGCCGTCGGTCGATCGTCCAGACCCTCGCCCGGCTTCTGCGGTGGCAGCCTCGGTAACCTCTTAACGGCCCGGGCTCGTCGTGCGCCGGCTTCTTCTTCCGCAGCGGCAACCGTCGGTGTTGCCCGCCTGGCGTCCTCCCTCGCCCGGCAACCTCGGTCTCCGCCAGCTCTGTGGCGGACGGAGAAAAACGATCAACAAATATTCAAAGAAAGCGAAGAAAACAAGCCCAAGGGAAATTTTGGCGCAGAGGATTACGCAATGGGATACTGCAGCCATGGTCTCGACATTTGGAGGATCAGGTGCTATCCCTTGCGGAGTAGTCTCCTTTGGGGAGGGCGCTCCCTTGCGGAGAATCCTCCCTTGGCGGCGTGGTCAGGCGAGAGAATTTGAGGCGGCCTCGGGCCCTCGATGAGCTGCTCTACTCCTACACAAACCAAGCGATCGAGATATCAATGAAGAAGGAGCACCCATGCACACCTATGATGGAGAAAACCGCATACTTACTGCAGGGGGGCTGTGCTGGGGCTCTCTACGAGGTAGGGTTGGGTCCGGCAAGGGGGTCTCGAGGCGATGCCTCCTGTTGCCACGGTGGATCATCCTCAACGGCGACCACGGGGTCTTGGCTCTCTTCGGATTGCTCTCTGAGCGGCGTCACGAAAAGAAGAGTTGGAGCAAGCAAATCAGATTCAAGATGAAGCAACAAAATTGAAGAAATACAAGCACAATATTGAAGCTTACTCTTCTTCCTCGTCGAGCTTAGTCTTGAGAGATCAAACTCGGCTCGCCTCCGGTCACGAGGCGGAGGAAGTGGGCTCTCTTGGCGCTTAAGCGGAAGCGTTGCGGTAACTTTGGGAGGATCCGCCCGGTTGTCGCGAAAGTGTGCAAGGTGCTCCGCGGCAACATCGCTTGCATGAAGCGTCAGCCTTTCTGTTTGTGAACGTCTGCCGCCCGTCTTGTCTCGGCCTTGCGGAGGCGGCTTCTTTGGCCCGGGCCAGGGGCTCTGTTTGCGGCAAGCCCGGCTGGATGAGTGGGGAAAAAGCGCCCTCGGCTGGTTAAGCTCGACTCGGCCTCGGGTTGACAAGCTCTTCCTCACCGGCGAACTCCCTTCGCTCGGCAAGGCTTACCGCCTCTGCTGCATCTGCCTCCTCCACGGTGTACCCGAAAGCGCCCGGTGCTGTGGCCAATGCTTGCCGCCTCCTCAAACTTGTGGCAATACACACCATCTCTTCGTCGGTGGTGTCGGCGGGTGAGCTTCTTACGCTTTCGTCGGAAGCGGATCGGCACTTCTTCAAGCTGTAGAAAAGCGCCGCCGCGATGTCGTCGGAAGGCTCTTGCCAGGTTGGAGCGATCCCATGAGAATCGCTGGCGGCATCATGGCGCGGATGCGGTCGAGCGAAGTTGTTGCACAATGGGGACGACCCCCTCGGCAACCTAAACCACTCGGGGTGATGGGGTCATTCTTGAACAGCTCTAGCAACATCATGATAACTCCAAAGGCAGTGAAATTCCAATTGAGGCCCGGCGCCAACCTCATGATGTCCATGCGTTTTGGAACTCCCAAGCGGGTATCCTCCTCTCACTGCAAGGGAAGCGTCACGTGTGGCGAAGGAAATCTCGCCAAGCTGGCCCTCTGATGAGTCCGGCAAGCTGGCGCAAGATCCGAGTCATAGCAATCTTCAACCTAGCATCTTCCGGCGCCAAGTTGCTCCAATGGTTGCAGCGCTCACTATTGGGGTTTGGCGCCTGACGGTGATAAAGGCTGCGGGTTCTCCTCTACGATCCAACACCAATTGGCTCTCCACTCCTCCCATTTCTGCGGAACTCTCCTTCTAGATGAGGCCTCCTTCTTGCCGACCACAGGAGACCCAAGCAAGCCCTCCGACAGCGGCTCTCCTCTCTCAGCGGGGCATGAAGAAGTGGCGGAAGAGGCTACGTTTGGGTGGATCCGACAAAGTTTTATCACAAGGTGTGAAAAGCTGTCATGGTCGAAACGGCGTTGGGGGTGAAATCAAGGAGGCGGAACCCGTGGGTGTTCATAATGTCGCATGAGAAGAATTCAGAAAAGCGAGGCGAGAGCCCGCAATAGAAAAAGCGCAAAGAAAGGATGCAGTTGGGGCTAGTTCAAAGCGGTGGCGAGGTACCTTACGTGCGCGGATGCGCTACGTCTCCGTCGACCCGGAAGAGGTAGAATCCCTCCCTCGGCTCCTTTGCGCCGAGGAGAAGATGGCCCGCTCCTTTCGCAGCGTCGCGAGCTGCGCCTCGGCCGACTTCCGCCCTTCCCCTTGTGTTTTGAACCATGGCGGAGGCGGTGGAGGAAGACCGGCGGCGTTGATGGTCTTTGTGGCGAAAGAGGCGGGCTGCTCTCTTCGCACTAGAAGAAGAAGGGGAGGCGGCGGTGGTTTCGAACGAGACAACAATGGCGAGGTGGGCGACCTGCCGCTGTTTCCCCCATTTATAAGGAGGAGAGGCGGGCGTTCGATTTTCCTAATAAAGAAACCCCCGCGACCTGGCCCACGATCTCTCACCACGGCCTTCCCGTTCGGTGCGTGCCGTTAAGTGAGGGGCGTGAGTGAGTCGAGGGTCTGGCGTGATCAAGGCGCGTGTGACCGTGCCTTGTTTTTGGGCTACAGCGCTTCGGCACCGTGTAATAGCCCGAGCCGGGGGCTCTGTCGGTGTACTAGAGTAAAGTACCCTAGTATCCCGAACTTCGTGCGCAGGCGATTCTGACACCAGCGGCAAAACTGCCTGGTCACCGCCAAGTTCCTCCGTGGTTCCTTTGGAGCCATTCAAGAACAAAGTATTTAACCAAGAAGACAAGGCCCGGCGAGGAGCTTGCCGGGAAGGCCACTCAAAAAAGGCCTGTGGAAGACAAGACCCCGGCAAGAAGGAGCTTGCCGGGAAGGCTTCGAGGCGACAAGCCTCCAGACGGGGCGACAAAAAGGATTCAGCATGACAAGGCACTTGCCACGGCGAGCAACCTCTCTTCATCTCCGCTCCAGCTCATCCACCAACATGTCGCCATGGGACCATTCCATGCGCAGCGTGTCAAGAGGTCTGCAGCTAGCGGGGAGCAGCGATAAGCGGCGACGACAAGCTTGCCATCGTGGCGAGCGGTGGCGCCCCAGCGGTCTCTGTTGCCTTGTTTAGGCGACAAGGGACGGGCATTTAATGCTTTTGTCCCTCGCCGTCGAGTTAGGTAGAGTACTGCATACCTTTGTACAAGTAGGTGTACCAACTACTGTTTTCCATTGGTACCCTCATCTACGTTGCCACAGCCGGAGACCCTTGAGCATATAAAAGGAGGCCCATGCATAGCGTGGGGGTTCGATTCCAACGTAACCAGAGAACACTCACGCTAGGTCTTGTAGCTCTCGGCGCTCCCTAGCAAGAACACAATACAAATCGGACAAGCGGCGGTAGGAGTATTATCTCTCGGAGAGCTCGAAGCTGGGTAAACTGCTCGTGTGCCTCGCCTCGATCCGCTCTTCGTGCGATCTCCGCCCCCCTCCGAACCAAAAGGGACTCGGTCCGCCGGTCCCATAGGTGTTCGTGGGTCCGATCAGCCTCTCCGACAAAGAGTATATCCAATAGCAGCTCGGTGCATCCTTAGAACTTTCAATAATCTTTCTTCTTCATGTCCTGAAAGGTTAGCACTAATAATAACATGATATATCTTCTTCTCATCAAGATAAGCATGTTTCAAAGTGTCTGGCAATTGTTTTAATTCAAACACAAGATCACCTTTGGGTGGAGGAGGGCCTCCTAGAGTTTCAATAGGCAAATTGTGTTTAAGCAGAGGACGTTGTTCAAAGAAAATCTTATCTAATTGATTTCTCTCATGCAAATGTAAATCATTTTCATGGTCTAGTAGATATTGTTCTAGAGGATCAGTAGGAGGCACAACAATAGAAGCAAGACCAATTATTTCATCCTTACTAGGTAATTCTTTTTTATGAGGTTTTCTACTAAACTTGGAAAAAATTAAACTCATGAGACTCATCACCAAAGCTAACACTGACAGTTTGTTTCTCCCAATCTATTTTAGCATTAACGGTGTTCAAGAAGGGTCTACCAAAGATAATGGGACAAAAATCATCTTGTGGGGAACCAAGAACAAGAAAATCAGTAGGTTATTTTATTTTCCCACACAAGACTTCAACATCTCTAACAATCCCAATTGGTGAAATAGCATCTCTATTAGGAAGTTTAATAGTAACATCTATGTCTTCTATCTCTGCGGGTGCTATGTCATTCATAATTTCTTGATATAAGGTAAAGGGAATAGCACACGCTAGCAACTAGGTCGCATAAACCATGATAACAGTGATCTCCTATTTTAACTGAGACAACAGGCATGCCAACAACAGTCTATGTTTATCCTTTTTATCGGGTTTGGCAATTCTAGCAGCTTCATCACAGAAGTAGATAACATGCCCATCTATATTTTCTTTCAGGAGATCCTTAACCATAGCAACACTAGGTTCTACTTTGATTTGTTCATCAGGTTTAGGGGTTCTAATATAACTTTTGTTGACCACAGTTGAAACTTTAGCATGTTCCTACATCCTAACAGGGAAAGGTCGTTTCTCAATATAAGCAGTAGGAACAGCTGGATCAACATTATAAATAATAGTTTCCTCTTTAGCTAGTACTAGTTCTTTAATTTCTTCTTTAATAGGTGGGTGATATTTAAACCACTTCTCCTTAGGGAGATCAACATGAGTAGCAAATGATTCACAAAAGGAGGCTACTATCTCAGAGTCAAGTCCATATTTAGTGCTAAACTTTTGAAAAGCATCGGTATTCATAAAAGATTTAACACAATCAAACTTGCACTACTGCAGGATGTTGCTAACGCGACACTACGATCAGAGACCCTTTCACAAAACTGTATGCGATGCATTAATCACAAACGGGGATGTAAAAAACCCGTCAAAAAAGGTGCAAAACATTTGCGATGGAGGATGCATCAAACACGGTTCAGATTTTAGTTGCGTGTGCGATGTAGGGCACACGGTTAACCCGTTCGAACTATTTGCGATGAGGCAGAACAACAGAAATGGGCAGCCATATAAATGTGTGTGCGATATACGGCATACAATTTGCTCCGATGAACCATTTGCTATTAGGAGGTGCAACATAAACGGTTAGCCAGATCAAGGTGTGTGTGATATAGGGCATACGGTTCACTTGGACGAACTGTTTTCGATTAGCGAACGCAACAGAAATGGTTCAACTTAACAAGATGTGTGTGATACTTGGCAAATGGCCGACTCTGATGAACTGTTTGCGATGAGAATTTACAACACAAACGGTTAATACAGTTAGTTCATGTGCGATTCTGTGTGTACAAAAAACTTTGAAAAATGCAAACTAGTTGCTTGCAGTGGCTAGGAGTATCGCACATGATGCGTCTGCGAGTACTCGTGTGCGATGATTAGTAAGTTACACATGCATTTCCTTATGTTAACACTTGTGTGATAAATAACACGTGGCACCGGATACAGTATTCGGGTTGTGTGTGTGCTCCACTTAGTATTCCCGCGCTTCAGTGAATGCTTCCCGCTCTCCACATGGGTGAATTGTAAAATCCACGCCTATTCCCTCACCGGTTTCCCGCCACCAGCAAACGGCTTGCTGCATATAAACCAGGAGGCAACGCACCACCGCGACACTCTGCGAAGATCTAGTCCTCGCTCATCTACCATTAGTTATTCCAAGCATGCGAGGCAACGACCAAAGCTTCAACGTCGACACCTACCTGCGTTACATCTTCGGCGAGGAGAACGAGCCAGAGCAGGTCAGGGAGCAAGAGCTTCATTGGCCCTTCCAGGCACCATGGCCCATCGGCAGCGATATCAGCGTCACAGTCCTTGGGAGCACAATCGACATATTCCAGAGGAGGTGTGATGAGCAGTTTGCCATCCACCGTGCAAAAGATCCAGAGCTGCTCGGCGGCATGATTGACGACCCACCCGAAGAACTGCCGTCACCAGTGCTCGTCGAGAGCCTAATGCCCCACAAGGAATGGGCAGAGGACCTCTGCGATTCAGTCAAGAAAAAGGCAGCCTGCGGCTTCACCATTGCCCGCGACGGCCGTGTCAACCTCGATCCCGATGATGTGGTGGCGAGCTCGGCGCATCCTTGGCGGAGTTGACGTCCCGGCGTAGAACATCGCCAACGTGATATCTTGAGGATGCAGTGATCGTGAAATTTGCTACCGGGCGGAGACATGGAAATGGAAGCGGTTCAGCGGAGTTGTCATGCGGCGCTATTACGCTGTTGTCAAGCTCTTCTGGAAGAGGCCCAGCAGCCCCAAGAGCCTCCCAGCGCCAGCAGCTCCGTAGGCGGAGGCGGGTCGGGACAATCGGAGTGAACGGCTGCAAGGGTGCTATGCTGATCATGGAGTCCGAGAAGACCATCGTCGGAAGGCCGACAGCTCAGCCTTTTAGCTTATATTTTATTATAATTGTGTGCATATGTAGGTCGTGAGTGTTCTGGGCCTTGCGGCATTTGGCATTTTAAATTATCCTGAATATGTAAGACAATTATTAAGAATTATTAACCGTTGCCATTGTAAATTTGCCTCAACGGCGAGCAGAGCGCGCGCACGGACGCCAGAGCAGAGCACGCCACGGCGAGCAACCACGTGGTGAACCTTCTGCCATCAATAAATTTTGACCTTGTTTCTCGTCACATTGCTGATTACAACACAATAATTAATTGCAAATCTGTTCACACCTATCAAACTAATATGTGTTCACACTTAGCACCGGGCTATAAAAACTACCCACTCGAAAATTACTTCACAGTTCCTCTCCTCATCACCCACAAAACTGGTTTTTTCTGTCAAGTCGTTCCACCATGACCGGTTGGAGGAGTTTAGGGTGGACATATAACCAGGCAGCAAAGACCAAGGCCACGGAAGCACTAGAGAGGTCCCATCGTGAAGCCGCAGCAGAGATGCCCCGGCGCGCCGCGGAGCCCTCGAACGAGCTCTCACGGGCACGCGAGGGCTCTCACAAGCGCATTCGCGGCATCGGCCATCGCAATGAGCCGGCGTTCCTGAAGTCCTTCGCCGGCGATGACGACATTCTCGCTAGCTTCACTACACAGCAGGAGCTGGTCGACGGCTTGATGAAGCTGCTCAAGATCAGCGATGCCTCGGTTGACAAGGCGGCCGGCCTCGTCGAGCAACTCATGGACGACAATGCGAAACTCCTCAAGTTCTTCACCGAGAAGGAGGAGGAGGCCGCCGGCTGGAAGATGATGCATGAGCAGAGCAGTGCCCCGGAGATGACGCTGAAAGCGATCGCCGAGGAACTGATGGGTGGCTTGAGGAAGCTCCGGATCGAGCACGAGCAGGAGGTGGAGGAATCCGTGGCTGCTTTCAAGCAAAGTCGTGAGGAATTGAATAAGGAGCTGGAGGATTTCACCGCTCAGCGATCCATCGACGAGTAGAGACAGTAGCGACCCAGATCGTTGTCTGCAATTTCCTTATTCTCTTGCCCCCGTGTCTTCCGGGTTTTGCCGCATGTGGCATTTTAAATTATCTGAAATATGTAAGACAATTATTATCTGCGCGTCGTCGTATTATCCGTTGCCATTTTATTTGTGGTCGTACTATCTGTTGCCCTATGTGGCACCTTAAATTAGGGAGGAATACAAGTTGAAAACAAAAACAAAGCAAATGCTGCCATGGGATCACAAGCAAACACCCTCCGTCCAGGTGCTTTAATTAACCCATTAATGGAGAAGTTGTGAGCGAGGCGGGCGGCGGCTGGTGCATGGAGGTCAAAGAGCTCGCTTCTCGGTGAGCATGTGCGAACTTTGCTGCTCGCACGTGTTCCGTCGAGCCTGCGAGGTGGACAGGATGCACGCGTCTGGTCGAGCCTGCGCGGCGGACTGCTCGCACGCGTCCCTTCGAGCCTGCACGGCGGACTTCACGCGCTCGTCCCGTCTAATCAAACAGTTGCACGCACGCTGCCGAGCATGGTTAAATTTCGACACGGTAAATATAATACAACCATTTGCGATATTAACATGTCAGCTTTTTGTTTCAAAAAGGACTTCGTTGGCTACTAATGTGTGCGCCTCTTCTCAAACTGGACGATTTTTTTACCACGGCATATATGTGCCATGTCATGAAACCATGCCAGGTTTCATGTTTTTTGGGTGACTTTTTGATTTACCGGGATTTAAAAACCGAGATTCTCATTGTTTTAGGACGATGACAAGTTTGCAATTCATTCTCATTCCTTAAACGAGACCTAAACATGCACCAAATGACACATGTACGATTTCCCACCCATTTTGCTTCACTGGAGCATGTGGTTGTAGTTCAAATTTGAATTATGGACTACAATAAATGCATAGAAAACTTAGTAATTAGTAATATATATACAATGGCCAAATGAACCCTGAACAGTTTCAAATTTTAGCCCGACACTCCTGTTATTCTATGTTGCCTGTAGAAAACAAAGTTCAAGGCGAGAAGAGGTGGCGATTATCGTTTCGCCCACAAGAGGGGCATGTTTCCCTACCGGAACCACGAGGGTTGCGACAGGCTCCGGTTTATAAAAGGCTTGTAATATAGATTCGCCCAAATCGAACAATTATATGTACCATGTAATGACACCCTGCCAAGTTTCATGATTTCCTGGTGAGTTTTGGATTTACAGACATTTAAAAACCGAGATTCGCAATGTTTGTGGCCAAGCCAGGACGGCGAGATGGTTGAATTCGTTCCCATTCGTTCCATGGGACCTAAACATGCACCCCAAGGAAACATGTACGTTTTTTCTAGCCATTTTTGTGCACTGGAGCATGTATTTGTAGTTCGGATTTGAATGATGGACATTAAATGCCTAGAAACTCAATTAATGAATAAAAAAGGACAAATGAACCCTGAATAATTTCAAAGTTCAACGCAAATCTCCAGTTGTTCCGTGTCGCATGTAGAACAAAATACAAGGCTAGAAGAGGGAGTGATTATCGTTTGGCCCACAAGGGCCCAAAGGGTGGAGGCACTGGCTCAATCGTGTGCGATGCAAGTGCGCTGAAATCACCACGACCGCGCAAGCGTGAGCAAATTAGGGTGGCGGTACTGGCTCAACCGTGTGCGATTCAAGTGAGTTGAAATCATCACGACTGCGCAAGCGAGAGCAAAAGGTGGAGGTACTGGCTCAATCGTGTGCGATGCAAGTGCGCTGAAATTAGCATGACCGCGCAAGCGCGAGGAAAGGGTGGAGGTACTGGCTTAACCGTGTGTGATGCAAGTGCGCTGTAAAGCCACCACCTGTGCAAGCTAAAGGCGGGTAAGTTTATTTGGAAATTAGGACGAACCGTGTGCCATAGACTAGCTAGCTAGAAATATAAAAAAACAAACTACCCGCCTTGAGCGTTGCAAAAATCGGCGGATCCGCGCCACTTTTCCTTATTATCATACACACATATTGTTATTGGACCGTGCGCGATCTTGGGCACTCTGCCCCGCATCAATTCCTTTACCCAAATTTTAGTAGTTGTCGTACTTCAACCGTCGCCCACACTCCTCCAGCACCGACCTTATAGTAAATTTGCAGTTGCCGAGGCATTTGAACCGTCGCCCTCCCTCGTCCACCACCATATCCACCCACCATTACTAAAATTTTCAGTAGCCGCGGCATATCCTCAAACACCACTGAGGGAATCCTGGATTAAGGGGTCCTCGGGCGTCTGACCTATGTGATGTGGGCCGGACTGATGGGCCATGAAGATACAAGACAGAAGACTTCCTCCCGTGTCCGGATGGGACTCTCCTTTGCATGGAAGGCAAGTTTGGCGTTCGGATATGAAGATTCCTTCCTCTGTAAACCGACTCTGTATAACCCTAGGCCCCTCCAGTGTCTATATAAATCATAGGGTTTAGTCCGTAGAGGCAATCACAATCATACAAGCTTGACATCTAGGGTTTAGCCATTACGATCTCGTGGTAGAACAAGTCTTGTAATCCTCATATTCATCAAGATCAATCAAGCAGGAAGTAGGGTATTAACTCAATCAAGAGGGCATGAACCTGGGTAAACATCGTGTCCCCCGTCTCCTGTTACCATCGACCTTAGACGCACATTTCGGGACCCCCTACCCGAGATCCGCCAGTTTTGACACCAACATTGGTGCTTTCATCGAGAGTTCCGCTGTGTCGTCACCAGAAGGTTCGATGGCTCCATCAGTCATCTACAACAATACCGCCTTGGGAGGGTTTTTTTCTCCCCGGCCAGATTTCGTATTCGGAGGCTTCACACTGTGGGCCAACTCGCTTGGCCATCTAGAGAAGATCGACAACTACGCTCCAGGTCACCATATTAGTTTTGCGAATCTGTACTATGTCGCTGATATCTGAGGAGACTTGATTTTCCAAGGGTTCACGACTCCAACCTCGTCTCTGGCTTTAGATTTGGAGCGTGTCGCCAGGTCCGAAGACGGGATTCCTGAGCCCACCGGACTATCTGCGGACACTAAGCCTAGTACGGGAGAGCCGGAGGAAGTAGTGTCGCTGGCAACCATCATGAAGCCGGGCCCTTCTCCGGACACTGGTTCCGAACCCTCGGAGTCAACGTCGTGTGAGCTCGGCCAAGGAGTTTCCTTCCCGCCGTACTCCACAGATTCTCTTCTCCCTGGACAAACCTTGCCTTTAAGCGAGGCTCTGGACTTGATGCGATCCCTCGTCGTTACAGAGGAGCAACGTCCAATCTACGCCCAGCCCGGACTAAGGGCTGAGAGCGGGGAATTTTACATCCCACCCACCACCCACTTCATAGCCACTGTCGAGGACTTAATTGACATGCTCGACTACAGCTCCGAAGACATCGATGGTATGGACGACGACGCCGGAGAGGAGCAGGCCGAAAACCCACCATTTATCGGACGATGGACGACCACCTCTTCGTATGACGTATACATGGTGGATACACCCAAGGAGGATAACGGCAATAACGAGAAGAATCCAGTCGAGGATAAACCTCCTGAGATACAACCAAAGCGCCGACGTCAGCGGCGCCGCTCTAAATCACGCCGTGGAAAAGACAGCAATACCGGCACGAGAGACAACAATACTCCGGCGATGCCGAAAATGAATAAGAAACCATCGAGCCAACCTCCGAACAGGGTGATCGGGAAGATGGGAAAGTTAGCCCTGATGAACAGGGCGAAAAAGAAGACTCGGAGGACATGAATTATCTTCCACTCTCCGAGGATAAGGTGAGCCTCGGCAACGAGGATTTTATCGTGCCTGAGGAACCTCTCGAGCAGGAGCGCTTTAAGCGTCGGCTAATAGCCACTGCAAGGAGCCTGAAAATGAAGCAGCAACAACTTCAAGCTGATCAAGACCTACTCAACGATAGGTGGACTAATGTCCTAGCAGCCGAGGAATACGGCCTCGAGTGCCCAACCAAAAGTTACCCGAAGCGTAAACTTCTACCTCAATTCGATGACGAGGCACTGGACCCCGTAAAATCAGCGCGTAACGCAGCTGACCGACCACCACGTGGCCGGGACAAAACGACAACTCAAGCCGAACATCAGCCCATACCACCTCGCCGTAAAGGTAGAGACACAATAGCTCGGGGATATACATATGACCTGCGACAGGACCTGGAAAATAGAGTAGTTCAGACCAGATCGATCTACGGATCACGGGGGCATGCCCCGACGCGCGACACCGACTATCTAGCCGGACGTGACAAGTATAACCACGTCCGGGCCAAAAACCGCAGACGGACTCCATCCGAGCTACATCACGACTTGGCCCGATATAGAGGTGCCGCACACCCCCTATGCTTCACTGATGAAGTAATGGAGCATGAATACCCAGAAGGGTTTAAACCCGTGAATATTGAATCATACGATGGAACAACAGATCCCGCGGTATGGATTGAGGACTTTCTTCTCCATATTCATATGGCCCGCGGTGACCATCTTCATGCCATCAAATACCTCCCGCTAAAGCTCAAGGGACCGGCTCGACATTGGTTAAACAGCCTGCCTGAAAACTCCATTGGCAGCTGGGAGGACTTGGAAGACGCCTTCCGCGACAACTTCCAAGGCACATACGTCCGACCTCTAGATGCCGATGACTTAAGTCATATAGTGCAACAACCCGGAGAGTCAGCCAGGAAGCTCTGGACTAGGTTCCTAATTAAAAAGAACCAAATTGTCGACTGTCCGGATGCCGAAGCATTCGCGGCCTATAAACATAGTGTCCGCGACGAGTGGCTCGCCTGCCACCTCGGCCAAGAAAAGCCAAGATCCATGGCAGCTCTTACCGCACTAATGACCCACTTTTGTGCGGGAGAAGACAGCTGGCTCGCTTGTAGAAACAGTAGCGTGAGCAATCCCGTCACCTCCAAAGTCACGGACGGCAACGGCAAGCCACGACGCAATAAAGACAAGTGTCACAACAATAATGCAGGAACCCCAGACATAATGGTCAATGCCGGATTTAGTGGCTCGAAAGCCGGTCAACGGAAAAAGCCATTTAAGTCAAACAGAGATGGTCCATCCAGTCTAGACAAGATACTGGATCGGCTCTGCCAGATCTATGGCAACCCTGACAGACCCGCCAACCATACCAACAGGAATTGTTGGGTTTTCAAACAAGCCGACAAGCTCAATGCCGAACATAAAGGGAAGGGGCTGCCAAGTGACAGTGAAGAAGAGGAGGCTCGCCCACTGAGCACCGGGGTACAGAAGTAATTTCCCCCCGAAGTAAAAATAGTAAACATGATATACGTGACGCATACCTCTGAAAGGGAGCGCAAGCATGAACTACGAGACGACCACGCCATAAAGCCGAACGACCCTAAATTGAACCCATGAGCGACCTGCTCAATCACTTTTGATCACAAGGACCACCCAACCAGTATCCATCACGGAGGTTTGGTAGCTCTGGTCCTTGATCCAATTATCGGTGGATTCCATCTCACGCGAGTCCTTATGGACAGCGGCAGTAGCCTTAATTTACTCTATCAAGACACTGTCCGTAAAATGGGCATTGACCCTTCAAGGATCAAGCCCACCACAACCACCTTCAAGGGAGTAATACTCGACGTAGAAGCTCATGGCACAAGCTGAATCTCAATGGAAGTCGTCTTCGGTTCATCGGAAAACTTCCGACACGAAGACTTGATCTTCGATATTGTCCCATTCCGAACTGGCTACCACGCACTGCTCGGTCGGACCGCGTTTGCTTGTTTAAAAGCAGTCCAAACTATGCCCATCCAAAGATTAAGATGCCCGGTCCACGCGGCATCACAACGGTCAACGGAAACATGGGACGCTCCCTCCGCACTGAGGGGCATACTGTGGCAATCACGGCCGAAGTACAAAGCGGCCTCCTCAAGCCGCATATCTCATCGGTCATTAAACCACTGATCTCTACTGCACATGATCGGTCAATTTTAGAGCTGGATTAGCAGCTCCGCCTCCATCGTTTTCCTCTTGCACCTGCAGAGTTTGCACCACGCAAACATAATTATGCACTCAAAATACCTTGGTCATCGATGGAGGCACAATATGGACATGCCTACAAAGCGGTTCGTCCGAACTTTAACCTTTTCTCTTTTTTCTAACTACTTTCTTATCTTTTTAGCACAGGTGAATGAATACCTGTCCGTCCTATGGACTTGAAAGGACTCTTCATGAGCCGGCTTTCCTACAAGTAATCGGGGATTTCTCCCTTTAAGGAAGCCTTTTCACAGACAACGCAGACGTGCGACAGGAGGTCCGAAAGATTTTTTGTAGACCAAAAACTCTATTTGTAACCTGTACCAAGCCTTTTTTCCCTTAGCCCTCGACCCCTGACACGTAAGATGGCCTGGGTGGTGGTGTCATAATCTATAAGATTACGTTTGACGTATCAATCAGACTTCAGTGAACATAATCCGCCTTCAGTATTTGCTTTTCCGCATACAAACATACCTTGCTTCTTCGGTTGTTTCACATAGACACCTCGACACACATTGCCAGGGGCTTGATAAGGCAATATATGGGTTGCCAAAAAAAAGTCCGAACAACTCTATAGCATACTTCGGCGTCACGAGTTTGGCATTATATGCATCAGCTCCGAATCATGTCTTTGGTCAATAGTTGGGTTGCCCGGCTCCTGTGCTTGCTACCCTACGTTCCATCTTATCGGCTAGGGTAGTAAAGGGAGAACTATTGTGATTGTGTTTCCTGTTCACCTGGTCAAACACCTCAGTAGATAAAGCCAAAAACTGACTGTCATGATGCGGCGAGAGCTGGTCAACCACTCAGCGACTTATCAGAATCTTTTGCGATTTCTTCCGTATTACATGAAGGATCGTCTTTCTGGTCACCTATGTAATGCAACCGTATTTGGATAACGGCGTACATGCCAGGGGCTACATCGTAGATCCACCATAAAACTCCTATGGCTAAGTGAAGGTGTTAAAGCCCTATAGTCTGATTGCCTAGTTCGCCGCACTGACGCCTCCGTTCCGTACCAAGACGTTGGGTCAAGAGTGACCAGGTGCTATTCCGAACACCCCCGTATTATATGCGAGGGGGCTGAAGCCGACGACTGGCAAACTTTCAGGTAGGAAACGGCTGCACAGGAGGAAATAAATGACAAAGGTATATAACACAGCCTTAATGTATCATAATATTGTTTTCAATTCAGGTACATATACTCAAATATAATATCCTTCGAGCACTGACCCTCTATCAAGCGGGCGCCCTCTAGGATGTCCTCCAAATAATGCTCCGACATGCGATGGTCCTTGCCTCCAGGCGGACCCTTGGTTGCAACATCGGTGGCCTTCATCTTTGCCCAAAATGTCTTGACGCGGGCGAAGGCTATCCAAGCACCTTCTACGCACACCGACCGCTTGACGGTGTCAATATGCGGCACTGCATCGACAAGCCGCTGCACCAAACCGAAATAGAAGCTCGGAACTGGTTTGGCTGGCCATAGCCGAACCACGACTTCCTTCATGGCGGCCCCAGACATCTTATGTAACTCGGCCCACTGGGCCATCTGTTCGTTCAGCAGCGTCGGACGCCTTGCCACGTTGAATTGCGACCAGAACAGCCTCTCCGCAGCATGTCCTTCCTGTGTTTGGAAGAACTGCACCACATCGGAAACACTCTTCGGAAGATCCAAGAATGCGTCTGGAGAACTCCACATTTGGTTAAGCAGAGCATACTTCGGGTCGCCGAACTTAGTCTGTAAAAGAAAGGGCTTACGAGCTGCTATCTCCCCAACCTGTCGGATCTCCTCCCGAGCCGCTTTGGATTCGGATCGCGCTTCTTTCGCCTCCAGTAAGGCCTTGTTGAGTTTGGCTGCCTTGGTTTTGTTATCTTCCTCGAGAGATTTGCACCTGCTAGTGGCATCCTTCAGCTCCCGCTCCATGGTAGATATTCTCTCCTGGCACTATCACTGAACGGCCTTTTTTGGACTTTAAATCTGCAGCCGCCTTCCTGGCGGCCGCGTCGCTCATTCTGGCCCGCTCCTTGGCCCGAGCAAGTTCAGCCCGAAGGGTCTCAACCCCGGCAGCACCATCTACAGTTATGCACGTCACAGTATATGATTTTCAGCCCCGTGCTCATACTATTATACATGCGTAAACAAGCTGCCCGACTACATACCTTGTGCCTCGTCGAGCCGTCTATTAATAAGAGTGATGTCCTCATCTGCTAACTCTAGTTTCTGCTTTAGATCTGCAACTTCCGTAGCTTGGGCGGTCTCCATGGACGTAACAGCCTGTGTTCAAAATTAATTAGGTTACTTCCTAAGCATATGTTTTTTATCCTCTGATCACCTCCCAGTGGAAGCCAACGAGAGCCTCAGGGGCTACTATCTGTACACGGGCACATTGTGCATGTAAAAATAGTTAAGCTATTACATTACATACCTCAAAACCTCTCAACAGGCCCATGAAAGCTTCATTCAATCCACTTCTCGCGGACAGAACCCTTTCAACTACCGTACCCATTAAGGTACGATGTTCCTCTGAGATGGACACACTTTGTAATATGCTCATCAGAGTATCCGGCACCTCTGGATTCCGGGAGGCTGCTGCAGGAGTATGCATTCCCTTCAAAGGGGTACATCGGCTTGGCCCTAGAGTCATCTTCGGCTGTAAGCCAGATAGTTCAGGGCCTTCATTGTTGGCCCCCGTAGGGGCTGCGCCCCCTGGACCCTTGACGATCGAAGTACCACCCTCGGGCGTTGTTTTCATTGTCCCCCACGCCACTTGATGGTCAGGGGAGATTCTCTGAGATGACACCTCGAAGTCGTCCGCCCTAAGAGGCGAGGAAGCATGAGAAGGCGTCTCGCTTTCCATCATTCCCGGAGTTAAGTCTCCTGATGAGGAGGACTGTCGGGGTGGACTGAAGGCCGAACTGCAAGCATATAGCTTAAATGTTACCCCTGCAAGGAACGGGATATGTCTAAAACATCCTTGTTCACTTACGACTCGGCAAGGGGCTTGTCCCTAGAGAGGTGCCTTGCAACGACATCGGCTTCGGAGCCCAAACCGTATGGTAGGACTAACTTCCTCTCTTGGGTGCTTCCACCTCCAAGTCTTCGGATGCAGTCCTTTTCCTCCCATAAGGGGAAGGGATATCACCTTCTCCCTCCCCTTCGTCTGTCAAAGAGGGAGCTTCATTCTCCCTGGACATAGTGTCTGGCATGCCTGTAGAGTGGAGGCCGCTTTCGGCCTCTTCACTCTTCTTCTTGCCCTCTGGCGCTGGCACTTGATACGGCGCCGGGACCAACATCCTCGTCAACACAAGATCGGCCGAGTCTTCGGGAAGTGGAGCTGAACACCTAATTCGTTCTGCCTTCTTTATCCAGCCCTGGTCAAAGATAGAGCTCTCAGTACATCGCTATGGGATAATCCACCGAGTTACGGTCAGAAATTGGGTGCTTACCGGGGTATCCGGATGGTTGCAGTCGAGACCGATGTTCTCTGATGTATCCAGCCACTGCTTTTGAGTCTTGAAGAATAGTTTCCACATTCCTTCCCGTGTTGTGCTGAAGAATTGCTGAAGTGTCCGCGGTCCTTCCGGATTAAACTCCCACATACGAAGAGGCAGTCGCTGGCACGGGAGGATCCGGTAGACTAGCATCACCTGGATACGACTTTGCAGCGTCTGTACTTCGTCAGCTGATCCCCAATCTAGCCCTTTATTTATCCATGATGCGAGCCGCAACAGAGGGCCAAATCAGAACACAGGTGCGGCTACCCATTTGGTGCCGCGAGGTTCGGTGATATAGAACCACTTCTGTTGCCATGAGTTGGAGGTTTCCCGAAGGTGCCTTTTGGCCAGATAGTATTGGCAAGTGTGCTCACTATAGCACCGCTGCACTCCGCTTGCTCCCCGTTAATTAACTCCGGCTTCACATTGAAAGTCTTGAGCCATAGGCCGAAGTGTGGGGGGATGTGGAGAAAGGCTTTGCACACGATGACGAATGTCGAGATGTGGAGAAAAGAGTCAGGAGTTAGATCGTGGAAATCTAGCCCATAATAGAACATGAGGCCGCGAACAAAGGGGTGAAGAGCGAACCCTAACCCGCGGAGGAAGTCGGAGATGAATACAACCCTCTCGCTGGATTTTGGTGTGGGGATGACCTGCCCTTTAGTAGGGAGCCCGTGGGGGATTTCCGCAGTCAGGTACCTCGCCTTCCAAAGCTTCACGTATCCTCCTCGATGACCGAGGAGGCTGCCCACCTACCTTGGGAGATGGATCCAGACATAACTGGAGGGCCTGGAAAACAATGGAAGAAATCTAATCCTGGGCGCTGGAGCCTATGGATGGGAAGGTTGAGGAAGAGCTAGGCGTGTGGGGAGAAATACGGGTCTGTGCCCCTTTATAAAGGCGAAGAATATCGAATGCCTCCTCACGGGCCTTAAAACTCACATATTCCCAAGGAATCACCAACAACACGGTTGGGTTACCCACGTCCATAATAATGAGAATCCCGTGATAAGGGGACATGATCTCTGCTTTGACAAGACGTGCCAATGGAAACCGTCTCTCGAAACACGGAGCGGGAGGCTAAAAAACAGTTCGAAATAATGACCGGGTGGAGACGTGGCGTCTCACTACAGAAGATGTCAGTAGATGGGACTTGTTAAATATTGTACTCTTTGCTGAGCTTATTTTGCAGAGCCAGACACGTTACCTGTGTTCAAAGACTGCTTTGGAATATTCGGAGGAGGAACCTGCCTTGCAATGTCGAAGACGATCTGCACGCCGGACACATCATCATTGAAGCCTGGTTCAGGTGCTACTGAGGGAGTCCTGTATTAAGGGGTCCTCGGGCATCCTACCTATGTGATGTGGGCCGAACTGATGGGCCATGAAGATACAAGACAGAAGACTTCCTCACGTGTCCGGATGGGACTCTCCTTTGCGTGGAAGGCAAGCTTGGCGTTCGGATATGAAGATTCCTTCCTCTGTAAACCGACTCTGTACAACCCTAGGCCCCTCCAGTGTCTATATAAACTGGAGGGTTTAGTCCATAGAGGCAATCACAATCATACAGACTAGACATCTAGGGTTTAGCCATTACGATCTCGTGGTAGATCAAGTCTTGTAATCCTCATATTCATCAAGATCAATCAAGCAGGAAGTAGGGTATTACGTCCATCAAGAGGGCCCGAACCTGGGTAAACATCGTGTCCCCTGTCTCCTGTTACCATCGACCTTAGACGCATAGTTCGGGACCCCCTACCCGAGATCCTCCGGTTTTGACACCGAGAACCACCCCCCTCGACAGTCCCCCACCCGCCCCCTCCCCCTCGAATCCTAGCTCGCGGCCACCATCGGCGGCGCCGCCAACCCTGCCGGTTTGCCCGTTCCTCCTAGCTTAGATAATAAAGTTCAGGTTACCCAGCGATTCCCATACCGTCGCACCACTCCCCTGAGTTTTTAGATGAGGTCTGCGGTGTCCCTTCCCGCCAGATCCACATCCCCTGCTCCAGAATGTCGCAGGCTAAGCTCGACCACGTATCCCGGGGAGCCCGACGAGCGTTCGGCCAAGAAGAGGTTTATCATGGCCTCTCCGGTGGATGTTGGCAAGGTGGTCGCCGTTTGCCCGACCTGTCGATCCCGGAGCAACACGTCGCCGCAGAAGCTGCTGCGTCTTGAGCTTGCGTTGGTTTTCCCCGAAGAGGAGAGGATGATGCAGCAAAGTAGCGTAAGTATTTCCCTCAGTTTTTGAGAACCAAGGTATCAATCCAGTAGGAGGCCACACACAAGTCCCTCGTACCTGCACAAAACGATAGTTACTCGCAACCAACGCGATTAGGGGTTGTCAATCCCTTCACGGTCACTTACGAGAGTGAGATCTGACAGAGATGATAAATAATATTTTTATTATTTTTGGTATAGAGATGCAAAGTGAAAAGTAAAAAGCAAAGTAAAAACAAAGCAAGTATAAAAGTGATGGAGATTGATATGATGAGAATAGACCCGGGGGCCATAGGTTTCACTAGTGGCTTCTCTCAAGAGCATAAGTATTCTAAGGTGGGTGAACAAATTACTGTTGAGCAATATTGAGCATAGTTATGAGTATATCTAGGTATGATCATGTATATAGGCATCACGTCCGAGACAAGTAGACCGAAACGATTCTACATCTACTACTATTACTCCACTCATCGACCGCTATCCAAAGATGCATCTAGAGTATTAAGTTAAAAACAGAGTAACGCCTTAAGCAAGATGACATTATGTAGAGGAATAAATTCATGCAATATGATAAATACCGCATCTTGTTATCCTCGATGGCAACAATACAATATGTGCCTTGCAACCCTTTACATCCTTTGGTAAGGACACCGCAAGATTGAACCCAAAGCTATACACTTCTCCCATTGCAAGAACTACCAATCTAGTTGGCCAAACCAAATGGATAATTTGAAGAGACTTGCAAAGATAACCAATCATAAATAAAAGAATTCAGAGAAGATTCAAATATTATTCATAGATAAGCTAGATCATAAACCCACAATTCATCGGTCTCAACAAACACATCGCAAAAAGAAGATTACATCGAATAGATCTCCATGAGAGAGGGGGGAACATTATATTGAGATCCAAAAAGAGAGAAGAAGCCATCTAGCTACTAGCTATGGACCCGAAGGTCTGAAGTAAACTACTCACACTTCATCGGAGGGGCTATGGTGATGATGTAGAAGCCCTCCATGGTGGATGCCCCTCCCATGGAGCTCCTTGAACAGGCCCCAAGATGGGATCTCGTGGATACAGGAAGTTGCGGCGGTGGAATTAGGTTTTTGGCTCCTGTTCTGATCGTTTGGGGGTACGTAGGTATATATAGGAGGAAGGAGTACGTCGGTGGAGCAACAGGGGGCCCACGAGGAAGGGTCGCGCCCTAGGGGGGGCGCCCCCACCCTCGTGACCGCCTCTGTTACTTCTTGGAGTAGGGTCCAAGTCTCCTGGATCACGTTCGGTGAGAAAATCACGTTCCCGAAGGTTTCATTCTGTTTGGACTCCGTTTGATATTCTGCTTCTTGAAACACCTGAAATAGGCAAAAAACAGCAATTACAGGTTGGGCCTCCGGTTAATAGGTTAGTCCCAAAAATAATATAAAAGTGGAAAATAAAGCCCAATATAGTCCAAAACAGTAGATAAAGTAGCATGGAGCAATCAAAAATTATAGATACGTTGAGACGTATCAGGCATCCCCAAGCTTAATTCCTGCTCGTCCTCGAGTAGGTAAATGATAAAAAGAGAATTTTTGATGCGGAGTGATACTTTGGCATAATTTCAATGTAAATCTTCTTAATTGTGGTATGAATATTCAGATCCGAAAGGTTCAAGACAAAAGTTCATATTGACATAAAAATAATAATACTTCAAGCATACTAATCAAAGTAATCATGTCTTCTCAAAATAGCATGGCAAAAGAAAGTTCATCCCTACAAAATCATATAGTCAGGCTATGCTTCATTTTCGTCACACAAAGATGTTCGCAACTTCTATACCCCCGATGACAAGCCAAGCAATTGTTTCATACTTAAATAATCTAAAACTTTTTCAACCTTCACGCAATACATGAGCGTGAGCCATGGATATAGCACTATGGGTGGAATAGAATATGATGATGGGGATTGTGTGGAGAAGGCAAATAAGGAGAAAGTCTCACATTGACGAGGATAATCAACGGGCTATGGAGATGACCATCAATTGATGTCAACATGAGGAGTAGGGATTGCCATGCAACAGATGCACTAGAGCTATGAATGCTCAACAAAAGAAAACTAGTGGGTGTGCATCCAACTTGCTTGGTCATGAAGACCTAGGGCATTTTGAGGAAGCCCATCGTAGGAATATACAAGCCAAGTTCTATAATGAAAAATTCCCACTAGTATGAAAAGACAACTTATGAGACTCACTATATGAAAAACATGGTGCTACTTTGAAGCACAATATATGAGACTCACTTCATGAAGAACAAGGTGCTACTTTGAAGCACAATATATGAGACTCACTACATGAAGAACAAGGTGCTACTTTGAAGCACAAGTGTGGAAAAAGAGATAGTAGCATTGCCCTTTTTATTTATTTTCTTTTTTTGGGCCTTTCTTTTTTTTGGCCTTTCTTTTTTTTGGGCAATGCTCTAATAATGATGATCATCACACTTCTACTGATTACAACATAAGGACCACAACTCGAAACTAGAACAATATATGACTCTATATGAATGCCTCCGGCTGTGTACCGGGATGGTGCAATGAATCAAGAGTGACACGTATGAAAAATAATGCATGGTGACTTTGCCACAAATACGATGTCAACTACATGATCATGCAATGGCAATATGACAAAAGTAAAGTATGTCATGATGACGATGAACGGAACGGTGGAAAGTTGCATGGCAATATATCTCGGAATGGCTATGGAAATGCCATAATGGGTAGGTATGGTGGATGTTTTGAGGAAGATATAAGGAGGTTTATGTGGGATAGAGCGTATCATATCACGGGGTTTGGATGCACCGGCGAAGTTTGCACCAACTCTCGAGGTGAGAAAGGGCAATGCAGGTACCGAAGAGGCTAGCAAAGGCGGAAAGGTAAAAGTGCGTATAATCCATGGACTCAACATTAGTCAAAAGAACTCATATACTTATTGCAAAGATTTAGAAGTCATCAAAAATCAAGTACTCCACGCATGCTCCTAGGGGGATAGATTGGTAGGAAAAGACCATTGCTCGTCCCCGACCGCCACTCATAAGGATGCACAAGTCAGGTACACTTCATGTTTCAAACTTGTTACACAACTTTAACCATACGTGCATGCTACGGGATTTGCTAACTTCAACACAAGCATTTCTCAGATTCACAACTACTCAACTAGCACGACTTTGATATTATCACCTCCATATCTTAAAACAATTATCAAGCATCAAACTTATCTTAGTATTCAATGCACTCAAAAGAAAGTTTCACATATCTTGAATACCAAGCATATTAATATTAAGCAAATTACCATGCTATTAACGACTCTCAAAATAATCTAAGTGAAGCATGAGATATCAATAGTTTCTTTAAAACAAATCCACCACCGTGCTCTAAAAGATCTCAGTGAAGTACTAGAGCAAAAATTATCACGCTCAAAAGATAAAAGTGAAGCACTATGAGCAAAACTATCAAGCTCAAAAGATATAAGTGAAGCACATAGAGTATTCTATCAAATTTCAATTTATGTATGGCTCTCTCAAAAGGTGTGTTCAGCAAGGATGATTGTGGTAAACTAACAACCAAAGACACAAATGATACAAGACGCTCCAAGCAAAATACTTATCATGTGGTGAATAAAAATATAGCTCCAAGTAAATTACCGATGGAAGTAGACGAAAGAGGGGATGCCTTCCGTGGCATCCCCAAGCTTTGTCTTTTTTGTGTCCTTGGTTTATCTTGGTGGTGCCATGTGCATCCCCAAGCTTAGGCTCTTGCCAATCCTTGTTCCATAATCCATCAAAAGAATTCACCCAAAACTTGAAAACTTCACAACACAAAACTCAATAGAAATCTCGTGAGCTCCGTTAGAGAAAGAAAACAAAAGACTACTTTAAAGTACTGTAGTGAACTCATTCTTGATTTATATTGGTGTTAAACCTACTGTATCCCAACTTCTCTATGGATTATAAACTATTTTACTAGCCATAGATTCATCAAAATAAGCAAACAACACACGCAAAACAGAATCTGTCAAAAACAGAACAGTCTGTAGTAATCTGTAACTAACGCAAACTTCTGAAACTCCAAAAAATCTACCAAAATTAGACGACCTAGACAAATTGTTTATTGATCAGCAGCAATTTGAATCAGTATTTTATCACGTTCTGGTGATTTTTAACAATTCGGGCACTAAGCGCAAAGTTTCTGGAAATTACAGCAAGATCAAATAACTATCATCCAAGAAGATCCAATAGGTCTAGCTTGGCACAGACACTAATTAAAACATAAAACCACATCTAAACATAGGCTAGATCGATTATTTATTCCTAAACAGAAGCAAAAACAAAGAAACTAAAAATAAAATTGGGTTGCCTCCCAACAAGCGTATCGTTTAACGCCCCTAGCTAGGCATAAAAGCAAGGATAGATCTAGGTATTGCCATCTTTGGTAGGAAATTCTTCAATGAGGCATCTATCTTTCTTATAGATTTCTTTCTTTCTAGTAATTATCAAACTTTTAGGCACAAGATCGAAAAATTCATTTGTAGCAAATGGTTCCTTAATGATAGTAAAAAGATCGGGATGGATACTTATAGATTTAAGATCCGCAGTTTCCTTACTAGATGATTCGCCCTTATTTTTAGGGACATACATAATCTTGGCAATTTTAGTGGGAGGACTAGGAGTATTGTTTACGGAAGAAAAAGCGGTTCCCAAGTTGGTAATGATACCCTCAAGTTTATCGATTCGAGTGGAATCTAAATTTATTTTCTCATTAACCATAGGTACCTTCTCCTTAATATTTTTCAAAGTCATTCCTACCTTAGATCCATACTGAGTAATTTGATTATGGATCTTTTTATCTAGATTTTCAATGAATTCAATGGTAGCAACTTTGTTTTCAATAATTTCAAGCCTTTGCATAACATGCTCCAAAGTTAACATAGTTCCATTAACCAAAAGAGGTGGTGAGCCAAATAAATCTATTAAAGCATTATAAGAATCAAAAGTATGGCGACCCAAGAAATTCCCTCTGGTAATGGTATCAAGGATATATCTATACCAAGGATTAGCACCTACGTAAAAATTACGAAGAAGAACTGAAGTAGATTGCTTCTGGTAGATCTATTTTGAGCATTGCAAATTCTATACCAAGCGTCTTTTAGATTTTCTCCCTCCCTTTGCTTAAAATTTAGAACTTCATTCTCGGGAGATAACGGAGAAGATATGAGACTAGTCATGACGGCAAGCAAGCAAACTAACACACGAGCGAACAAGCGGACGAGGAAAAAGGCAACGGGAAAAAGAGGAGGAGATTGGGAAAGAGAGGGCGAATAAAACGGCAAGGGTGAAGTGGGGGAGAGGAAAACGAGAGGCAAATGGCAAATAATGTAATGCGAGAGATAGGGATTGTGATGGGTACTTGGTATGTTGACTTTTGCGTAGACTCCCCGGCAACGGCGCCAGAAATCCTTCTTGCTACGTCTTGATCTTGCGTTAGTTTTCCCCGAAGAGGAGAGGATGATGCAGCAAAGTAGCGTAAGTATTTCCCTCAGTTTTTGAGAATCCAAGGTATAAATCCAGTAGGAGGCCACGCACAAGTCCCTCGTACCTACACAAAACGATAGCTACTCGCAACCAACGCGATTAGGGGTTGTCAATCCCTTCACGGTCGATTCTGAGTGAGATCTGATAGAGATGATAAATAATATTTTTGGTATAAAGATGCATAGTGAAAATTAAAAGCATAAGTAAAAACAAATCAAGGATAAAAGTGACGGATTTTGATATTTTGAGAATAGACCCGGGGGCCATAGGTTTCACTAGTGTCTTCTCTCAAGAGCATAAGTATTCTAGGTGGGTGAACAAATTACTATTGAGCAATTGACAGAATTGAGCATAGTAATGAGTATATCTAGGTATGATCATGTATATAGGCATCACGTCCGAGATAAGTAGACCAAAACGATTCTACATCTACTACTATTACTCCACTCATCGACCGCTATCCAGCATGCATCTAGAGTATTAAGTTAAAAACAGATTAACACCTTAAGCAAGATGACATGATGTAGAGGAATAAATTCATGCAATATGATAAATACCCCATCTTGTTATCCTCGATGGCAACAATACAATACGTGCCTTGCAACCCTTTACATCACTTTGGCTAAGGACACCGCAAGATTGAACCCAAAGCTATGCACTTCTCCCATTGCAAGAACTACCAATCTAGTTGGCCAAACCAAACGGATAATTCGAAGAGACTTGCAAAGATAACCAATCATACATAAAAGAATTCAGAGAAGATTCAAACATTATTCATAGATAAGCTGGATCATAAACCCACAATTCATCGGTCTCAACAAACACACTGCAAAAAGAAGATTACATCGACTAGATCTCCACGAGAGAGGGGGAGAACATTGTATTCAGATCCAAAAAGAGAGAAGAAGCCATCTAGCTACTAGCTATGGACCCGAAGGTCTGAAGTAAACTACTCACACTTCATCGGAGGGGCTATGGTGATGACGTAGAAGCCCTCCGTGGTGGATGCCCCCTCGTGAGCTCCTAACAGGCCCCAAGATGGGATCTCGTGGATACAGGAAGTTGCGGCGGTGGAATTAGGTTTTTGGCTCCTATTCTGATCGTATGGGGGTACGTAGGTATATATAGGAGGAAGAAGAACGTCAGTGGAGCAACAGGGGGCCCACAAGGTAGGGGGCGCGCCCTAGGAGGGGGGGCGCCCCCACCCTCGTGACCGCCTCTGTTACTTCTTGGAGTAGGGTCCAAGTCTCCTAGATCACGTTCGGTGAGAAAATCACGTTCCCGAAGGTTTCATTCCGTTTGGACTCCGTTTGATATTTGTTTCTTCGAAACACTGAAATAGGCAAAAACAGCAATTCTGGGCTGGGCCTCTGATTAATAGGTTAGTCCCAAAAGTAATATAAAAGTGGAAAATA
This sequence comes from Aegilops bicornis, assembly GCA_021605145.1. Classification (NCBI taxonomy): domain Eukaryota; kingdom Viridiplantae; phylum Streptophyta; class Magnoliopsida; order Poales; family Poaceae; genus Aegilops; species Aegilops bicornis. The sequence continues at coordinate 508,376,199 of CM038671.1, forward strand.
AAGCCCAATATAGTCCAAAACAGTAGATAAAGTAGCATGGAGCAATCAAAAATTATAGATACGTTGGAGACGTATTAGAAGCCGGCGAAGACGTTGACTACATTGCCATGCCGAAGGCTTCATGTTAGCGGGCTAGCGTATTACTGTATCTCGGGAAAGCTGGCTACGACACGAAGCTCGTCCACACCGACGGCTTCACGCGGGCCATGTCACAGGTTAAGTGGTCCATCCCCAACCCATCTGGTTCAACCGTCGTGGATCTCTTCGACGGCCCTGCCGCTAATCTCCTCCGCCAAGCGGTCAAGGATTTGCTAGCTTTATACGCCATCGAGCCCATTTTGTCACTTCTGAAGGACATGTTCTACAACGACTTCTTGGGATCCTCAATTGCCAAGTCAGATCTCATCGACCACGACCACGACCACGAGGAGGGCACCCATGAAGGTTCTTCCAAGGTGAAACAGCCCATCTGTGACATCAGAGAGCGCACCATGGGTCTATGCTCTTCCAACTGGAAGGATCCCGTCCATGAAATGTGAGGCAACATTCTATCAGCACATCTTACCTTTTCTAGCTTGCCAACCCGTACCCTTTGTTGTAGTAGCATTTTCCGTGCGGTACTTTAACTGTGCCGTGTTTAATTATTTTAGTTATGCAAAAATGTATTGTTCAATAGGTCTATGTGATGTTTAAGTATGAATTGTCCACTTTAGTTTCATGAATGGCTATATTTGGTTGTTTATAGTGATTAGATGCCTTGTTTATCCATATTTGGTTGTTAGGTTGGTTGGAGTGAGCATTTTTTAGTTATCGAGCAGATGCATTGTTTGTCTGTATTTGGTTCTTAGTTTGGTTGCAGTGAGTATTTGTCCAGTTATCAAGCAGATGCCTTGTTTATCTGTATTTGGTTGTTAGGTTGCTTTTTTAGCATTTATCCAGTTATCAAGCACATGCCTTGTTTATTTTTATTTGGTTGTTAGGTTGCTTTTTTAGCATTTTTTCAGTTATCAAGCAGATGCCTTGTTTATCTTTATCTGCTTGTTAGGTTGGTTGCAGTGACCATTTGTCCAGTTTTCAAGCATATGCCCTATTTACCTGTATTTGCTTGTTAGGTTGGTTGAAGTGAGACTCTTTCCAGTTTTTAATGGCTATATTTGGTTGTTATACTGGTCATTTATGCCTTGTTTATTTCAGTCATTCACAATGTGTTGTTCATTATGTGCAAGTCGGAACTGTGCCGCTCGACTACATCAATAACGGCTATATTTGGTTCCAGTTATTCCTGGTGTAGTTAACACATGCCCTTTATTTCAGTTTTACACATTTATCCAGTGTGATGTTTAAGCATTACCTACGTTCTATTCATTTTCAACAATACCAGTTTGAATTGCAATATTTGATGGCTATTAAGCCTGCTATCGGTAACATTGCCTTCCATTTTATATCTGCTTTAACAACATGCTAAAACCAACACATTCAAGCTATCATTTGGATATGATGTTGTTTACCTTTGCTATATTTGTTTGATGTTAAGATTACTGTACTTATCATGCCTTTCCACTACTTATGCAGGACAACAACGGGAGTGGCCACCATTTTCCGCCGAGGCTAGCTTCATCCCTCGGCTGGTACTCCCCCGTCGTTCCATAATGTAGTGCATATAGATCCAGGCCTGGACACTAGTGAGCTTTTAATATTGACTTGTTGCTTGTAGGTACATATGCCCTTGGCAAGGATCCATGCATCGACCCTTTTTGCGTATGGGGCAATGAGATATTGATGAACAAGCATCAAGTGAGGAAACTAATAAGGATTATTAGCAAAAAGATACAAATGGTGGCAAGCAAATTATTTCTTTATGCTCTATCCAACACAATGTTGAGGCTGTCACGATGGTAACTACAAACTCTGCAGCCTTCTCTTTTTACTGCCCATAATGAGTTGTTAGACAACAATGTCTGAATCTTTTTCGTTCCCACTGGTTCCCGAAGCAGTTCACTCAAGATTACCTCGCAAAGTATATGATTGGTGGACACGCAATGAAGGTTAAAATATTTCATCTAGACTACAATGAGCATCAAGAAGTCCTAGTGAAGACAGTGAAGGATGGACGGGCAGCCATCACAAGGGGTTGGCCTAGAGTCGTGCACGGATTACGCATGGAGGAGGGCACAATATGGGCATTCCGCTTCACCTTCTCAAGCAACCAGAATGTCTTTTGCCTCTCTCTTTATAGTCTTTAGTACAACTGTGGTTCATCATTGTTTACTTGGTGCTTCTGTAGTTCTTCAGTATATGTACCTGTGGATCGAATTATGGATTCGTGGTTGAACCTATATTTGTAATAAACATGGTTGGATATGAAATAAGTGATTGCCTACTTTCAAATTCAAAACATGTGATTTTTAAATTAGGGATTAATTTGATTAATTAGGGATTACGCTGCACACGGTTTGCGAGAGCGAAACGTCTGCGATATACGTGGAGACCAGAAACGTTTCTAGGATCCACTATGTGTGCGATCAATCTCCACTACACACACGACTTTCTCTTGAAAGCTGTTTGCGTCAGGCCACCTTGCGCAAACGTTTACCACATAAAAAGTGTGTGTGATGGACAGCTTTTGCCACACAGTTTCTTCTACGCACCGTGTGTGATGCATTCAATAACGCAAACGATAAAATTATTAATATCATGTGCAATGGCAACGCTATCACAAATGATTTAACGGGAAAAATTGTGTGTGATGTACCTGTGAACGGATACATTTTCCTTGGAGCGACTATGTGATATGTACATACGAACGGAAACGTTTAGTGGGGACTGACTGTGTGGGATGTACTTGCGACCCGAAACAATTTCGTCGTATAATAGTTTTTTTAGCTCTACTGTACGTATTTCCGTATTTGAGCGCTCGCCGGTCGCACACGACCTCATTTCGCCGAGCGTGTGTTCCAGGAGGGCATATCCCCGATGGTTTCTGGGTCGTGTGGGAAGGATCCCCCTATCGCCTACACTCACTCGGCGTCGGTTCCAAATGTCGTCGCGGAAAGGGGTTAAAAACCGTTTGTTTAGGGCCGACGCGTACCAGTGTTGACCTCAATACCTGACTCTTTACCTTTGTCGAGTTCCCAATCTTTAGAGTTGCGTTTAATTCATTCCAAAAGATCCCATCGGAATTCGATAGTCTTCTTCATAAAATAACCAGCAAAAGAAGTATCAAGCATGGATCGATCATTGAGAAAGTCGGGCATAAAAATTCTGAATAATAATTTCTCTTGAAAGCTCATGATTGGGGCATGAATATAACATTGACTTAAGCCTCCCCCAAGCTAGGTCGATACTTTCTCCTTCACGAGGCCAAAAATTATATATATAATTCTGATCACGATGAACTAGATGTATAGGATATTTTTTTTGGTGAAACTCCAATTTCTATCGATTACAGTTCCAAGATCCAATATCATCGCATAGCCTATACCATGCCAATGCTTTTCCCTTCAAAGATAAAGGGAAAAACTTATTCTTAACTTCATCTCCGAGTAAACCTGCAAGCTTAAACAATCCACAAATTTCTTCCACATATATCAAGTGCATATCAGGATGTTCGGTTCCATCTCCTGCATAAGGATTAGCTAGCAGTTGTTCTATCATCCCTGAAGGAATTTCATATTCAATATTTTCAGTAGGTGCAGTAGGTTGAGGGGTAACTAATTGTGGTTCTGGTCGGGGTGAAGATACCCCAAACAAACCCCTCAAAGGATTATTCTCCATAGTAACAAGCGACAATAAATTTCAGCACGTAGTAACAATTTCTTCCTTACTAGTTTCCACTTACCAAGAGCGCTTCACCCCCCGAAACGGCGCTAGAAAAGAGCCTTGATGACCCACAAGTATATGGGATCAATTGTTGCCTTTTCGATAAGTAAGAGTGTCGAACCCAACGAGGAGTAGAAGGAAATGACAAGTGGTTTTCAGCAAGGTAATGTCTGCAAGTGCTGAAATTGTAAGTAAAAGAGTAGTTTGATAGCAAGATAATTTGTAACGAGCAAGTAATGATAATAGTAACAAAAGTGTAGCAAGGTAGCCCAATCCTTTTGAGGCAAAGGACAGGCCAAAACGGTCTCTTATAATAAGCAAATCGTTCTTGAGGGTACACGAGAATTTCATCTAGTCACTTTCATCATGTTGGTTTGATTCGTGTTCGCTACTTTGATAATTTGATATGTGGGTGGACCGGTGCTTAGGTGATGTTCTTACTTGAACAAACCTCCTACTTATGATTAACCCCCTCGCAAGCATCCACAACTACGAGAAAAGTATTAAGAATAAATTCTAACCATAGCATTAAACTTTTGGATCCAATCGGTCCCTTACGGAATAGCGCATAAACTAGGGTCTAAGATTCTGTCACTCTCGCAACCCATCATCTAATAACTACTCCACAATGCATTCCCTTAGGCCCAAATATGGTGAAGTGTCATGTAGTCGACATTCATATGACACCACTAAGGGAATCGCAACATACATGCTATCAAAATATCAAACACATATCAAGTTCACATGATTACCTGCAACAAGATTTCTCTTGTGACCTTAAGAACAAAAGTAAATACTCACAAATGATAATCATGCTCAAGATTAGAGGGGTATTACATAGCATATTGGATCTGAACATATAATCTTACACCAAATAAACCATATAGTAATCAACTACAAGATGTAATCAACACTACTGGTCACCCACAAGCACCAATCTATAGTTTCGTTACACAGATTGAACACAAGAGATGAAAGGGTTCGAGAGGAGATGGTGATGTTGAAGATGTTGATGAAGATTGCCCTCCCCAAGATGGGAGAGTTGTTGGTGATGATTATGATGATGATTTCTCCGCCGGAGGGCAAAAGTGCTCCTGCCCAAGTTCCGCCTCGAGACGGCGGCGCTCCGTCCCCAAAGTCCTCTCCTTATTTTTTCTATGTCAAAATGACTTATATACCAGAAGATGGGCACCCAAGGTGGGCCGGGCTGAGCACAACCCACCAGGGCGCGCCTGGGGGGCCAGGCGCGCCCTGGTGCCTTGTGCTCACCAGGTGGCCCCCCTCCGGTGGTTATTTGCTCCAGTATTTCATATATATTCCATAAAAATTCCCCGTAAAGTTTTAGCTGATTTGGAGTTGTGCAGAATAGGTGGCCTGACGTAGCTTTTCCTGGTCCAGATTTCCAGCTGCCGGAATTCTCCCTCTTTGTGTGAACCTTGCATATTATGAGAGAAAAGGCATTAGAATTACTCCAAAAAAGCATTATTATGCATAAATCATCATAAATAACAGTAGGTAAACATGATGCAAAATGGACGTATCACTATCCAAAGCGAAAATTGTGTCCATAATTTGATGAGGAGGCCCTTGCGTTCGTACCACCAAGATATACCCAGGCAGATCAGCCCGATCGCCCCCCTCGAGGAAGGGACATGCCGACTAGAGAGGCCGAATACCCACCTGCTCCTCCTCGCCATAAAGGCAAGGAAGCGGCATAACCAGAATACTAATATGATCTCTGTTATGACATGGCCAATAGAGTAGGACAGACAAGATCCATCTATGGATCTCGGGAGTACGCCCCAGCTGGACAGGGCGGATATCAGGCATGGCGTGACCGGAACGATAGAGTTCGGGACCAACACTGGGCTGATACAGCCGCCGATTTACGGTGCGACGTAGCCCGAGTTTGGGGCGTTGCTCACCCGATGTGCTTCACGAACGAGGTGATGCGGCGCCAGTTCGCCAAAGGGTTTAAACCCATAAACATCGAAAAATACGACGGGACTACAGACCCGTCCGTGTGGATTGAGGACTTTCTTCTCCACATTCATATGGCTTGAGGAGACGACCTCCACGCCATAAAATACTTGCCATTAAAGCTCAAGGGACCAGCTAGGCATTGGCTGAATAGCCTCCCCGAAAACTCCATAGGGAGTTGGGAAGAGCTCGATAATGCTTTCCGAGCTTACTTTCAAGACACCTATGTCTGGCCTCCGGACGCCGATGACCTGAGACACGTGGTCCAATAGCCCGTAGAGTTAGCTCGGCAATTTTTTAATCGGTTTTTGACCAAAAATAAGCAAATCATCGACTGTCCGGATGCAGAAGCTATAGCTGCATTTAGGCACAGTATCTGGGACGAATGGCTAGCGCGCCAGCTCAGCCAGGATAAGCCGAAGACGATGTCAGCACTTACCTCTCTTATGACCAACTTTTGCGCGGGGGAAGACAGTTGGTTGGCTCGTAGAAGCACCAACCCAGAAGACCACGACACCTCGAAAGTCTGGGATGCAAACGGGAAACCACGACGCAACAGAAATAAATGTCTCCACAACAGCGGCAAAGCTGAAGACACGGGAGTGAATGTCGGATTCTGCAACTCCAAAACAGGACCACAGAAGAAACCTTCTAAGGGGAATCAGGATGGACCCACCAAGTTGGGCACAATTCTGAACAGGCCCTCTCAGATCCATGACACATCTAACAAGCCCTCCAACCACACCAACCGTAACTGTTGGGTGATCAAACAGGCAGGCCATCTCATAGTCGATGCAAAAGACCCCGCAGCAAGGACGATGAGGAACCTCGGAGGACGAACAATGGGGGCCAGAAAAAATTCGCTCCTGAGGTAAAGATGATGAATATGATCTATGCCACCCATATACCCAAGAAGGAGTGGAAACACGCACTTCGGGACACCTACGCCGTAGAGCATGTAGCCCCGAAATTTAACCCATGGTCGGCATGCCCGATCACCTTCGACTACATGGACCATCCGACCAGTATCTTTCATGGAGGATCAGCGGCCCTAGTTCTTGACCCCATTATCGATGGGTAACACCTCACCAGAGTCCTCATGGACGGAGGCATTAGCCTCAATCTTATTTATGCAGATACAATGAGGAAAATGGGCATTGAGCCGTCAAGGATCAAACCCAGTAACACTACCTTCAAAGTGGTAATCCCAGGCTTCGAGGCCCGCTGCTCGGGCGCCCTGACTTTGGAAGCGGTGTTCGGCTCGCCGAACAACTTCCGTAGTAAAGACTTGATCTTTGACTGTGTCCCTTTTCACAGCGGCGATCACGCACTCCTGGGCCGAACGGAGTTTGCTCATTTCAATGCCATCCCCCATTGTGCATACCTAAAGCTAAAGATGCCCGGACCTAAGGGCGTCATTACAGTCAATGACAATACAGAACGCTCACTCCGGACCGAGGAACATACAACGGCCCTAGCGGCCGAAGTCCAAACCAGTATCGAGGGGCCCAAGAACCAACCCGCTGCCAAGGCACGAGAAGCAAGGAAACGGGCTCGAGCTCTATCTTCGTTTGAGGAGCCGCCCTACGCTCCACGTAAATAGGGATATGCCCCCCACAGCATGCCTTCCCCAGTCACACACTACGTGCCTCGTCAGCACAACATCACACTCAAAATACCATGGGCAGCTGTGGGGACTAATTAAACTAAAAGTTTTTAGCTCAACCGAACTATGGTCAGATACATCTTCGGATGTCGAATGGGTGCTATTAAGGACCGATCCGGCATTAAGCCAGAATAGCACAGTGACTTCTCAAGGCTCCTTGTCAAGGGCCCGTTGTCGGTGTCAAAACCAGTGGATCTCGGGTAGGGGGTCCCGAACTGTGCGTCTAAGGCAGTGGTAACAGGAGGCGGGGGACACGATGTTTACCCAGGTTCGGGCCCTCTCTATGGAGGTAATACCCTACTTCCTGCTTGATTGATCTTGATGGTATGAGTATTACAAGAGTTGCTGTACCACGAGATCGTAAAGGCTAAACCCTAGAAACTAGCCTATGGTATGATTGTTGTTGTCCTACGGACTAAACCCTCTGGTTTATATAGACACTGGAGGGGGCTGGGGTTACACAGAGTCGGTTACAAGGGAGGAGATCTACATATCTGTATTACCAAGCTTGCCTTCCACGCCAAGGAGAGTCCCATCCGGACACGGGACGAAGTCTTCAATCTTGTATCTTCATAGTCCAATAGTCCGACTAAAGTATATAGTCCGGCAGTCCGAGGACCCCCTAATCCAGGACTCCCACAGTAGCCCCTGAACCAGGCTTCAATGACGATGAGTCCGGCGCGCAGATTGTCTTTGACATTGCAAGGCGGGTTCCTCCTCCGAATATTCCATAGAAGATTTTGGACACAAGGATAGTGTCCGGCTCTGCAAAACAAATTCCACATACCGCCGTAGAGAGAATAATATTTCCACAAATCTAATCTGCCGACAACTTTTCATAACATGACATCACGCCATGCATGGTCCGGTCATTACGAACCGTCTTTCCTAGCCTGCCACTGTACATGTTGCGAGGCGGTTTTATTGGCACGTCTTGTCGAAGCACAGATCGTGTTCCCCTTATCACGGGATTCTCATCAATATGGGTGTGGGTAACCCAATCGTACCCGCTGGCACGACTCCTCGATTTTAGGCAAGTTCCAGACGGTCGTTCGGAGGGCACTTGATATTCACCCTTTTTATAAAGGGGTCAAGGCCTGTCCTTTTCTTTTTGCGCTCGATCTTTCCCTTCTCCCACCTCGAATTCCAGCGCCCAAAGCGGAGGCCAAGTGCTTCGGACCTTCAATCATGTCCGGATCCAACCTTCAAGGCCGGTGGGTGGCCTCCTCCGTCACAGAGGAGGACATCAAGAAGCTAAGAGAAGCCAGGTATCTGACCGCCGAAATCTCGCACAGGCTGCCTGCTCAAGGGCAGGTCATCCCCACTCCCGAACCTAATGAGAGTGTAGTATTTGTTTCCCACTTCCTCCGAGGGCTAGGCTTTAGTCTTGATGCCTTTGTTAGAGGGCTTATGTTCTATTACGGGCTCGATTTCCATGATCTGGCTCCGGATTCCATCCTTCACATCTCGTTGTTTATCATCGTGTGTGAGGCCTTCCTCCGCATCGCCCCACACTTCGGCTTATGGCTCAAGACCTTCAATGTGAAGCCGAAGCTGATCGATGGGCGACACGCAGAGTGCGGAGGCACCATAATAGGCAAATGCGTCGTTGCTCCATGGCCAAAGGGATCCTTCCCCGAGATGCCCAACTTATGGCAGCGGGAGTGGTTTTACATCACGGCTCCCCGAAGTACTAAGTGGGTAGCTGCCCCTGCCTTCTGTTCGGGCCCCCCGCCACAACTGGCGTCATGGGTCAACAAGGGGCTGGACTGGGGGGCGGGTAATGACGTGCTGACATTGCAGAGTCGCATCCGGGATTTCCTCAGGAGAGACGTCATCCTTGTCAAAGTAATGCAAGTCATGCTAGTTCGTCGGGTCCTGCCATGCCAACGTCGATCTCTCCGTATGTGGGAGTTCAACCCGGAAGGACCGCGAACCATTCAGAAATTCTTCAGCGTGACGCTCGAAGAGATGTACAGATTGTTCTTCGGATCACGAATAAAGTGTCTGGACACCACCGAGGACGCGGGCCTAAACTGCAATCGTCCAGACACCCAAGTAAGTAATTCTTCGGCCAAACATGTTGTCTCTTTATTTATCACACAACATCATTCTGAAAAGTCGGTCTTTGACCAGGACTGGATAAAAAAGGCAAAGATGATCAGGTGTTCGGCCCCCCTTCCCGAAGGCTCACCGGATCCTGTACTAGCCAGGATGCTTGAGCTCGCGCCTTATCAAGGGCCATCAGGGGAAGATAAAGGGAGGAATAAAGAAGCTGAAAGCGGGCCTCACTCATCATTCATTCAAACTGGGGTAATTAGTGCCTCCGCGAAGGAGGATAACCGGGGAGAAGAATCTAAAATTCCGTCTCCCCAAGGAAAGAAGAGGACCGCCTCTGAAGACTTGGAAACAATGTTTTCCAAGCGAGGGAAGAAACCTTTGTCAGGGGGCCTACCCCGGAGGGAATCCTTACCGCACAGTGCCCGCAAGGGGACCAACCCTCCACCGAGCTGTAAGTAAACAAAAGTACTTTATAGTAAATATATCTTACTTTATTTCCGAGGGCAATAACCGAGACGTATGTCTTGTAGTTCGGATCATAGCCCTTCTCGACAGAGTTCATCTTCGTTGGATCTTCTTCTGGAGATGATGGAGAACGAACACCTCCCCATGCATCCCCGCCTCATGAGGCGGACGACCCAGAGGTGTTGTCACGAAGGATTTCTCCTGATCCACCAAGGCCGGAAGGTAACCCTTCAGTCTCCCGAAGTCGGGAGTATTCGACTCCTAAGGGGAGCAACAGAAAAAGTCTGAAGCTGTCCGGTGCGAGACTAGACGCACTGATGAATCTTCTGGAGCAAGCGGCTATCTCAGAAGCGCATCGTACGTTAATCGGTATGGTGGTTGAGAGTATTTCATCCGCCGAAAGCGGGTTGCATGAAGCTTTTTATGAGCCTGCTAAGAGGCTTTGAGGTACGCAAAGAAATATGTATATTTTTGACGGTACCGCACACGCTAGGTGTGCCCTATGCAGATAGTAGCCCCTTAGACTCTGGTTTCCGACGAAAAAGGAGGCAACCAGAGGATCATAGTCCCAGGTAATGATCATGCCGCTTTCATGTGCAGGCGGCTGAGGGTCCGGTGTCTAGCCGGACTGGTGAGTTCTTGCCGAAGCGGCAACTTGATGCGGCGGATGCCGACATCGTGCTTGTAAACAGGCGGCTTAACGAGGCACAGGGTATGTATTCTCTGGTGGTCAACATATATTGAGAGGAGCATGATGCTAGTATCTATAATATGCTTTGACTGCAGATGGAGCCGCCGCCGTGGAGACCCTTCGGGCGGAACTAGCCCGAGCCAAGGAACAAGCCAGGAGGAGTGATGTGGCTGCCCTAAAGGCGGTTGAAGAGTTAAGAGCCGAACAGGCTGCGCATTGCCAAAGCAAAGAGAAAATGGCCAAGATGGCTGTTGAGTTGAAAGATGCCGCCGACCGTTATGAGCTTCTTGAAAGGGAAAGTCAAACGAAGACGGCGGACCTGGAGAAAGCCATGGTAGCAGCCAAGGAAACCCGCTCTAAAATCAGAGCGGCGAAGGAGGAGCTACGTCAAGCCGGAGATATCACAGCTAGGAAGCCCTTTTTGTTGCGGACGGTTCGGAGATCCTAAGTATGCCCTTACGGATCAATTATGGAGTTCTCGGACGCCAGACTTGGATTTGGCGGAGTCTTTCTTGATGCGACCAAGTTTTTCGAAGATAAAAAAGATCACGAAGTGGAAAAGTTGTTCTGGTCATAGTTCAATGCTCCAACGCGTCCGCTGCTGTTAAATGAGAAAATGGACGAGTGGGCCGAGCTCCATAGGTTGTCCGGACTTGACATGAGGTCTGTCGTGGATCGTCTTTGGCCGGAAGGACCAAGGCCGAATAGTTATTTTGGTCTAGTGCAACAATTCCTTGGTGTTGTGCCGCATATTGATGCTGTCAAGAGGTCAGCGTGCATAGAGGGTGCACGGATGGATCTTGCCCGTGTCAAGACATACTAGGCAGGGATGGTGGCCACCGCTATTGCAACCCAGAATTCGGCCGTAGGCCAGGTTTTGGCCGAGCACTATTTTGAAGAAGTCCTAGAAGGTGCTCGTTTAATAGAGGCTCAGTGCTCGAAGAGTGTCATGTTCGATTGACATGTATCCTGATTGTAAAAACAATGCTATTTGAATTATAATGGCTGTGTTTATACTTTTGCCTGAAAGTATTATTATGCCTCCTGTGCGGTCGTTTATGTATATATATGTATAACCTGAAAGTTTGCAGTCGTCGGCTTCAGCCCCCACACATATAATGCGGGGGTGTTCGCAAAAGCGTGTGTTCACACATGATCCAACATCTTGGTCCATTAAGGAGGAGGTAGCGCGGCGAACGAGGCAATCGAACCATATTGCTTTAACACTTTCACTTAACCATAGGAGTTTGACAGTGGGGCTACTATATAGCCCCCGGTACTTCCGCGCTCATCCGAGTACGGGGCGCGTACCTACATGACCGGGAAAACCGGCCCTTCGTTAATGCGGAGGAATCCCGAAGATTCCGCTAAGTCATCGAGTGGTTGACCAGTCTCGCGCTTTATCATGACAGTCAGTTTTCGGCTTTCTCTACTGAGGTGCTCATCCGGATGAACCAGGGCACAATCGCAGTAGTTCTCCCGGTGCCACCTTAGCCGATAGAGCGGAACGTAAGGTAGTAAAACGCGGGAGCCGGGCAAACCCAACATTTGACCAAAGACATGATTGAGCTGGTGCATATAAAGGCGAAACTTCATGACGCGAACACTCCCTAAGGTGTTCGGTCTTTACAACATGTACCGGGCTGAGTAATGCGCCCTTGATAAAGGACCCTAAATTTCCATGTACATGCATTAGTCGGCGTGGCGAAATGCCAACAACGCCAAAGATCCCTCATGGTTGTGTTAGGTATCCAGGGGGTGTCAAGCAACAAGAGACAGTAAGAAAGGTTTACACAGGGTCTTAATCTAAAAAGAAACCTTTGAGCGGGGCCCTGCTGCACGTCTGCGCCTGTGTCTCTGTTGTGCCGTATCCTGGAAGGGTGTAGCACGATTGTCATCTGTAAAAGAGAAAAACTTAGATGAAAGTCTTCATGCGAAAAACTGATTATTCTCATTAAAAGTCAATCTAAATGAAGTAAAGCCGAACTGTAGTCCTTTTTACATGCGGGAAGCCCGTGGTACCGCCTATGGGGGTATATCCATCAAACCAATCTCAGGTTTATCTAAGCTGTTACAGCTAGTGGTGCGCCGGACTCGTCTAGCCATGTCCACGGTCTTGACGACCGACCATTTATTCTAGTTGGAGAGGCCATTTAGTGTTCGGATGCTAAAGCCGTCATATGTTCTTCCACGCGTAAGGAACGCTCAGTGTTTCTGCTAACTATGATGATGCCACATGGACCGGCCATCTTAAGCTTAAGAGAAGCGTAATGCGGTACTGCATTAAAAGGAGTGAAGGTTGTTCTTCCGAGTAGTGCTTGATAGCCGCTGCGGAATGGAGCGATGTCGAAGCTTAACTTTTCACTTCGGAAGTTGTCGGGAGAACCGAATACAACCTCTAGTACTAGAGAGCCCGTACAGCGGGCCTCTGGGCCTGGTATTACTCCTTTAAAGGTAGTATTGCTTTGGCTGATTCTTGTCGGGTCTATCCCCATTTTGTGGACTGTGTCCTGATATATCAGATTAATACTACTGCCGCCATCCATGAGGACTTGGGTGAGATGGTATCCGTCGATTATTGGGTCTAGCACCAAGGCAGCCAATCCTCCGTGCCGGATACTAGTTGGGTGATCCATGCGATCAAAAGTGATCGGGCAGGCCGACCAAGGGTTGAACTTAGGGGTGACGGGCTCTACGGCGCATATGTCTCGGAGTGCGTGTTTGCTCCTTCTTTTTGTTACGTGAATCATGTTCATTGTTTTGACCTCTGGTGGGAATTTTTTCTGTCCCCCGGTGTTTTGCTGGCGAGGCTCATCCTCGTCTTTACTTGGTGTCTCCCTCCCCTTGAGTTCGGCGTTTGGCTTGCCAGCCTGCTTGAAGACCCAACATTCTCTGTGGGTGTGATTTGCAGGTTTATCGGAGGTGCCATGAATCTTACATAACTTGTCTAGAATTTTGTTTAGGCTGGACGTTCCATTAAAAGGCTTTTTTCTGTTGACCGGGTCGAGAGCCCCTAAATCCGGCGTTTACCACCGTGTTGTCCGGGTTGTCTTCATTATTTCGACGCTTGCTTTTACTGCGTCATGGTATTCCATTGCCATTCCTGACTTCAGATGTGCCTGGGTCGCTGGTGCTACTACTGGCCAGCCAGCTATCTTCGCCCGCGCAAAAGCGGGTCATAAGGCTTGTTAGGGCTGCCATTGTCCTTGGTTTTTCTTGGCCGAGGTGTCTGGCAGCCATTCGTCTGGGACGCTGTGTTTGAAAGCCGCTAAGGCTTCGGCGTCCGGGCAGTCGACGATTTGATTCTTCTTAGTGAGAAATCTGTTCCAAAGCTTTCGGGCTGACTCTCCCGGCTGTTGAATTATATGTCTTAAATCGTCTACATCCGGAGGTCGGACATAGGTCCCTTGAAAGTTAGCCCTAAAAGCATCCTCAAGATCCTCCCAACTTCCAATTGAGTTTTCGGGGAGGCTCTTCAGCCAGTGCCGAGCTGGTCCTTTCATCTTGAGGGGCAAGTATTTGATGGTGTGGAGATCGTCTCCGCGAGCCATATGGATATGGAGGATGAAGTCCTCAATCCAGACCCCGGGGTCTGTCGTTCCGTCGTACACCTCTATGTTCATGGGCTTGAATCCCTCTGGAAATTTGTGATCCAGCACCTCATTGGTGAAGCATAGGGGGTGCACGGCACCCCTGTATTTGGATGTGTCATGGCGTTTTGACGGTTGTAGTGTCCGGTTTTGATTCTGCGCTGGAGCGCGCTTCCTAGATCCGTAGATGGATCTGGTCACGCCGGCTTTTTGATGCAAGTCCTCGCATGAACCGTGTGCTGACTTATGTGCGGCTTCGTTAGCCGCCCTATCGCGGCCACGAGGTGGTCGATCCGACCGGTCGGCCGTTTTATTTTTCGGCTGTGTAGGCTCTAAGGCCTCATCATCGAATTCAGGCAACAGCTTGCGCTTTAGATAGCTCTTTGTGTGGCGACTGCCACCATACTTTTCTTTAATGTCGAGCACTTTGTTCCATCTACTGTTGAGTGTATTCTGCGTGGCCTTAAGCCTTTGCTTCTGCTTCTTCAGACTCCTCGTGGTGGCAATAAGCCTTCTATGGAGGTTCTCTTGTTCCAAGTGCCTTTCCGGGATGATGTGTGCATCATCGTCCGGACTGTTTTCCTCTCCGGAGAGAGGTTGATGAGCTTTATCCTCGGCGTCACCGTGATCGGACAGCGGCTCCGTACTATGTTCGCCGTCCGCTGGTTCATCCTGCTCTGTCGCTGGATCCATGTGGTCGTCGTTTCCTTTGGGGTCGATCGGGGTATTATTTTTTCCTGCGCTGTTGTCGTTGTTTTTGCTGAGGCGGGATTTGGAGCGGCGTCTACGTCGTCGCTTTGGTTGCTTCTTGAGGGAACTATCCTTCGCTGCATCCTTCCGTTCCTCGTCATTGTTTTCTTTGGGTGTATCCACCATATATATATCGTGTGATGAAGTGGCCGTCCAGCGCCCTGTGGGCGTTGGTTCCTGTTCCTCTCCTGCACTGTCGTCCATACTGTCGATGTCTTCAGAGTCGAAATCGAGCATGCCGGTTAAGTCGTCGATAGTGGCTATTAAGTGGGTGGTAGGTGGGGAACGAATTTCTTCATCGTCCACTTCCCACTCGAGTCGTATATAGTTCGGCCGAGGGTCTCCTGACAAGGAGAGAGACCTTAGTGAATTTAGCACACCGCCCAGAGGCGAGTGCTGAAAGATATCCGCGGAGGAAAACTCCATGATCGGCGCCCAATCAGATTCGATAGGCACGGACGCAGGCGGTTCGGGGCCTGTGGCTGGGGACGAATCTGAGGATCCGGCGACACAGGTCTCATAGGAGGTGAAGTCAGTATTCGGCTCTATCGCCACTGAGTGTGTGGCCTCTGAGGTGGGGTCCATCCACCCGTCCTCAGACGGCGCAATAGACTCCAGATCTAGGGCCGGAGTAGCCACAAGTGTGATCTCCCGAACACCGTCCGACGACAGAGCTAAGTCGTGCTCGTCGTGACTGTGCGGCGCACCTGACATGGGCTTGAATTCGTCAAAGATCAAGTCTCCGCGGATGTCGGCAGTGTAGTTTAAATTTCCAAACCTGACCTGACGGCCAAGGGCGTAGCTCTCGATCAGCTCCAGATGGCCAAGCGAGTTGGCCCGCAGACGGGTTACCGAATACGAAGATCTGGCGGGGGAGGAAAACCTCACCCTGTATCGCATCGTTGCCGATGATCGAAGGAGCCATCAAGCCTTGTGGTGACGACACAGTGGAACTCTCAATGAAAGCACCAATGTCGGTGTCTAAACCGGCGGATCTCGGGTAGGGGGTCCCGAATCGTATGCGTCTATGGCGGATGGTAACAGGAGGCGGGGACATGATGTTTACCTGTGTTCGGGCCCTCTCTATGGAGGTAATACCCTACTTCCTGCTTGATTGATCTTGATGATATGAGTATTACAAGAGTTGATCTACCACGAGATCGTAAAGGCTAAACCCTAGAAGCTAGCTTATGGTATGATTGTTGTTGTCCTATGGACTAAACCCTCCAGTTTATATAGACACTGGAGGGGGATAGGGTTACACAAAGTCAGTTACAAGGGAGGAGATCTACATATCCGTATTGCCAAGCCTGCCTTCCACGCCAAGGAGAGTCCCATCCGGACACGGGACGAAGTCTTCGATCTTGTATCTTCATAGTCCAACAGTCCGGCTAAAGTATATAGTCCGGCTGTCCGAGGACCCCCTAATCCAGGACTCCCTCACCCGTCAGCTAATTATCACCCCCTCATGGAGTCCTTCTTCCCAACAGAAGCAAAGGTGCAGACGTGCAGTAGGGCACATTAGGGACATCAACCCACGCTTCAAGGCCCTGTGTAAACCTTTCATCTGTAAAACTTTTTTTCTTTTTCTTCTAAAGTGCCTATAACAGATGCTTCGGTAGTTCGAATTGTATGGATAGACGTCATGAGCTTTTCAGAAATAAAGACCTCCTTTTACGGTCATCCTGCAGTCATTTACATTGCACCCATCTTTCTTCTGCTATCCCCATACACTAGTGTGGCACACTTTTTCCTTTAAAGATGCAATCGGCTAATAGACCAAGAGGGCTCGACCATAATACTCGCCTTATGCGTCGAGTCCGACACTATCTTTTCTCTATATTGTCAGCGTCTCGGATATTGCATTATATCCATCGGTTCCGAATTATGTCTTGGGTCAATAGTTGGGTTGCCCGACTCCTGTGCTTACCTTCTTACGTTCCGCATGTTCGACTAAGAAGGTAAAGGGAGAACGACTGCAATTGTACTTCTGGCTAGCATGGTTAAGTACCTCAGTGGAGAAAGCCGAAAACTGACTGTCACAATAAGCGAGAACTGGTCGGCGAGCCGACGACAAGTGTTAAACTAAAAATCGATAGCTATTACCTTGGGTTATACGAAGGGTTTGTCTTTGCACAAACCACGTGATGAAGGTATAAGGCTCGGCTCTACCGAACATCACAAAACATTGGGGGCTAGTCACTAGCCCCCGCAGTCAAGCTCCTATGGCTAAGTGAAGGTAATAAAGCCGCATAGTCCGATTCCCTTGTTCCCCACACACTACCGCCTCCGGGCACCGAGAAGTCAGCTAAGGGTCACAGTGCGGAGAATGAAACATCCCTCGTAGTATCTACATGGGGGCTGAAGCAAACGACTGGCAACTTTCAGATTCAAAATGGTTGCACATGAGTCAAAATAAAATCAACGCATATTCAAGTATGATAAACCATACAAAGGGCCACATTATAAAGCAAAAGGTCTAATTGTCATTCAATACATGATAGTTCACTCAACGATTACATGTTTGGGACACTGGTCCTCTATCGCCCGAGCACCATCCATAACAATGGGGAAATACTGCTCAGGACGACAATGGTCGTTTCCAACAGGTGGGGGACCGGTGGCCATCTCAACTGGCTTGATCTTCGGCCAGTGCACCATTGTCTTTGCGAAGGCCATCCGAGCTCCATCGATGCATGCGGAGCGCTTCACGGCGTCAACCCCGGAGGACGCGCCGCACGACTCCTGCACCAGGCCGAAGCAACTGCTCGATATTGGCTCCGTGGGCCATAGCCGGACACAAAGGTCCTTCATGGATGGCTCAGCCGTCTAATGCATCTCCATCAACTACTTCATCTGGTTGATCGGGGGGACGGTGTTCGGACGCCTAGAACTGCGCCCAGAACAGCTTGTGTTCGGTATCACCCTCTCGAGCTGCATAATGCCTCGCCACATCGGTCGCACTCCTCGGTAGCTCCGCAAACGCGCCCGAGGAACGCCAGACTTGCGTGAGCAACGCAAACCGGTGGCCGCCAAAGACACTCTGTAGTAAGTACGGGTAACCATCAGCAATTTGCTTCACTTGACGGAGCTTTTCTCCCCCCCTCCCCCCGCCTCTCTGTCCTCGCCTCCTGGAACTCCCGCTTCACCTTGGATAACTTGAAGACCTAATCTTTATTCTTCTGATCAAGGTCCTCACATTTAGTGATGACATCCTTGAGCTCTTGCTGCACTTCAGCCACTCTGGCCTTGTGCTTCCCACTCACGGTTTTCACCGTCTTGAGTTCAGCGGCCGCTCGCTCGGCCGCCGCCTCCTTGGCCTTCTTCAGTTCGGCCTTGAGGCCTTCAACCTCTATGGCGACAGCTGCACACATAATTAAGCACCTCTTGCTTAGGAATAATTCCGAACACTTTGATCGACAAGAGAAATGTGAAGTCTCGACCGGGCTAACCTTGCGCTTCGTCAAACCGCTTGTTGACGAGGTCGAGATCCTCATCGGAGCTTTTCAGCTTCCGATCCATCTCATCCAGTGTCGTGGCATTAGAAGCCGCCGCCAGAGACGAGGCCTGCCATAATAAAAAAAGACTCACATAGTCCAGGCTCCCGATTCAACGATTTCTGATCCTCTGCCAGGTTTTTCAATCCTGACAGAGTCTTGGGGGCTGCTATATACAAGGAGTGTACAAGTTTGTTCAAAAAATCCACTTTATGAAAATAGCATTACATGGCTTACCTAGAAGCCCGTCAGGAGGCCACCGAAGGCTTCCGTCAGTCCGATGTTAATGGACCAAATATTTGCAACACCACACCCATTAGCACACGATGCTTCGAAACAGTGGAGGAGCTGTTCAAGGCCTCCTCCATCACATCCGGCCACCAGGCCGCAACTCGATAACTGGTGTTCGGTGCTGGCGACGGACCCTTCCTTCGGTGGAGGGTGGAATGGACGCCTCCGGGGGCCTTGGGGGCTCCGAAGCCGTCTTTCGGGAGGGCTCGGATTGACCAAGCTCCCCCTCTTTGTTCACCAGGAGGGATCCCTCCTCCTGGTCTTCGGTGACTGATTACCCACAAGTATAGGGGATCTATCATAGTCCTTTGGATAAGTAAGAGTGTCGAACCCAACAAGGAGCAGAAGGAAATGACAAGTGGTTTTCAACAAGGTATTCTCTGCAAGCACTGAAATTATCGGCGACAGATAGTTTTGTGATAGGATAAATCGTAAAGGGTAACAAGTAGTAGAAGTAAACAAGGTGCAGCAAAGTGGCCTAATCCTTTTTGTAGCAAAGAACAAGCCTGGACAAACTCTTATATAAAGCAAAGCACTCCCGAGGACACATGGGAATTGTTGTCAAGTTAGTTTTCATCATGCTCATATGATCCGCGTTCGTTACTTTGATAATTTGATATGTGGGTGGACCGGTGCTTGGGTACTGCCCTTCCTTGTACAAGCCTCCCGCTTATGATTAACCTCTCTTGCAAGCATCCGCAACTACGAAAGAAGTATTAAGGTAAACCTAACCAGAGCATGAAACATATGGATCCAAATCAGCCCCTTAGGAAGCAACGTATAAACTAGGGTTTAAGCTTCTGTCACTCTAGCAACCCATCATCTACTTATGACTTCCCAATGCCTTCCCCTAGGCCCAAATAATGGTGAAGTGTCATGTAGTCGACATTCACATAACACCACTAGAGGAGAGACAAATTTCATCTCATCAAAATATCGAACGAATACCAAATTCACATGATTACATATAACAAGACTTCTCCCATGTCCTGAGGAACAAACATAACTACTCACAAAGCATATTAATAATCATAATCAGAGGAGTATTAATTATCGTTAAGGATCTGAACATATGATATTCCACCGAATAAACCAACTAGCATCGACTACAAGGAGTAATCAACACTACTAGCAACCCACATGTACCAATCTGAGGTTTTGGGACCAAGATCGAAAACAAGAGATGAACTAGGGTTTGAGAGGAGATGGTGCTGGTGAAGATGTTGAAGGAGATTGACCCTCCCTCGATGAGAGGATCGATGGTGATGACGATGGCGATGATTTCCCCCTCCCAGAGGGATGTTTCTCCGGCAGAACAGCTCCGCCGGGGCCCTAGATTGGTTCTGCCCAGGTTCCGCCTCGAGACGGTGGCACTTCATCCCGAAAGCTTCCTTATGATTTTTTCCAGGGTAAAATACACCATATAGCAGAAGATGGGCACATGAGGCCACAAGGTTGGGGGGCGCGCCCTCCACCCTTGTGGCTGGCTTGTGCCCCCCTTTGGTTCTTTTTTCGCTCAATATTTTTTATATATTCCAAAAATAATCTCCGTGAAGTTTCAGGACTTTTGGAGTTATGCAGAATAGGTCTCTAATATTTTCTCCTTTTCCAGTCCAGAATTCCAGCTGCCGGCATTCTCCCGCTTCATGTAAACCTTGTAAAATAAGAGAGAATAGGCATAAGTATTGTGATATAATGCGTAATAACAACCCATAATGCATTAAATATTGATATAAAAGCATGATGCGAAATTGACGTATCAACTCCCCAAGCTTAGACCTCGCTTGTCCTCAAGCGAAAGCCGATATCGATAAATATGTCCACATGTTTAGAGATAGAGGTGTCGATAAAATAAAATACGGACATGAGGGCATCATGATCATCTTTAGAACAACAACATATAATACCATATAATTTCTTATGCTAAAGTAACAATTCATTCACAAGGTAAAGTATGAATCAGAATCTTCATTGAAAACGAACAAACTATGACCGCAGTCATTGGAGCAATTGCAATTTGTCATAACATCGTAAAGAGTCAAATAAAAGCTTTTTAGCAAGTCCACACACTCAACTATCATATAATCTTTCACAATTGCTAACACTCACGTGATACTTATGGGTACAAAGTTTCAATCGGACACAGAGAAAGATAGGGGCTTATAGTTTCGCCTCCCAACTATTTACCTCAAGGGTAATGTCAATAATAATACTCTATGATAACTTACATCCGAGTGGATATATATATCCGGATCTCTCCAACACACAGAGCTTGCCAAAGGAAAAAGTGTAAAAACGAAAGGTGATGATCACCATGACTCTTGTATGAGGGTAGAAGATTTTTTTTTGAAGATAGGCCCTTCACAGAAGGAAGCAGAGGTTGTCATGCGCTTTTATGGTTGAATGCACAAAATCTCAACACAAAAGAATGTCACTTTATATTGCCATTTGTGATAAGGACCTTTATTATGCAGTCCCTCGCTTTTATTTCTTCCATATCACAAGTTCGTATTGACAACTTACTTGAAGGATCTTGCTCAATCCATAGGTAGGTATGGTGGACTCTCATGGCAAAACTGGGTTTAGGGGTATTTGGAAGCACAAGTAGTATCTTTACTTGGTGCAAAGAATTTGGCTAGCATGAGAGGGAAAGGCAAGCTCAAGATGTTGGATGATCCATGACAATATAACTTCTATTCGGATATAAGAAAACACAACTCATTATGTTGTCTTCCTTGTCCAACATCAACCTGTTAGCATGTCATATTTTAATGAGTGCTGACAATTACAAAAGATGTCCAGGATAGTATATTTATATGTGAAGCCTCTCTTTCTTTATTACTTCCTATTAATTGCAACAATGACCAAAACTATGTTTGTCAACTCTCAACAACTTTTATTCATCATACACTTGATATGTGAAGTCATTACTCTCCATAAGATCAATATATGATCCTTTTATTTATTTTTATTCTTTCTACTTATTTAATTCCCTCAAGATCATAGCAAGAAAGCAAAGCCCTTATCTCAAAACTACTCTTTATTATATATCTCATGGACTCGATTACATAGATAGAGCATAAAGCAAAACTCAAAGCTAGATCTTGCTAAAAACTTTGTTCTACTAGATCAAGATATAACCAAAAGGACCGAACTAAGAAAAACCGATAAAGATAAAGATGTGATGGTGACACGACACCGGGGCACTCCCCCAAGCTTGGCAGTTGCCAAGGGGAGTGCCCATACCCATGTATTTATGTCTCTTTCTTCGGAGATGGTGATGATGGAGTTGTATTCTTCTTCTCCAACTGGCGTCGAAGGATAAAATTTTCCTCCCTTAGCTCCTCGTTATTGAGCTCAAGTTTCAATATCTTTTTGCATAGTGCCGCCTTGCTGTCCTTCGAAAAACATGGTGGGATAGATCGGACCTTAGGGAGGCTTGACGATGGTTATCACGATGGCGATGATGAGAGGATCGATGGTGATGATGATGGCGATGATTTCCCCCTCCCAGAGGGATGTTTCCCCGGCAGAACAGCTCCGCCGGAGCTCTAAATTGGTTTTGCCCAGGTTCCGCCTCGAGACGGCGGCTCTTCATCCCGAAAGCTTCCTTATGGTTTTTTCCGGGGCAAAAGACACCATATAGCAGAAGATGGACACATGAGGCCTGCCAGGGGGCCCACAAGGTTGGGTGGCGCGCCCTCCACCCTTGTGGCTTGCTGGTGGCCCCCGTCTAGTTCTTTCTTCGCCCAATATTTTTTATATATTCCAAAAATAATCTCCGTGAAGTTTCAGGACTTTTGGAGTTGTGCAGAATAGGTCTCTAATATTTGCTCCTCTTCTACTCCAGAATTCCAGCTGTCGGCATTCTCCCTCTTCATGTAAGCCTTGTAAAATAAGAGAGAATAGGCATAAGTATTGTGATATAATGTGTAATAACATCCCATAATGCATTAAATATTGATATAAAAGCATGATGCAAAATGGACGTATCAGTGACCGAGGTGTTAGCCTCGCCCATTTTCTCGTCACGACCACCTCCCGCGTCCGGGCTGCGAGGGGTCCTTCGGGACAGTACCTTTCCGGTCTACCCGGTGACCACAGGAGACACATAATGCGACGTGGACCCACTCTCCAGTAGTTTGGCTTAAGGAGAAGTCCTCTCTGAGGTTTGATCAGCAGGGTGGGCGCATGGTGGGCTATAACATAACATACATGTATACTATCAATAACAGGCTAATGAAATGAGTGCCTGGGGAATTTTTGAGTTCGTACCTTTTGGTGGGGGGCCCTGGGGTTCCTCTTCGGAAGCTCCTAGGACGCCGCGGACTCCTTGTCAGAATCCGAGTTGTCATCAAGCAAGACCAACTTGGGCCTGCGCTGTTTCTTCGGGGAACGAGGAAGTTGCTCCTCCTTGGCGCCTTCTGGCGCCGCCCTCTTCCTTGTACGTGAGGAATTGCTCTCCTCCTTGTCCTCTTCCTCCTCCCCCTCTGGCGCCAAGGGAGCTTGGTTCTCTTCGGACTTGGTGTCCGGATGAGCTCTTGAGTGGAGGCCTTCTCTGGCCTCCCTCTTCTTCTGCTCTTTCCTTTCTGACGCCCTGTACGGCACCACGGTCAGCATCTCTTTTAATAGGGTCAACCTAGGACCTTTGGGCTGCGGGGCCGGGCTATCCATCAGCGCGGCTTTGTCGAGCCAGCCCTGCGAGGAAGGGGAAGTAAGAGTCGGATTCCTTGTTGAGAAACAGATATCCGACGCAAGATGATGAAAGCTTTATTACCTTCTTAGGTGGGGTGCTCGGTGTCAAGGCCGATATCCTCCTCTGTGGCCGGCCACTCCTTCTGGGGTTTGAATAACACTTTCCACAGCTTGTCGTGGGTGGTGCCGTGGAAGTGGTGCACGGTGACGGGGTCTTCGGACTTGTAGGCCCACATTGGGGCGTCCCATCGCTGGCAAGGCAGGAGGCGGCGACAGAGCATCACTTGGATCACATTAGTCAACTTGGCGCCCGCATTTTCATCCTGAAAATGTATTTCTGCAGCAACTCCACCTCTGCGGGTGACCCCAGTCAAGGCTCTTCTTGGTCCACGAGGTTAGCCTCGCGGGCGCTCCAGATCTGAATTCGGGAGCTGTTGCCCAGGCTGCATTGCGAGTTTCTGTAATATAGAACCACTCCTTCTGCCAAACCTTAACAATATCTATGAATGTGCCCTCCGGCCATTCAACCCGGGCGATCTTGCTGACCATCCCCCCTGCAGTCCGCCTGCTAGCCGTCAACAATCTTTGGCTTAACATTGAAGACTTTTAGCCACAAGCCGAAGTGTGGCTGGACCCCAAGAAAGGCCTCCCAAACAATGATGAAGGCCGAGATATGAAGAATGGAGTTTGGGGCCAGATCGTGAAAATCTAGCCCGTAGAAAAAGATCAACCCCCGGATGAAGGGGTGGAGCGGGAAGCCTAGTCCTCGGATAAAGTGGTGGATGAACACCACCCTCTCACTAGGCCGGGGCATGGGGATGGTCTGGCCCTACTCCGGAGCTCGGTGAGTGATGTTAGTCGGGATGTATCTGGCATGCTTCAAGTCTCGATATCCTTGTTGGTAACGATAGAAGCCTCCCACTCGCCTCCTGTGCCAGATCCGTCCATGGCTGGATCCAAGTAACGGCTGGAAAGAAGTGCTTGAGGAGAGGTGATTTGGGGTGCTGGAGCTCTACAGATGGGGAAAGCGATGTCAAGAGAAAGGAGAAGGCGTTCCCAAATAAGCGTTGGCAGCTCCCCTTTTATAAACTACCGTGAATGCCAACAGTCCTTTAACTACACCACGGGCCTCGGCACTTCCCGATATAATCGCGGCTTTATGCGCAAATGGGGGAATTGAAATAATTGAAAATATCCATTGAAAAATGGGCACAATCTCCGTATTGAGGGGACGTGCCAATAGAGGCGCTGCCTTGAACTGTGCTTCGAGCACCCGCAATGGTTCAATGTTTGTGACCGGTCGCGACTTTTCGCCAAAAGTTGTCAAGCAAGGGTACTATTCACACTTGAGAGATTAGCCTTCGAGGCTAAGTAAAATCAATAATCCGGATTCCGGATACGACTTAAATGAACACACACGGGGAGAAGAACTCTCCTGCAAGCTGGAGACTACACGTGGAGGAGTTACGAGACGCCGGCATTGGAGGCTAGTTCGGGGGCTACTGAGGGAGTCCTGGACTAGGGGTTCCTCGGGCTGCCGGCCTATCTCTTATGGGCCGGACATGTGGGCTGCTATACGACTACCACAAGGGCGAAGGCCGAGCTATAAGGTGACTCCGTGCCCAGATGGGAGACCCTCGAAGTCTTGGTGTGTCCTCTAAGTCAAGATAGAAGATCCGGCATGTTTATTTCCCTTATTGTAACCGACCATGGGTAACCCTCGTATCACGGTTGTCTATATAAACTAGAGGGTTTAGTCCGTAGAGGCTAGAACAACAACCATACATCATCCTACTAGCCTAGGGTCTAGTTCATCTAATCTCGTGGTAGATCAACTCTGTAATCTGATGCGGCTTGAAAGTGCATCGGTATTTCCCCAAAGAGGAAGGGATGATGCAGTACAACAATGGTAGGTATTTCCCTCAGTTATGAAACCAAGGTATCGATCCAGTAGGAGAACCAAGCAACACTATGTAAACGGTACATGCACACATAACAAATCCTCGCAACCCAACGCGTAAGAGGGGTTGTCAATCCTTCCTCGGTAAAAAGATAGCTTAATTTGTAATAGTTTGGGCAAACAGATCTTGATAAAACATGAAATAACATAAATAAAGAAAAAGTGCAGCAAGGTATTTTTTGGGTTTTTGGAATAATAGATATGAAAACAAATGTGAATAAAAATAGATCTCAAAGCAATATGATAAAAGATAGACCCGGGGGCGGTAGATTTCACTAGTGGCTTCTCTCGAGAAAATAGCATACGATGGGTAAACAAATTACTGTTGGGCACACTACTGCAGGATGCTGCTAACATGACACTATGATCAGAGACCCTTTGGCGAAACTGTGTGCGATGCATTAATCACAAAAGGTGATGTAACAAAAACCGTCAAAAAAGATGCGAAATGTTTCGATGAAGGATACATCAAACACGGTTCAGATTTTAGTTGCGTGTGCGATGCGGGGAATACTGTACAGTTCAATGAACTATTTGCGATGAGGCCAAATAAGAGAAACGGGCAGCCAAATGAAGGCTTGTGGGATATACGACATACAGTTCACTCGGATAAAATGTCTGTGATGAGGCGGAACAACAGAAACAGACAACCAGATGAAGGTGTGTGCGATATACGGCATACAGTTCACTCGGATGAACAATTTGTGAGTAGGCAACACAAAATATATGGTCAGCCAGATTAAGGTGTGTGCGATATACGGCATACAGTTCACTCGGATGAACTATTTTCGCTTAGGCAACGCAACAGAAACGGTTCAGCCAGATCAAGGTGTGTGCAATGGAGGGCATACAGTTCATTTCGATAAATTGTTTTTGTTGAGCCAAGAGAACATAAACGTTCACATAAAATAGATGTGTGTGATACGTGACAAACATCCAATTACATAGGTGGCTAGTACACACATGAAATTTCCACACACTAAAGTAAACTATTACATGCATAATTAACTAGGATAAACAATCATCTGATCATCATCTACTTCTTGTGACGCTTTCCGCCACTGCTCTACTAGGATAAACCGAACAGTATTCTTTACTGTGAATAGTGTGCTCTGTTGGGCACACAAGTATATGGATCATAGCCTTGGGCGAGCAATGTGCCCGCACGTGTCGTGCTAGCTCAATGTTCCTTCTATGCTCAGTTTCCATTAATTAATGGCGTTTTATGAACACGCCACCATTTCCCGCCATTTCCTCACCGGTTTCCCGCCACCCAGCAATATTGCGCATAAACCTAGGCGGCGCGCGACGCATGAAGGCAACAAGCGCAGCCTATAGCACATCCACCTTTTCCAAGCATGCCAACCCACCAAAAGCGCCGCCTGTGCCATCAACCTCGTCGACAAGGAAAACGAGAAGGCGCCACGGCCCATCGAGGCCAAGGCGCTCCCCGACAACGCGATGGACGACGCCGTGATGCATGTCATCGCCTGGGTTGAGCAAACCCTTGGCGCGTGGCGCTTCAGCGCCACGGATCAAGATAGGCATGTCAGCACCGAGAGGCTGCAGCTCGCTGCACAACATGATTGATGGCGCACCGCAGAGCAAGCTAGGCACGTCTGCGCCGATAGGCTGCGGCTCGCCGCACAGCGAGACCGTTGGAGCGCCGCAGAGCGAGAGGCGCGGCGCGCCGCACAGCAAGAGCGGATCCATCGGTGCTTGTCTGCTGTCGACTAGGCGTCGCAGCTGGGTACACATCACGCCGCATTCTATTCCTCGCCAAAGTGGGCAGAGACCCTTCTGCGTCAGATTGCACCGTAGGCTGGCCCCGCATTTCTGCACCGGACGCCCGCCGCGCCGTTCGCATGGGTCGCATGGGTCGCCTTGTCCGCGGCCCGCTTGATGCCAACACACTGGTCGCTAGGCTCGACCGCCTCCTTGGCCCAAGTGTCCACCTGGGCGCAGTAGAGGAACATAGCCGTCACATCCTCGAGCTGGTGATCTCCGATGAAATAGCTAACTTGGAATTTGAGATTGCACTCCAGATGTACCGTGAGCGTGTTGACCGCTTGGACGAACACCTGCACGAATTCAGGCAGAGCCAAGAGCTACCGTAGGCAAGGGTTGCTGGTCATGGTCTCATGGACGCGTTTTATTTTGTTGAGTCATTTCGACGTGCATCGCTATGTATTCAAAGCAATCACAATATTACTCTGTTTAAATGTGAGTACTCTGTTTTCCGTGTTTATATGTTCTGTTTCAATGTGTGTATATATGCTCTCCATTCTGTATATGTGGATGATAACAGCTAGATACAAATTAGTATACAAAAACAGATACAAAATGGAATTCATAATATATATTAATTGTTCATTAGTTCATCACATTGTATATATATATATATAATATCATCAGATATACGTGATGATACTTAACTACTAGGTACAATGCATAAAATTGAAAATGAACAATACTAAAACTAATAATCCCTCCTAGGGCAGTATTCCGCAGCCCTCGCCAGACTCCACAGTGCGCTGACATCTTCCCAGCCTTGGAGGCGATCTGCCTCCTCCACCTGGCTTCCTCCTCTGCCATCACCTTCTTGAACGCCACTTGCCTGGCTTGATCATCCAGTGGCAGCGACTTCCATAGACAATGATTGTACTGGCCCTAAAACCACTCCATAGTTGGGGTGTCCGGCGCAACCACGTTTGGTAGCGCGTAGGGGTCCTCCTCGATGCTGCTCTTCAACTGAGCGCCCTCGTGGGGCGGCGCCTCCTCGTCGGCGCGTGGGAAGATCAGCGGCTCCATGGCCGGGACTTGAGAGAGAGAGAGAGGGCGAGCGAGTGGAGGATGTAGAAGAGAATCCAGGCAGGACGACGTGAACAAGGTAGTATTTATTGGCGGCCAGAATCTAGATTGACCTGAACAGTACACACGTCGGTCGCCGGAATTTACGAGTACTATAGTTTGAATTACACATGATTCCTGTAGCAAAAGCCGTGTGTGAACTTAATAGCTGACGGTTTCCAATACAGAACCATGTCTGATTAATAACCCGCGCCACTCACCTTCCAAACCTCGAGGCGCAAAATAGAGTTCCAATCATGTGGGGCCCGGTTGTCCTGCTAGATCTTTACATTTTATTTTTTGAACACCAGATATATACATCATCTGATCGTTTATAATTTTTTTGGAATTTAAATGTCATGGCACTCCATGCATGTGTCCAATATGTTTAAAAACTCGTTCCAATTTACCGCACATGGAATTAACTCGCACACAAGTACACAATTTTTTTTCAAACCGTTATGGTTAGCCGCTGCATGTAGATGTAGTTCAAATTTGGAATACGGTCATTAAATGGCTAGAAAATCACTTAAATGTCTTAAAAAGATCAAATGACCCCTGAAATTTTCCAAATTTTGACATGACAGTTGTATTAGTGCACGTTAACTGTAGAAAATTTTGAAGCCCACAAGAGGAAGCTATCGCCCGTTCATCATCAAACATGCATTGTTCCCTCTCGAAACCACGAGCCTTCTAGTGAGTTGCTCCGGTTTGTGAAAGGTTTGCGTTCAAACTTTCGTCAAACAGGCCAATTTCTTTACCACATCATCTTCGTGGCATGACATTACGTCAAGCAAGGTTCATGTGTTTCTGATCATTTTTTAATTTTTTGGAATTTAAATGGCACGTCACTCCATGCATTTGTCCAGGACGTGACACCAATATGTTTAAAAAATCCTTCCAATTTACTACACTAGAATTAACTCGCACACAAGTACACAAAAATATGATTTTTCAAACCGTTATGGTTAGTCGTTGCATGTAGATGTAGTTCAAATTTGAATTAAGGTCATTAAATGGCTAGAAAATCACTTAAATGTCTTTAAAAGGTCAAAAGACCCGTAGAATTTTCCAAATTTTCACATGATAGTTGTATTACTGCACGTTAACTGTAGAAATTATTTGAAGGCCATAAGAGGAAGCTATCTCATGTTCCTCATCAAACATGCATTGTTCCCTCTTGGAACCACGAGCCTTCTAGTGAGTTGCTCCGGTTTGTGAGGGGTGTGTGTCCAAACTTTCGTCAAACATGCCAATTCTTTTAGCACATCATCTTGGTGGCATGACATTACGTCAATCAAGGTTTCATGTGTTTCTGATTTACTTTTTAATTTTTTGGAATTTAAACGCCATGGCACTCCATGCTTGTGTCCAGGCCATGAGACCAATATGTTTGAAAATTCCTTCCAATTTACTGCACATGGAATTAACTCGCACATGTGTACACAAATATGATTTTCAAACCGTTATGGTTAGCCGTTGCATGTAGATGTAGTTCAAATTTGAATTAAGGTCATTAATTGGCTAGAAAATCACTTAAATATCTTTAAAAGGACAAAAGACCCCTGGAATTTTCCAAATTTTCAAATGATAGTTGTATTAGTGAACGTTAACTGTAGAATTTTTTTGAAGGCCATAAGAGGAAGCTATCTCCCGTTCACCATCAAACATGCATTGTTTCCTCTCGGAACCACGAGCCTTCTATTGAGTTCCTTCGGTTTGTGAGGGGTGTGTGTCCAAGCTTTCGTCAAACATGCCAACTTTTTTACCACATCATCTTGGTGGCATGACATTATGTCAAGCAAGGTTTCATGTGTTTCTAATCATTTTTTTATTTTTTTGGAATTTAAATGGCATGGCACTCCATGCATGTGTCCAGGCCGTGACACCAATATGTTTAAAAATTCCTTCCTATTTACTGCACATGGAATTAACTCGCACACAATTACACAAATATAAGATTTTCAACCCGTTGTGGTTAGCTGTTGCATGTAGATGTAGTTCAAATTTCAATTGCAGTCATTTTAGGGGTATCTTAAAATGTCAAATACCCCTAAAATTTTCCAGATTTTGAGATGACAGTTGTATTAGTGCTACAAATTTTCTCGTACATTTAAAACACCATCTGTTGCCACTTTACTCCAAATTCGTCTTTCACAGCTAATAAAAAATATCAACATCACACACAGTTTTTTTGTAGGAACCATTTGCGATGAAAAGTTGTGGGTCTATTTAAGTCTTCCTCCTTAAACTTCGACGCCTCGTCTGCTCCAGTGCCGGCAACCTCCGAATCCACGAATCATGATCCCCATTCCCACAACCCCTTCTTGCAAAGATGACGACGTGGAAACACTTTGTGAGAGCCCGTACTGTGGCCGCGTCCTCCCCGAGCGCCGCTGCCTGCGCCAGGAGCACGACCCTCTACGCCGAGAGTGCCGACAGGGCAGCAGCAGCAGTCGAGATGGCTGCAGCAGCTGCTGCGACGGCGGCTGCAAATGCCGAGAGCTCTCGAGCTGCCGTCCATGCCGCCGATGTCGCCCTGGCCCGGGTCGAGGCCATCCACGCCAATATCGAGGACGCACACGCCAAGATCAAGGCGGTGGTGGCCATGGAGCACCTGCTTCCTCATGAGATCCCCGAGTGGGAGCTGGAGATGCAGGAGGCGGCGGAGATCGAGGAGCGCCAGGAGGAGGAGTTGCGCGTGGCCGAGGTCGAGGTAGAGAAGAGTCTCTCTGTTGAGGAATCGGCGGTGGAGTACCAACACAAGCTCTGGTGCAGCCACTACTACAAATACTACAACCTTGAGGGTGGCGCCGAGGACGAGGACAAGCACGAGGACGCGGGAAACTTTTGCAGGGGGGACGCGGAGTCCACCAACAGCGGCATGTCACCATGACAAGTCATCGATGTCTCATCTCACACTGGTGATGTATAGGCTGGTGCGGCGTTGGCTTTGTTAAAATTATGCGTACTTAGGATTTGTTTTCAATAATGGTCTTTTGTTAGAGCAATGTTTAAGTCAACTGACTCTGTTTAATTACTAAAATTTCTCGATTCAGTAAGTGTGGTCTGTGTGCTATACGTTCTTTGTGTTCCCAAATTAGCAAGCGATGTTAAATTATGCAATGACGTGGGTGAGGACAGTACCCAGGTAAATTTCCACCAAAATTTGTCGGGGATATACCCCGCGGAATGACCTCGCCGGACTTGGCGACTCACTGGTGACCCGCCCTGACTTGGCAACTCACTAAGTGACCTGCCCGGATCTCTCCACTCACTGATGACCCGGCCGGGCCTGGTGACTCACTGGTAACCCGGTAGGCAGGTCAGAGGAGCAATAAGACCCGGTGGCCCAGAAGGCGGCTCATGGAAGGCCGACTCATGTTATGGTGGGCCGGTTTAAAGGTATAAGGAATATTTCCCTTACAAGGGAAGCAAGACTAGGACTCCACTTGTAATAGAATAATCCTAATCCTACTAGGACTAGTCATGTAAGCCACCCCTTCAACTTATATAAAGAGGGGAAGGGCACCCCAAGAGGGAGAAGTTTTTGACAAGGTTAGACAGACAAGTCAATAGCTCTCGAGATAGAGGTAGCGAAAGAGCACCCTTGTAATCATGAGCATCATCATCATCAATATTAATGAAGTAGGATGTAGGTTTTTACCACCACCGTGAGGAGCCGAACCTGGGTAAAACCTCGCGTCTCTCATCCCACTCAACCCCTCTCAAGCTATCACAAAGATGCGTTGGCCTCACGACTAAGTTCTCACACTAAAGACATTTGCCGTGACAAATCCACGACAGTTGGCGCCCACCATGGGGCCCGCACACGGTGGTGTTGAGTTCTTGGAGGGATCTCTCCTAGGGATTGAGGAGCTCGCAATTTTCCGGACGAAGAAGAGCCGATTTGAAAAGATTTGCATTAGTTTTAGGTTCGTCGGACCAGATTGATGGTATGTGGGGTTTAAAGGTTAAGCAAAAGTTTAGGGCTGCGCCGTGAGCCGCCGCCTTTGCAAGTCGAATCCAAGAGGAGACCAATTTCCACTACTGCTACCGCACATTGCCGACACACACATGAGTTGAGAGGATTTTTTCTTTGATTAGGCAGTGCGCTGTACGCCGTGAAATCGGCCCAATGGCAAAGTTTCCACCGAGAAAACAGATCTCTGCTGCGACCGGGTAAACCAGTTTGATTTTTCTGTTGATGCTTCATGTACTCAAGTCCCATATATTTAAAATACCGAGGGAAGCGACCGTCATGACGGCTGTTGCTTTTTCTGGCATGAGAACTGAGTCAAGTCCAAATAATCCTCAAGCACTTCCACTGTTCCCCACTAGTATGTACATGGCAAAGGAAAGGAGGGACGGCTAACCGTTCCAAAGTACTACTAGTATCATGGACATGGAAATCAAAGTACAACCAGGACGAGCACAAGGACCAGGGATTGACTCAGACTCCGCAGGCCTTCGCCATCCCGTCTCCGCAGAGCTGCCGCGCAGTTCTGAGCCGCCAACCTTCCAAGTCGCCATGCCGCTGCTCCGCCTGGAGCCACCTTCACCGTCTCGTTAGCCACCGCCGCCTTCGTGAGCCGCCCTCACCTTGCCTCACACCGGCCGGATTGACCCAGTTTCGCGCCGCCTCCACTGAGCTGCTTACGGACCGCAGCCAGACCTCACTTTAAGCTGCCGCGTCAAGATTATTGTTTGCCTCTGCTGCGGGCCGCTGTCGTCGCTCGCCTTGAGCCGGCCTCGCCTCTGTTGCAAGCCGCCGGAGCTTGCGGAACAATTAGCGAGTCAGTACATACATGGGCAAATAGTTTCAGAAAGCAAAAACGCATAAGAGCATCTCCAACAGCCGCCCAACCGACCGAGCGCTAAAAACTACTTTAACGCACGCCCATCGTCTGGTTTGGCGCGGCGGGCAGCGCTGGCTCCAACAGCCGCGCTAAAATGCAGCGCACGCGCGTAGCTCCAGCAGCGCGCAAAAATGCAGCGTGCGCGACTCGCCGGCGCATGCCATATGTTGCATTTTGGACACAAAATGAATTCCAAACATTCAAAATGCAATGAACATGGGATAATATAATTTCACACAAACAAGTTGATGAATAAAAGTTTATGCCCACAAGTTCAAATTCATGCCCACAAGTTCATCCAACCAAGTTCAAAATGCAAACCAAGTTCATGACACAAACGAAAGACACATTAACAATCAAGCCTCTTCCTCGTCTTCATCCTCATCTTCCTCTGATTCATCAGACTCCTCCGAAGATGATGCTTCCTCCTCCTCTTCATCATTCTCGCGCGCGGCATCACGTGAAGCTCGGATGGTGTTAGCAAGATCTTCAACGACATCTTCATGGGAAGGTGTGTGAGGCACATCGGAAGACATTCCGCCCATGGCGGCCGGAGGTGCACCCATGCCTCCCATGAGAGACGCAAAACTCATGCCTCCCATGCCGACCATGGCGCCGGGGGGTGCTCCAAAGCCACCAATGCCTCCCATGGTCCCCATGGTTGCTCCAAAGCCACCCATGGCACCCATGCCGCCCATGGTATCTCCGAAGCCACCCATGCCTCCCATGGCGCCAAGGCCACCGCCACCCATGGCGCCAAGGCCGCCGCCACCCATTGCGCGAATCATGGCTCTTTTTTGGTTCAAGACTTCTTCACGGGCAAGATTGACATACTCCTTTTGTGCCCCATTGAGGATAGATGTGTCCAAGAAGAACAAGTGCTTCTCCCAATCCAACAATCTAGATCGCTCCTCCATGCTCACCTTCCTCTCCTCCAAAGCCACCTTCCTCTCCTCGGCCGCCACCCTCCTCTCCTGGCCGCCAACCTCCTCTCCTCGGCCGCGGCCTCTTGGTTTCTTGCCATTTTACTCACCTTCTTGGCTTCTTTTCTTGCCTTCACAATAGCTTCCATAGCATTTTTGAGCTCATCATCTCCTTTCCTCTTCTTCTTTTCTTTTGCGTCTTTCTTGCACCCATCCGGTCGTTTTGGCTTCGAGTATGAAACCGAGTTGGGTGTGGGGCTTCTCTTACCGTCAGTACTTGATGCATCCTCCTACTCATCATCATCCAACTCAATTGTTCGCCTGCGTTTGTTGCTCAAATCCAAATCATCACGCTTCTTCCATTTCTCATCATCCTTCAACACGTCATAGCAATGAGGCAAGGTAAATGGCCTTCCTTTCTTGATCTTCCCCTTCTTGGTCCTCTTCTCCTCTCCTTTGAACAAGTTTTGTGCAATGTTGTACTACAAGAAAACGAAACAAGTTAGCACTCAAACACCAACAACAAGCATGATGAACATGGATGAAATGACACTTACTCTATCGTCCTCATTAGTGCCACTTGGGTTCAACTTGTCAACCGCCTTTTGTGCGGCCGCCCACTTTTGACAATCCTTGTTGATTGTCAACCACCGGGACCGAAGAGATCGATCGGAGCGGTCAATTCCACTCATGTTGCGAACATCAAAGTGTTTCTTCATCCGAAGCCAATAAGCATCGCTACTTTGATCAACTCCAACGGATGGATCCCTCGACACTTGCAACCAAGTATTGCATAGTAAGATGTCTTCAACATTGGTGTAATTGCCTGCTCTTCCTTTCGGTGCATCGACAATACCCTCACCATCCTTGTCCACCTCGAACTCATGGTCATCGAGGTGTATGTCATTGGTTTGAGATCAATGCGAATTGTTGGAGCCAACACCCATAGTTGACTTGTATGCATCATCGTTGAGACTACAAATTATATAGAATAATGCAAATAAGCTATCTATATGTATGCATTCAAAAAATAACAACAAAAGATAAGTTGGGGAAATTTTCTACCTTTGGGGCATTTCCTCGAACACATTGTGCGCGTCGACCGCCGACTGAACAAGTGAGCTCGCCGGCGCTTCGGTAGCCCCCGCGCCCGTCATCACACACCCTGCAAGCTTCTTCCTCGACGCCTTCGAGGTGCCGGAGTCGTCCGCCGCCTTGTTCTTCTTCGCGGATGTCTTGCCATTCTTCGGCCGCGCCGCATTTGGGAGCTTCGAGGGGGGCACGTGGCATCACGGCGGGCGCCGGCACGGCACCACCCGCCGCTGAGGTCATCCGCGGATGCATGAAGAGGCCGCGCACGAGGCCGATGCTCGGAGGAGCTCCGGTGAAGGTGAGGCCAACGCTCCCTGCGCTAGGGTTTGCGGCGGCGGCGGCGGTGGTGGAGGGGTCGCGACTGTAGGAAGGGGTGAGGGGCGTGCCGGCGCGTGCGTCCATCGAGTCAATTCACCGGTGCCGGCGCGCGCGGGGCCAAGGTGGCGCGGTGGAGAGAGTGCGGCACGAGTGCTCGTGTGTGCCGCACGCGGAAGCGGGCGCCCCAAATACACAGCGTGTGATGGTGATTCGGGCTGCGTGCCCAACTCTATATGCCGCGCGCGTGCGGTTATTGCACGCCCGCTGGAGCCCCTCTACCGATTGCGCGTGCTAAAATGGGCAAATTTGCGGTGCGATGCTTGTTTAGCGCGGCTGTTGGAGATGCTCTAAGATTCCCTCCTTTCTACATTTGAAGGTAAATGATTGCAGCCTAGATGGCAATACGAGAACTCCATGGAACGATAGTACTACTAGCTGCTGATAATGGCAAAAGTAAACCTGGGAGAAACCATTTGATCAAAAGAAATACAGAGAAGAAGAGAGCAGCTGGATTGGTTAAAGCAACTATGACATGAAGAAGAACGAGGACTCGACTCTGCCGCAACCGTGGCCGTACCACGCCAGTGCATCACCACTGCCGGTGCTCGCCACGTCGACCTGTCGGTGCCCCTCGCACTCGCCTGCGCCTCCTCAGTTCGGCCGCGCCCGAATTCTCTCCGACGTCCATGCACCTGCGACGCCCGCACCGGTAGCTTCGCCGCCCGTTTTTGCTGCCTGAGAGCCACCCTTCCAGATCACCGTTTGCAAGCTGAATATGTGTTTGCTGGTCTTACACGGCTGCAACTATAGAATATGAGGGCTCGGTTTCGCTTGACTCGTTGGGCTTGTTATAACCTATGCAGAATCTAAAATGGTGACTAGTACTGGTACTCCGCATTGGGTTAATTTTCTTCGGAGATCAGTCTGCGTGAATTGGATGAAGCACACATACGTGGAGACCAACTGCGCGCTAATGGCCACACCCACATACGACAAAAAAATCAGGTGCTATTTGTCTTATATATTTTCTTAGTACACTTTAATTACTTCGAGCACAACTACTCTGTTCTACGGTATTTTTTATATGCAGGGTATTCATTTACTATAAAAGTGGCATTATACCGCGGATATGGAGTACACGATATCATCATTTTGCGCTAGTATTTGTCCATGTTGTCGTGATCAATGGAAGCGCCCAAGTCACCGCCCCTGCGGCCCGGTCTATATCAACTCACCGGGACCACGCCCACGGCCGGCTCATCCGTCCGCGTAGCTTATGATGCCGCGGCCGACTCACGCGTCCACTCCGTCTTCTTAATTTCACGGTTGACCGTGGCTTATACATCAATAAATCAAAGCCATGTCTGCTCACACAAGCTGTCCAATGATCATATGCAAGCCATTGTCCTGCAGCCCAGTCTGTTCCAACAACTCTTGAGCCAATGATATATTATCAGCCTCTGCCTGCACCAGATGGCTCAATGGATAGGCGCACAAGTAGCCACCACTGTGATTTGTTTACTTTCAACAACTAGCTGGGATGAACCGCTGGTCGGATTACTAACGCAAATCATACGAGGTCATTTATAACCCGTCGAGCTGCAACATTTTCCAGCATTCCGCTGTTTAACTATATGCCGGTTTATGCCACGGTCAAGTATGGAGAATCTCAAGCCAACTCCTCGAGTCATCTTAAGACTCGGGGGCTACGATGATATGACTCAGCAAGTGTTGCCAGTTTCCGGGTTATCAGGAAAGATTCCGGTTCAAAATCCGGTTCAAGGGAAATCTGTCTCCCACAAAGCTTTGAAGCTCTCAATATCCGGTTTAAAATCCCGGCTCAAGAAGAAATTTATCTGTCGCAAAGTTTGAGTTCTCAGGAAAAATTAAAGGTTGCCAAAGAGAACTTGCTGCCATGATGCACGGTTCAAACATAGGTATCCTCCCTTATTGGCTTATCTTATTGCGGATCACTTGGGGGCTTCCTGCTCATTGAGCATAGCTATGACTACCCTTTTGATCCGGCTTACACGCCTTGTTACAAATTGCATGGGGGCTTCCTGCTCATTGAGCATACCTATGACTACCCTTTTTGATCAGGATTATACGCCTTGTTGCAAATTACTTGGGATTTCCTGCCCAAAGTTAAAAGGTTACCAAAGAGAACTTGTTGCATTGTGCAGTTCAAACATAGGTACCTGCCTTGATGGCTTATTATAGGTTACTTGGGGCTTCCTATTCAAAGAACAAAGCTTTATTTACCCTCGTTATCGGCATGGATGCCAGGTGTATTCATCAAAATTCCGGGTTATCCTGCCTTGTATGTGTGCCACTCCACCTAGGTAATCCTGGAATGACCCTCCGTACTCTTGACACTCAATCTTATAAAGACCCTGAACTTGTCAAAGTTAAAACGGCGGTTGGCCATGTGAGGCCCGGCTTAAAGGTTTAAATGAAGGATCAACTCAGTGGCTGTGCGGCCCATGAACAACACTTGAGATTGAGGCTTGGCAGCCTATGAAAGCCTTGTTTTCTCTGATTTGTTGTTTTCTCTGAACATTGTTTGGGTTCATATCCTTGTACCATAGTGACATATGGTTTAACATGATTCAGGCCATGTAGCCTTAATCCTTATGGCTCATATTTGAGCATATCTGGGGTTTTGATAACCCGTACTGGCTTTGGACGTTAAGTCGCCAGTATACTTGGATTGTGCACTTGGAGTAATGCGTTGTCAGTGTCAAAACCGGCGGATCTCGGGTAGGGGGTCCCGAACTGTGCGTCTAAGGCGGATGGTAATAGGAGGCGGGGGACACGATGTTTACCCAGGTTTGGGCCGTGTCTATGGAGGTAATACCCTACTACCTGCTTGATGCATCTTGATGACATGAGTATTACAAGAGTTGATCTACCACGAGATCGTAAAGGCTAAACCCTAGAAGCTAGCCTATGGTATGATTGTTGTTGTCCTACGGACTAAACCCTTCGGGTTTATCTGAGACACGGAGGGCTAGGGTTACACGGAGTCAGTTACAAGGGAGGAGATCTACATATCTGTATTGCCAAGCTTGCCTTCCACGCCAAGGAGAGTCCCATCTGGACACGGGACGAAATCTTCAATCTTGTATCTTCATAGTCCAACGGTCCGGCTAAAGTATATAGTTCGGCTGTCCGAGGACCCCCTAATCCAGGACTCCCTCAGTAGCCCCTGAACCAGGCTTCAATGACAATGAGTCCGGCGCGCAGATTGTCTTCGGCATTGCAAGGCGGGTTCCTCCTTTGAATATTCCATAGAAGATTTTGAATACAAGGATAGTGTCCGGCTCTGCAAAACAAATTCCTCGCACCACCGTACAGAGAATAATATTTCCACAAATCTAATCTGCCGATAAATTTTCATAACGTGACACCACGCCATGGTCCGATCATTACTAACCGTCTTTCCCAGCCCGCCACTGCACGTGTTGCGAGGCGGTTTTATTGGCAGGACTTGTCAAAGCAGAGATCTTGTTCCCCTTATCACAGGATTCTCATCAATAGGGGTGTGGGTAACCCCCGCTGGCACGACTCCTCGATTTTAGGTACGTTCCAGACGGTCGTGCGGAGGGCGCTTGATATTCACCCTTTTTATAAAGGGGTCAAGGCCTGTCCTTTTCTTTTTGTGCTCGTTCTTTCCCTTCTCCCACCTCGAATTCCAGCGCCCAAGGCAGATGACAAGTGCTTCGGACCTTCAATCATGTCCGGATCCATCCTTCAAGGCCGGTGGGTGGCCTCCTCCATCACAGAGGAGGACATCAAGAAGCTAAGAGAAGCGGTGTCGACCGCCCGAAATCACGCCGCAGGCTGCCTGCTCAAGGGCAGGTCATCCCCACTCCCGAACCTAATGAGAGTGTAGTATTTGTTTCGCACTTCCTCCGAGGGCTAGGCTTTAGTCTTGATGCCTTTGTTAGAGGGCTTATGTTCTATTACGGGCTCGATTTCCATGATCAGGCTCCGGATTCCATCCTTCACATCTCGACGTTTATCGTAGTGTGTGAGGCCTTCCTCCGCATCGCCCCACACTTCGGCTTATGGCTCAAGACCTTCAATGTGAAGCCGAAGCTGATCGATGGGCGACACGCAGAGTGCGGAGGCACCATAATAGGCAAAGGCGTCGATGCTCCATGGCCAAAGGGATCCTTCCCCGAGATGCCCAACTTATGGCAGCGGGAGTGGTTTTACATCACGGCTCCCCGAAGTACTAAGTGGGTAGCTGCCCCTGCCTTCCGTTCGGGCCCCCCGCCACAACTGGCGTCATGGGTCAACAAGGGGCTGGACTGGGGGCCGGCTAATGACGTGCTGACATTGCAGAGTCGCATCCGGGATCTCCTCAAGAGAGACGTCAGCCTTGTCAAGGTAATGCAAGTCATGCTAGTTCGTCGGGTCCTGCGATGCCAACGTCGATCTCTCCGTATGTGGGAGTTCAATCCGGAAGGACTGCGAACCATTCATTAATTCTTCGGCGTGTCGCTCAAAGAGATGTAAAGATTATTCTTCGGATCACGAATAAAGTGTCCGGACACCACCGAGGACGCGGGCCTAAACTGCAATCGTCCAGACACCCAAGTAAGTAATTCTTCAGTCGAACATGTTGTCTCTTTATTTATCACAACATCATTCTGAAAAGTCGGTCTTTGACCAGGACTGGATAAAAAAGGCAAAGATGATCGGGTGTTCGGCCCCCCTTCCCGAAGGCTCACCGGATCCTGTACTAGCCAGGATGCTTGAGCTCGCGCCTTATCAAGCGCCATCAGGGGGAGATAAAGGGAGGAATAAAGAAGCCAAAAGCGGGCCTCACTCATCATTCATTCAAACCGGGGGAATTAGTGCCTCCGTGAAGGAGGATAACCGGGGAGAAGAATCTAAAATTCCGTCTCCCAAGGAAGGAAGAGGACCGCCTCTAAAGACTTGGAAACAATGGTTTCCAAGCGAGGGAAGAAACCTTTATCATGGGGCCCTACCCCGGAGGGCATCCTTACCACACAGTGCCGGCAAGGGGACCAGCCCTCCACCGAGCTGTAAGTAAACAAAAGTACTTTACAGTAAATATATCTTACTTTATTTCTGAGGGAAATAACCGAGACGTATGTCTTGTAGTTTGGATCATAGCCCTTCTCGACAGAGTTCGTCTTCGGGAGATCTTCTTCCGAAGATGATGGAGAGCAAAACGCCTCCCCATGCTTCCCCGCCTCATGAGGCGAACGACCCAGAGATGTCGTCACGAAGGATTTCTCCTGATCCACAATGGCCAGAAGGTAACCCTTCAGCCTCCTGAAGTCCGGAGTATTCGACTCCTAAGGGGAGCAACAAAAAAAGTCCGGAGCTGTCTGGTGCGAGACCAGACACACTGATGAATCTTCTGGAGCAAGCGGCTATCGAGCGCGTAAATCGCGTTAATGGGTACGGTGGTTGAGAGGATTTCATCCGCCGAAAGCGGGTTGCACGAAGCTTTTTATGAGCCTGCTGAGAGGCTTTGAGGTACGCAAAGTAATATGTATATTTTTTATGGTACCGCACACGCTAGGTGTGCCCTATGCAGATAGTAGCCCCTTAGAATCTGGTTGCCATCGAAAAAGGCGGCAAACAGAGGATCATAGTCCCAGGTAATGATCATGCCGCTTTCATGTGCAGGCGGCTGAGGGTCCGGTGGCAAGCCGGACTGGTGAGTTTGCCAAACTGAAGCAACAACTTGATGCGGCGGATGCCGACATCGTGCTTGTAAACAGGCGGCTTGACGAGGCACAGGGTATGTATTCTCCGGTGGTCAACATATATTAAGAGGAGCATGATACTAGTATCTATAATATGCTTTGACTGCAGATGGAGCTGCTGTCGTGGAGACCCTTCGGGCAGAACTAGCCCGAGCCAAGGAACAAGCCAGGAGGAGTGATGCGGCCGCCCTAAAGGCGGTTGAAGAGTTAAGAGCCGAACAGGCTGCGCATTGCCAGAGCAAAGAGAAAATGGCCAAGATGGCTGTTGAGTTGAAAGATGCCGCCGACCGTTATAAGCTTCTTGAAAGGGAAAGTCAAACGAAGACGACGGACCTGGAGAAAGCCATGGTAGCAGCCAAGGAAACCCCCTCTAAAATCAGAGCGGCGAAGTAGGAGCTACGTCAAGCCGGAGATATCACGGCTGGGAAGCCCTTTTTGTTGCGGACGAAGTTCGGAGATCCTAAGTATGCCCTTCTGGATCAAT
Source organism: Aegilops bicornis (assembly GCA_021605145.1). Lineage (NCBI taxonomy): Eukaryota > Viridiplantae > Streptophyta > Magnoliopsida > Poales > Poaceae > Aegilops > Aegilops bicornis. Next base: position 508,417,940 of record CM038671.1, read on the forward strand.
TATGGAGTTCTGCAGACGCGTACTTGGATTTGGCAGCGAGTGGTGCTGATGCGACCAAGTTTTTCGAAGATAAAAAAGATCACGAAGTGGAAAAGTTGTTCTGGTCGCAGTTCAATGCTCCAGCGCGTTCGTTGCTGTTAAATGAGCAAATGGCCGAGTGGGCCAAGCTCCATAGGTTGTGCGGACTTGCCATGAGGTCTATCGTGGATCGTCTTTGGCTGGAAGGACCAAGGCCGAATAGTTATTTTGGTCTAGTGCAACGATTCCTTGGTGTCGTGCCGCATATCGACGTTGTAAAGAGGTCGGCGTGCATAGAGGGTGCGTGGATGGCTCTTGCCCGTGTCAAGACATACTAGGCAGGGATGGAGGCCACCGCTATTGCAACCCAGAATCCGGCCATAGGCCAGGTTTCGGCCGAGCACTATTTTGAAGAAGTCCTAGAAGGTGCTCATTTAATAGAGGCTCAGTGCTTGAAGAGTGTCAGGTTCGAGTGACATGTATCCCGATTGTAAAAACAATGCTATTTGAATTATAATGGTTGTGTATATACTTTTACCTGAAAGTATTATTATGCCTCATGTGCGGTCGTTTATGTATATATATGTATAACCTTAAAGTTTGCAGTCGTCGGATTCAGCCCCCACGCATATAATGCGGGGGTGTTTGCAAAAGCGCATGTTCACACTTGATCCAACGTCTTGGTCCATTAAGGATGTGGTAGCACGGCGAACGAGGCAATCGGACTATATTGCTTTAACACTTTCACTTAACCATAGGAGTTTGACAGTGGAACTCTCAATGAAAGCACCAATGTCGGTGTCAAAACCGGCGGATCTCGGGTAGGGGGTCCCGAACTGTGCGTCTAAGGCGGATGGTAACAGGAGGCGGGGGACACGATGTTTACCCAAGTTCGGGCCCTCTCTATGGAGGTAATACCCTACTTCCTGCTTGATTGATCTTGATGATATGAGTATTACAAGAGTTGATCTACCACGAGATCGTAAAGGCTAAACCCTAGAAGCTAGCCTATGGTATGATTGTTGTTGTCCTACGGACTAAACCCTCCGGTTTATCTGAGACAGGAGGGCTAGGATTACACAGAGTTGGTTACAAGGGAGGAGATCTACATATCCGTATTGCCAAGCTTGCCTTCCACGCCAAGGAGAGTCCCGTCCGGACACGGGACGAAGTCTTCAATCTTGTATCTTCATAGTCCAACAGTCCGGCTAAAGTATATAGTCCGGCTGTCCGAGGACCCCCTAATCCAGGACTCCTTCATGCGCTCTAAGTCTTTGGGCTGTCATCCTCACCGGATATGGCGATGTAAGCCGGCAGTATGAACCGATTTCATAGGCCATGTAACCTTGATTATATGACTCATCATTGAGCATCTTTGGGTTTGATAACCCACCATGATAGCGGACGTTAAGTCGCCAGGATATCTTTGCCTTGAGCAATCAAAATCATGATATTGCATGCCTACGGGTCAATACGCGCGAGATATTATAATTATTGAGGTATCATCATGATGTCAATCTCCAGGTATGTTTTTCAATAATGGTATGAATATTTGGGGTTTGGTAACCTGCCCTAGCTATGGACTTAAGTCGCCAGCATACTTTGGATTGCACAATTGGAATCATGCGCTTATAAATCATTAGATTGTTACCCTCATTGGATATGGCGATGTAAGCCGGCAATATAAGTTAATTCTACAGGTATGCTTTCCTAGTTATAAGAATATGCGAGGTTTGATAACCCGCCCTGGTTTTTGGCTTTAAGTCGCCAATATATTTTTGCTTTGATGGCCTTAATTGTAGTCTTTCCATAATTGCATAAGACTATATTATGTTTGGGTTGTTACCCGCCCTAGCTTTGACGTTAAGTCGCCAGGGCATATGTTGTTTAAACTTTGTGCAGGACATGCAGAGCTATGGCTTACATAATTGATTAAGTTTAAACCCATCATCAAATATTAAAATTGGTGTTTCAAATGGGTTATCTGTTCTTGATTTTTACAAAGGTTATAAGCTATCGGGTTACAAAAATCCCGGATTACAATGAATGCGCATTAAGTCGCCATCGGCCAAGAGCCACTGAGTATTTAAGTTTGGATTTACTTGTTAATAGACAAGATCTTGTGATTGTTTTCATACCAGATTCTATTATTCCAATGTTAATAGCCAAACATGGCTGGATTTTTCATTATGGTTGTCATAACCAGTATTGAATGACTGAGCTTTTCCAACCGGGTTATATGATTCAAATCTTTAATAGCCAACATGGTTGGATTTTTATTATGGTTATCAATAACCAGTATTATGATTGAGGTTTTCAAAGCCGCGTCAGAGCAATGGTTATTATTTCTTCATCCACGAATATCAGTTCACAACAGAGAACATGGTTCAATATTGATATGCAAGGCATTCAACAACATCATCCATACAGTCGATATGATTTATTCTACAATGGGAGGAATAGTCCTGAGTCGATGTAGGCATACGACCCAGCACTTGGGGGCTACATTATTCAAATTAAGGTTACACACTACAAGAAATATGTCAACTTGTGACCTTGACTACTGGTCACTGAAAGGTCATTGTTTTTCATCTGCGGCCTTTTTGTGACCAAAAACAGAAGGTCAAAAGCTGGCGGTCGTAAACTGAAATTAACGACCTTCTCTGTGAGAAGGTCGTAGACGTTTATGACAAAACAGAAGGTCGTTGAACCCGTGACCTTTTGTTTTGGTCACTGGCTGTCTGCCCAGGCCACGTCGGATCCGACGTGGCAATCTGACATGGCAAAATTATGACCAATTCAAAAGGTCACTGACAAGATTCAACCCGGTCCGATTAGGTGTTTTAGATGGGCCGAGCCCAACAATTCAGCCTTTTATTTTTTCCCTATTAATTTTAGCATGGGCCATACCCCACAATTCGGCCTTTTTGTTAGGTTCTTCCATACTAGGGGGCCTCGGCCTTTTTTCAGTATATTTATTTTTTATTTTCTAAGGTTTTTTTGTTTCGCTTTTTAAACAGTCCAATGCTTGTTGGGTTGTTGCCTTTTCCAGACCAATTATTTGTCCAATAGTAGATCTCAGATTCTGAAAGAAATGTTTGGGCAAAGTTGTTTCATATTCAAATCAGGAAAACTCCATGTAGAATTCAAATCATCCATCATATCACATCACATAACACATCTCCCAGGTTTACATAACACATCTCTCAGAAATACACTTACACAGGAATATAGCAGGAACAGAGGGAATATCTGCTACTATCCTAACATGTACGTATATGCATGTGTGCTTGCTTGACCGGCGCATGCATCAATGTAGCATCCAAACAAGTAGACATCCTTGACGTCTACTCACAACTTTCCTCGGACCAGAAAAAGAGTCAAAACAAAAAATATTAGACCATAATATGACACCAAACCACAAATTAGTAACTTTAAATCAGAAAGTATATCCACATCACCGTAAAATAGTCCCAGACCATCACAAAGAAGCCAAATACTATTAACTGATGATTAGTAGACACAGACATGATTCAGCCACATAATGGCTACCACAAGCAAAAGTGACAACTATGTAAGCAAGCTGCTAGTGTATACAAGGTGATTGAAATCCTGTTGTTTAGTACTCCCTCTATACATGGGTTAAGCAGAAACCAATCAGTGGCAGACGAGTGAAGCTACCAAGACAATATAAAATTTATATAATCGGTACCACTACTCGATTTTTGCAATAGTTTAGAAAAGAACAATGAGTTTTCAGTAAAGAGGAATATGTGCTAGAGCCTTTTCTGTTTGGTGAAGGTGCCGATGGTATGCACACTTGTATTAACAAGAACAACAGCTAGGCATTTTGTATGAGTAAGGAAAGCATAGATGAATTTTTTAAGATCCATAAACCCAGCCACAACAAGTTTGTTTTTACCACACTGTCAACATACACTACAAAAAAAGACACATCCGTGACATTTTGGGTCGAACGAAATTTTTTTCTGTCATACATATGACACTTCTATGACGATAATTGTGACAAAACCTAGTATCATCATAGATGTGGTGGGCTCCTACTTCTATGACAAAAAATCATGACAGAACATGGGCTTTTTGTCCTGGGCGGGCCGGAGACGCAGCAGCATGGCATTCTTTGGGTCGTCCATGACGGAAAAAATCATGGTAGAAGCGAGGGGGAGGAAAATTTCGGGGAGTTCCCGGTTACGGTGGGAGGTCGGGGGCCGAGCGATGCTGCTTTCTCTCGTACACGCATGCGAGGCGTTGGCTCTAATCGAACTCGAGTGAGGCGTTGGGCTCTAATCGAACCCGGCGATTGCCGCTGCAGCTACGCAATACTGAACCCGAGCGATCATTGATGGCTGTTAACTGAACCCGATCGATTGATTCCTTCGCTATTGCTGCTAACTGAAGCCGATCGATAGGATGAACAAAGGCGGCTGCGGGGTGGATGAGCGGTGAGCGATGGCGTTGCCTCTGGATGAATATGACCCTGTGGTGTGGAGGGCTGGATGAACAGATGAAGCGGTGGAGGGTGGCCGTGGAGGGTGGTTGAACAGGACCCGTGGTGTGGAGGGCTGGATGAGCGATGAGATGGTGGAGGGGTGCCCGTGGAGGGGTGGTTGAACAGTAGCCGGTGGAGTAGCGCGCGGTGGAGGCTGGATGAACAGGAGCCCGTGGAGGCTGGAGGAGGTCGACGGTAGCCCGTGGAGGCTGGAGGAGGTCAATGGTGGAGATGAACAGTATCCCGTGGAGTCCCGTTTTGCAGTAAGCCACACCCCTCCCGATGAACAGGACCCTCGTTTCGACCGTAGCGCTCCAACACAAGTCCGTTTCGTATGTTTTGCGGTACGCCACACCCCTCCCGATCAACAGGACCCCCGTTTCGACTGTAGGAGGTCCGTTTAAATCCGTTCTTGATGCGCCACACCCCTCCGATCAACAGGACCCCCGTTTCGACCGTGGGAGGTCTGTTTCGTCCGTTTTGCGGTACGCGACACCCCTCCCGATCAACAGGACCCCCGTTTCGACCATAGGAGGTCCGTTTCCTCCGTTTTGCAATATGCCACACCCCTCCCGATCAACAGGACCCCGTTCCGAACGTAGGAGGTCCGTTTCCTTCGTTGTGCGGTACGCAAGGCCTCGTTTCCATCGCCTGTTCCGTCCAAGCCAGTTAGCTCCCACGCATTCCGTTGCCTCCCGATGAACATGACGCATTCCGTTGCCTCCCCATGAACACGACGCATTTCGTTGCCTCCCCATGAACACGACGCATTTCGTTGCCTCCCGGTGAACACGATGCATTCCGTTGCCTCCCCATGAACACGACGACGACGCTGTTTCTCCGTTCCGACCCAGCCATGTACACGAGCCCCTGGCCGTACGTATGTGCGAGTAGGCGTTCGAGACCCTGCCCGTATGCACGTACGTGGCTGTATTTTCTTTCTTGCACCCTCGCCGTTGTACGTACGTGTATATGCTACGTGCGCGCCTCTACAACGACCAGTATGTACGTACACGTTCACGACCAGAATGACAACGCTATGTACGCTTCGACCAGGTGGGTCCTGACTGTCAGGCACTTCCTTACCTGCGAAGATGTAGCTGGTGGGTCCCAGCAGTCAGGGGGCGAATAATTTTGTTTGCCCGGACGCACTTCCTTGCGTGCGAAGATGTAGCTGGTGGGTCCCAGCTGTCAGGGGGAAATGTTTTTTTCGTGAAATACGGTGGCCTGTCCGGTGGGTCCCCACTGTCAGGTGGAGGAATAATTATTTTGCGCGTAATAAGGAGGCACTTCCTTGCTGCGGCCATGGACCCGGTATCGACCTCTCCACGTCTGATCCGGATCCGGCGAAGCCATTCCTTGACCATGTTGACCACGCCACGCCGAGAGCACCGTGGCGGTGGACGATGGCGAGGCCTAGGAAGGGATGGCGTGGAGCCGGGAAGATGCGGCGGTGGATGCCCACGCCAGAGGAGTACGAGGTTCACCGTTCGCTGCGGTGTGAGGCTGCCGTCGCCGCAGAATAACAGGGGTGTGGGTGAGTAGAGGGATGGCACAGCCATCGGTGGGATTAGTAGGGCGGTGAAGCCTCCGCCGCGCCATGACCCGGCCACGGGAGGCGGGAGCACGAGGCAAGGTTGGCGCTGGTTTGGTAATTTGGAGCAAGAAGACCAGAGGTTGAAGAAGCACTATGGCCATTGGATGGACATCGTACGGTCACTGGAGCTAGAATCGTGCATATTGACTAAGTTGACAAAGCCCTCCGTTCCCGTCAACTTAGTAGGCCCACAAGTCAGCCTGCCACTATATTGGGCCCCAGCCTAATGTGGGGAGTATTCATTTTTTGTGCGTAATAAGGAGGCACTTCCTTGCGTGCGAAGATATAGCTGGTGGAGTCCGGCTGTCGGCGGCAGTAGCGTTTTTTCGAAATCTGAAGGCCCTTTCGGTGGGTCCTCGATGTCGTGGAGGAATCATTATTTTGCGCATAATAAGGAGGCATTTCCTTGCATGGGGCCGTGGACCCGGTATCGGCCTCTCCACGTCTGATCCACTTCAGATGCATGTCGGTCACGACCATGTTGACCAAAGCCGCACCGAGAGCACCAGGCGGTGGACGACGGCGAGGCCTAGGAAGGAAACGACACGAGGCGAGGAAGACTCGGCGATTGTTTCCCACGCGGAGGGCGACGATCTGTCAAGGGTTTATCGTTCGTCTACCGTCACGGAGAATAACTGCAGTGTGGGTGAGTAGAGGATGGCTATGCCGGCGATGGGAGTACGGTGGGGCGGTGAGGCATGCGCGGCAGACAGCCAGCCCCGGGAGGAGGGCGAGCAGTCCACCGGCGCTTGTTTGAGCGGCTAGAGCAGAAGAGCGAAGATTGAAGAAGCACGACGGCCGTTGGATGGACATCCAACGATCCTTTGCTGTCTTGTCGACCTTGTTTTTAGGAAAGCCTCAAATCTGTGGAAAACATCATACAGCCCATCTGCCATTATTTCTAATAATTTACAGCCCATTTGCTAATTCTTAAGGTTTTTTGGAGCCCATATTCTTTTTGTTAGCATTAAAGCCCATATTGTGGCCACGGTTAAAAAATTATATGAAATTTTGCATATTTCGGTGCGGTCCGAACTGTTTTTAATCCCGAAATTTCGACTCACATTCAAACTGGTTTTATAAATATATATCTATATATCAATATAAAATCCAACAAATTCTCCACGCATAAAAATTAATGTAATTTAAAGTCTCGAAATGAAAAAAGGATATTTGGAACTCATTGCCGGTTTGATGTGTTTTAAAAATGTACATCCCATTTCTCATTACTGATAGGACATTTTCTCGGCCAGCCGAATGAAGCTCTCCTCGTCTTGAAAGATTTGCAGCCCAACAGGCCTGACAAAGCGACTTTTTTCGCAAATCACAAAAAAACTGGGCTGTGGCCGTGGACCCAGCTGTCAGCCTCTCCACGTACAGTACTCTTCCTATGGAAGTCGGTCGTTGACCACATTGACCACACCGTGCCGAGAGCATCAAGGCGGTGGACGACGGCGAGGCCTAGGAAGGGGACGACGCGGAGCCGGGGAAGACGCGGCAGTGGATGCCCATGCGGAGAGGAGTACGAGGGTTCATTGGTTAATTGCGGTGTGAGGTTGTCGTCGCCCAGAATAACAGGGGTGTGGGTGAGTAGAGGGATACCACAGGCCAGCGGGGAGTAGTAGGGGGTGGTGAGGCCTCAGCGGCATCACAGCCACCACGAGAGCTGTGAGCACGCTGCACGACCGGGCGCCGCTTTGGGTGGTCGGAGCAAGAAGACCAGAGGTTGAAGAAGCACTATGGCCGTTGGATGGACATCATACGGTCACTGGAGCTAGAATCGTTCATATTGACTAAGTTGACAAAGCCCTCCGTCCGCGTCAACTTAGTAGGCCCACAAGTCAGCCAACCACTATGGTGGGTCCCAGCTAGCAGGGGGTATTCATTTTTTGGTGCGTAATAAGGAGGCACTTCCTTGCGTGCGAAGGTATAGCTGGTGGGTCCGACCTGTCAGCGGGGGGGACATTTTTTTCACAAAATACAGGAGCCCTTCGCACGTACAGTGCACATACAGTGCGTAACAAGGAGGAACTTTCCTTGCGTGCGACCATGGACCTCGTGGGTCCCAGCCGTCAGGCTGTCCACGTACAGTCCTCTTTCGATGACTCTCATATGTTGACCACACCGCGCCGAGCGCACCGAGGCGGTGGACGATGGCGAGGCCCCATACTGGAACGACCCGGAGATGGGGAAGACGCGGTAGTGGAGTCATGAGCAGAGAGTGGGAAACTTGACTGGTTTGGGTGTGGGGTGGGCCTACACTCGTGAAGAATAACAGGAGGTGCGGAGTGGAGGGATGGCCTGCCGTCGATGGGGGTAGCGTTTCACCGAGGAGCGCAAAACAATGCCATTTGGGCCGAAAGGCTGGAGCGGCCAGTTACAGCGGGGAAGAAGACGAGAGATTGAAGAAGAATGTCGGGTATTGGATGTAAATCCAACGCCTTCTTAAACCCGACCTCTTGGCCCACATGTCAGCCAGTCCATTTGTTTTTTAGTCCATTTGGTGGGCTGGGTGAAACAATGATGTAGCATCTATGCAGCCTGTTTAAATCCCATTTGCATTTTTGTCGAAATCTGCGGACTTTTTGGGCTGGGTGAAAATATCATGTTGGGCTAGACGGAGAAATGTTATAAAAACATAAACACATGATTGCACGTCAGTAAAATCTTTGCAAGCTTATGTACGCAATCACTAGGAGTTAACTTGGCAAGTTATATATAAACAATTATTATTGGAGTATTATTTTGTAAGAACTTTGAACTTACGAAATAAAATATCATTTTAATTTGATGAGTTAATAGTACGTGGGGTATTATTATTTTTAGGCTAGACGTGGGACAGTTGAGTTGGTTCTAGGGGAAAGTACTGGGAGAAAACTCAGTTTACATCGAAAAAGAAAGTGGGAGAAAATTCAGAGACCTTCTCGGTCCACCTGAGGAGAGGAATATGTTGGGAGGAAGGAGATTCAAAGCACGGCAGCCGAGTGAACTAGTTTTTTCTTTACGGACAAGTGAACTAGTTTACATACATAAGCAAATAGCCACTAAAAAAAGCAATCAGGTTAATGGGCTCTTAAAAGAAATATTTCAGACAAAACAGATAATTACGACAATAGGCTAATGCATGAAACACTCAGATGATAAAGGTGCTTATAAACAGATAAAGTACAACATCTAGACCTTCCTGGCACGCTTAATCATGACGCTGCGGTTGTCCGTGTACTCGTCGATTCTGAAGCGGAACCGCCCTCATGTCCAAGATCTGCCTGTACATGTCGTAGCATGCGTATGCGTCCTTGGCCGCGTAGGTTATGTAGGCTAGATTCAGAGGTACCTCCCACGTGTTCAGGTCGTCTTCTTTCATGTTGGCGTATCAGGGGTCAATGATGGTCTCAGCAAGGTCAACCACGGATGTCGACAAGCTTGTTGCACCAGATGGCCGAATCGTCATGTTCTGCCTTCTCTCCACCGTAGCGAAGGTGCAGTCGGCGCTGCCGATGAAACGGGCGAATGCTCCAAAACCTGCTGCAGCCATAGGACTGAGGCGAGGCAGAGCTTCACCGAGTCCGTACCGTTGGTGTACATCACATTCAACTTGGTGCAGCCATAGGACTGAATGGCAAACTCAAAGGGGAACTCCTTGCTGAAGTCCATATCCGGAAGCTCACCCTCGGATCGCCATTGGAGTCTCTTGAGTGAACGAGTGTGTAGGCGGCGGCAGCGATTAGTTTTTCAGCTCTGGGGAACTGGATTCAACGATGGTGAGTGTGTACTGACGACAACAGTTACTACCGTCCCTCGTCGCTGCCCGGCGAGAAGATGCACCCTCGGCGCATTCAAACGCCTCCATTAAGAAACCTACTCCGCCCACACGTCGGTTCATGAGCGGGTCTGTATTGGTATTGTAATAACAGGAGTTAGTGGTCACTTTACTTAAATTTAATTAGATTTAATAGAAATTTATACTTAAAACAAGCAATGCATTCGCTCGTTCTATCAGTGCCATAGGATCGACATGCACAACAATTAGAATTATTATTCTCAGGACACACACGATCAACACATTTGTCGCACTTTCACAAAGATAATACTACCAAGTTTGAACTGTTTGTTATGGTTGTTGTCCTCTGCATCATCATGCCGTGTTTCCAGCTTGCAAGATTCGTAACCAACAAATAAGATCCAAATAATAAGTACAACAAAGATGCCTCGCATCTCATTGATTCCAGCTTGCAAGATTCGTAACCAACAAATAAGATCCAAATAATAAGTACAAGAAAGATGCCTACACATCTCATTGATTCCCAGCTAGCAAGATTCGTAACCAACAAATAAGATTCAAATAATAAGTACAACAAAGATGCCTACACATCTCACGATTCCCGACTTGTAAGATTCAGAACCAACCCATTAGAGCCTTTTGATAAAGTGAATATCGGGATTAAATCCATCTTGGCTAGCCATGTCATACAATCGAAGAACTTGGCGAATGCTCTTGACCGTCACAACATCTGTAGTTGAGTATTCATGTTTGCACAACATGTTTGCACAACACAAACAAGGAGACAGGAGAGCATGATTTTTCTTTAATAGCGGCCTCCTTGAACTCAACCTCCAGCTCTACTTGGATGAGGTCTGCCTCGAGTTCCATGATTCAATTCATGCGCCTTTTCTCTGATTCACACGAAATGAAGCAAAGATTGCATCAATCAGCTAGCAATAAGTACTTGCTCTTGTGAGTTGGCAGGTTCTTCTTTAGTAGTTGCACTAAAATTGAGGAACATTAAGGTTGGCTGTCCGGCTCATGTAAGGTGCAACTATAATTTTCTTATCCTTTTGTGCAGTTCTACTAAAATAAAGTGCCATTGTGGTGACAGTGACGACTCCATCATGCAAAGGCTAATAAAATGTTCCATGAGATTATCAGCAGAACTTGACGAAGATTTTGGAAACTCCAATCACCATTTTGTGCAGTTCCACCAAAATTGAGAGATGTTGCCCACGTGACATTTTAGTTGAACTGCACAAGACACTCATTCCAAAAAAAGTGTTTTGTGCGATTCACCAAAAGGTCACAATAGCAACAAGGTGAAATGGATATCCCTATCTGCACAAAATGATAGAAAGTAAACGATTCTTTGGTCAATAAGAATATACTGAAACATATACAAAATGAAAAGAAGCATCTTAATTATGTTGATGGCAATCACGAAGAATGATGAGAAATTTTAAAAGCGTCGGCAATGCTTCATGTTACCGTAAGCATTACGATCAACAATGAGATTCCTCAAATATGGGATTACTTTAATGGTGGCATTGCTTGTTTACGGAACCACGATAAATCAACAATGACTAAAGAGTTGGTTTAAGGGCATGGGACCGTGGGGACACCGGGACACTTTCAGCAGTAAAGGAGCAACTTACTTATCATCTTTGGGCAGGAGTGCCATTTGTAACACAGTTTAATTGCATCTTATCACTGGAGGCATTAGATTAACAATAACACTGGTTAGACATGTCCCTAAGGTAACAATGTGATCGCTTCATTTTACATGCGCCCTTACGTTAACAACAGCAAAAGGTTGGTATAAGGACATGCGACAGCGGACGCATCAGCACAACGTACCTACATGGAGGCATAAAGTGGTGATGCCGAGCTTGTTCACGCTATGTGAGGGCAGCAAACCTGATCCTGGAGACCTTGTACTATGTGAGTTCAGCAAATCTAATCTTGGAGACCATTTACTATGTGAGGGCAGCAAATCTAATCATGGAGACCTTTTACTATGTGAGGGCAGCAAATCTAATTCCGGGGACCTTTTACTATGTGAGGGCAGCAAATCTAATCCTGAGACCTTTTACTATGTGAGGGCAGCAAATCTAATCCTGAGACCTTTTGCTATGTGAGGGCAGCAAATCTAATCCTGGAGACCTTTTACTATGTGATGGCAGCAAATCTAATCCTGGACATACTCTGTTGACTTGTCCACCAGCCGCCACTTTCTATCCTTTTTTCAACCAATAATAGATATGTTCCTTATCCAGTTTGTACTGCGTTTTCTCATTATTTCCCTTTCAACCAAGAGACAGGTTGGGTATCCGGTCTCTACTACTTTAACCATATTATTTCCTATTTGAATCAAGTCCTAGATTCATGCTACAACTTTCCCCCCTTTCTTCGTTGTTTGAACAAAGCCCTAGATTCGAATGCATGAAATAGCTTTACCTCTAATAATAATAAAAATTTAGGTGGCTTTGGAAGAGCTGATGGGAGTAGAAAACGATGCACATGCAGACACGTGGGGAGCTAGGGCAGTAGAGCAAGGCCGCTTTCGAAGAACTTATACCTGAGGGTCGCCGGGATGTCGGCGGCGGCAGCTCGGATCTGCGGACAATACGACAGGGAGGAAGAAGGGTCGGAGGACCTCCCGAGCCAGCTTGTGTCGGAGAGAACGGCACGGGTAGAGGATCGGGCCCCTCTGGCAGCTGTGGGTTTCCTCCCTCGGCGGCGATGACCGCGTGAACGATGCACCTTTTAGTACTCTACACACACCGGCCGAAGGGATCCGGCCGGATCTGTGACCAGCGGTGAGCAGAGAGAAAATGTCGCTATCGCTATCTTGTTTATATCTGGAGAGGATGAGAGAATGAAGAGAGCAACCCTAGCAAAGCAAGCGCTCAGGCCCCTGCGTCCATATATAGTGGAGTGATTATCTTTTTTCTCTCCACAACAAGCGTTTCAATTTGTGTACGTGGAATTAAAGAAAAGAAACTCTCTATTTAAGGTTCACTTGTGCTGCCCGACCCTCCATTCATTGAACAACCCCAAGGGTGAATAAACATACAGTAAGTACTGTATTTATATAGAACGAACAAGCTCGAACTATTTTCGCGTAGTTAAAATTTGAGGGCGGGGCTTTTCCCGGGCAGTATGCGCAACAGTTTTTGGGTAGGCGGTTTGACAGAGAGGCGAGGAGAGTGAGCGAGTGGGGCTGTGCGATTTGACGGCATTCTTCTTTGGAAAGACTTGTGATATGACCACTCACTATAGTCATGAATTCTTGGCGCTTAATGGGGTGATGCCCCCCTTCCATTCTGCGCTCGAATCTGGTGCGTGACACGTCGACCCGGATACTGGCTCTCCCACATGTCGGAGTAGTAAGAAGGAGCAAAGAATGATGCGGTATATACTAGTACTATACTACTCCCTCCATTCCTAAATATTAAAGTCTTTGGAGAGATTTCACTATGGACCACATACGGAGAAAAATGAGTGAATCTACACATAAATGCATCTATATACATCCGTATGTGGTCCAAAGTGAAATATCTACGAAGACTTATATTTAGGAACGGAGGGAGTACTACTCAGGTCGGAGGAGTGTGAACCACGACAGCCCAGTGAACCTGCAGTGTGAACCCACAAGAGCTCAAAGTGAACCAGCAGTAGAAAACAATGTGGTGATATGGCCATAAAAACAATGTGCTACGGTCCACACTTTGTAGCATGTCTGATAACACTCCTCTTTGTTTGGATCCCTGAGTTAGAGCTAGTTTGGGTTGAAATAGCCTCAAATTATCGAAACAAGAGGGGTTAGTTTGAGCTAGTTTGCTCCAACCCAGCTAAAAAAATTAGCCCGGTGGAGAGGTTCTAATTGGGTTAGTTATCCTCGGGCCCACTAAAAGAGAACTAAAAAAATCTCACCTGCCCGCACCAGATCGCTCCCCCCCTCTCACACGACTCCTCTTTGTTCCCCATAGGGCCGCCCGCCCAAGCGTCGCTCGCCCTCTCTCTCCTCCGGCCGCCCTCTCCTTCCGGCCTCCGCCGCCCTACTCCGGCCGCCCTCTCCCTCCGGCCTTCGAAGGTCGCCCCGCTCCCCCTTCACGGTCGTTTTCTCCCTGTCAGGCACGTGCGGCACATCTACCAGGGAGGTCGCGAGAGGGGTGAGTTTGTGAAGGAATCTCACGGCCATATCATTGATCTTGCTTGCTCTAGCGCTAATTCTGATTTGGAAAAGTAGATCCGATCAAACTTGCTATAGATTTGCGGTGCACGCATGGAATTGTTTGATGCTGCTTGAGGAGGTAATAAATCTTTCTAGAGGCCCAAAGATTCAGGTCACCTTTCTAGGTATTTCAATTTCAGGCCTGCATTATTTGTAGAGGCCCAAAGATTGAGTTCACCTTTCTAGGTATTTCAATTTCGAGCTTGCATTATTTCTAGAGGCCCAAAGATTCAGTTCACCTTTCTATGTATTTCAGTTTGTGCTTGCATTATTTCTAGAGGCCCAAAGATTCAGTTCACCTTTCTAGGTATTTCAGTTTCAGGCTTGCATTATTTCTAGAGGCCCAAAGATTGAGTTCACCTTTCTAGGTATTTCAGTTTGTGCTTGGATTATTTCTAGAGGTCCAAAGATTCAGTTCACCTTTCTAGGTATTTTAGTTTCAGCTTGCATTATTTCTAGAGGCCCAAAGATTGATTCACCTTTCTAGGTATTTGATTTCAGGCTTGCATTATTTCTAGAGGCCCAAAGATTCAGTTCACCTTTCTAGGTATTTTAGTTACTGAGCTTGCATTATTTCTAGAGGCCCAAAGATTAAGTTCCCGGCGGCAAGCGGCCCTGCTACCCATGCGGTGTTTAATTCCAACTCGCAAGGGGTCAAGGCTTGAGCGGTTCCTCGGGGCTTGGGCTCTCTGAGCCTTCCTCTGAGCGGCGATGGCGAGCTCCTCCCTCGGTGCGTGAGGGCTCCGGGCTCCCTCCCTATCGAGAATGACTTGCGTGATGTGTTAGCTCATTCTTTGTTTCTTGAAGTGTATTTTTATTTTGTGCACCTTGATTGACGACTTGTATGTTTAAGTGGGATATCTCATTTGTATGGACAAAGTAAAAATTATCATGTTTTGCATGCTTGATCTATATAGATGGTTCGTTTATGTCAATTGTGAGCGGGAGGAGGCCACAGAAGAGCCGGCCACACCAAGAGGGTGCTTGGATCCAAGGGACTTTTTTTAGTCTGACTAAAAATAGGGTCCAAAGTAGTCAAATGATTGAGATAGAGCATTTATTGTCAATCTAACCCTGCCATCCATACACCTCTTTCGTTTAGAGTTAGTTCAGGGTTAGAATCTAACTCTAACCTCTAAGCGAGCTAGAGTTCTCCTCGTCTCGGTTCATCGCCATCATACTTTCCCCATTCCTGTGTTTTCAGTATCCTGCGAATCAAAGAGGCCCTTTTTTGCGGGAAAAATCAAAGAGGCCCTTAGACTGGTTTAGGTCCGGTCATTTTTTATAAACGTGTTATGTCCAAAATTTAATGAACGTGCTACGGTTTCCACGAAAATAATCCGGTTTCATGTAGTAATTCATTCATTTATTTATTCTTCTGCGGGGGGTTTGCATGTAATTCGTGAGGTCTGAAATGTAAAGTACCCCGACATATGCTCCGAGTCGTGCATGCACTACGACCCAAATGCTCTATGTCCCACATGTCAGCGAATGGGAGCACATGGAAATAGCCTAGGAGTACATATAGGAGGATATATGCGTGAAAAAATATGTACTGTGAAGCGTAGCCGCGGTTCGAAAAGGAGACCTAAAGTGATGACACCTATAGGTCACACGCACCCAACTAGTGGTACTCCCTCCGTTCGGAATTACTTGTCTCGAAAATAGATGTACCTAGAACTAAAATACGTCTAGATACATCCATTTCTACGACAAGTAATTCCGACCGGAGGGAGTACTAGACATACGACTAATTTTTCCCTCAAAAAAAGAGAGGCACGAGTGCTCAGTACTCCTATTCTATAAACACGAGTCCCATCTGACAACAGCGTCCAGGTACTGACTAGCTCTCCTCCCTCGTTTCTCTCTTCTAATTCTAAACTCGGCCGACGCCTTGGGTGGGCGGGTGGGTTTGCTCAATCAAGACCCCACCTCACGGTGAAAACATTACATTTGGAATAAAAATGCCATATACTCCCTCCGTTCATAAATATAAGCCTTTTTAGATACTAGTTCAAATGGAATACAACATACAGATGTATGTAGACATAATTTAGAGTGTAGATTCACTCATTTTGCTCCGTTAGTAGTCACTTGCTGGAATCTTTAGAAAGACTTATATTTGGGAACGGAGGGAGTACTATACTAATAAAACATTAAGGCCACGAGGTGATGCAGTGCTGGTTATAGGAGGCAAGAAGAAGAGATGCATCCATCGACGACGTCCACCTCCTCGACTCAGGGCGCCGGCCCACCATACGGTGCCTAAGTAGCAGCGGCTTTCGTGGCCAGGTCGACGTGCTTCTGAACAATGGTGTCCAAAGATTCCAGCCGCAGGAAGAAGGCCAACGTCTTTCTGTCCTCGCTTGCCTTGTAGTGGCCTATGTAGACGATTTCCTCATAGACGTGGATGTGCAGGTCGACAGTTTCTTGCATGGCGAGGCGCTGCTTGGCGGCCAGCAGCCTCGAGGTGCACATTCTTTGTCGCGACCTCCGGCACCTGCAGGGCCACCAGGGCTTGAAAGAGTTCGTCACCATGTAGGCCGATGAGGGTGGCAGGCAATGAGGAGCCTAGGCGCGCGGGCTGGAGCAGTACGACAAGGTTGTCCACGCGCTTCTTGACGGCGGTGAACTTGCGGATGGAGTTGACCTTATGAAATTATGAAATTATTTGCTACTAAGAGTGTTTCTTCTGATCCTAATGATATGCCTTTGTCTACTTTGATTGAAAATAATAATGAATCTATGGATGTGAATTTTGTTGGTAGGAATAATTTTGGTAACAACGCCAGATAGAGGGAACTATAATCCTAGGCCTTATCCTAGTAATCCTTCTAATAATTATGGAAATTCCTACAACAACTCTTATGGAAATTTTAATAACATGCCCACTGAATTTGAGAGTAGTGTTAAAGAGTTTATGAATTCACAAAAGAATTTTAATGCTTTGCTTGAAGAGAAATTGCTTAAAGTTGATGATTTGGCTAGGAACGTTGATAGAATTTCTCTTGAGGTTGATTCTTTAAAGCTTAGATCTATTCCTCCTAAGCATAATATCAATGAGTCTCTCAAAGCTATGAGAATTTTCATTGATGAGTGCAAAGAAAGAGCCGCTAGGATGCATGCTTCCAAAGATGCCTTTATTAAAGCGTGTTCTTCTAATTCCTATGAAAATCAAGATGAAGATCTAAAAGTTATTGATGTGTCCCCCATTAAATCTTTGTTTTGCAATATGAATCTTGATGAAACTGAATATGATCTTCTTTTACCTTGAAGGCGTTCTAAGAATTCGAAGTTTTTAGATCTTGATGATGAAATTGATAAAAGTGGGACTGAAAGAAATAAAAATCTAGATATTGCTAAACCCACTATTTTGGATCTCAAGGAATTTAATTATGAAAATTTCTCTTTAATAGATTGTATTTCCTTGTTGATATCCGTGCTAAATTCTTCTCATGCTTATAGTCAAAATAAGGCCTTTACCGAACACATTGTTGATGCCTTGATGCAATCTTATGAAGAAAAACTTGAGTTGAAAGTCTCTATCCCTAGAAAGCTCTATGATGAGTGGGAACCTACTATCAAAATTAAAATTAAAGATTATGAGTTTCATGCTTTGTGTGATTTGGGTGCTAGTGTCTCCACTATTCCCAAAACTTTGTGTGATTTGCTAGAATTCCGTGACTTTGATGATTGCTCTCTAAACTTGCATCTTGCGGATTCCACTATTAAAAAGCCTATGGGAAGAATTAATGATGTTCTTATTGTTGCAAATAGTAATTATGT
>CM038671.1:512636029-512933234 GCA_021605145.1 Aegilops bicornis
GGCCAGCGATGGCGTCTTCATCAAGCTCCCATGGGCGTCGAGCTCCAGGGTGCCGGCTGAGGGCGAAACTTTTGATGAAGAGCTGCTCGCCTCCGATGGGCTGACGCTGGTCGACGCGCCAAGCAGCAGCGGCGAGCCTGAGGAGGAGCAGCTATCATGCGGAAGTCATTGCCGCCATCGCGCTTCGGCAAGCCAAGCCGAATCTGTGGAAGCGCTTGTCGCCAAGGCGGAGCGGACATTGAGAAGCTGCCATGGAGGAGCTCCGGGCCTTAACCAGAAGCTCTCCGGTCCTTGGCGGCGGAGCGGGAGCAGCTCGCCGAAGAGCGCAAAGCCTTCCTCCTCGAGAAGGCCGAGGCTGAAGAGCAACAACGGCTTGCCGCCGAGGAGCCGTCACGCTGGAAGGCGAGTTGGCGCAGCTAAGGTTAACCTTGACAGCCACGAGGAGGATCTTGCTATGCGCGAGCAAACATTTGGCGGGCTCTCAAGGAGGCAAAGGATGCCGCCGCAATGCCGAGGCCGCCAAGAAGGAGCTGGAGACGAAGGTGGCGCAGCTTGGAGGCCGCCTCAAGGAGAGCGGCGAGGAGGTTGCTGCGCCAAGCATGAGCGCCGAGAAGGACGCCTACACTCTTGGCGAGCCGCAGGCTGCCTCGCCGAGAGGAGCAAAGAGCTCAGCGCCGCCAAGGACTCCAATGCAGATCTTGAGTTGAAGCTAACTACTTTGACTCAGACGCTGGGCCAGCGCCAGGGAGGTGAGGTGGCCTTGAAGGAGAAGATCAAGGCCGACGAGGCGCCACCGGGCGAAAGTGCTGCCGCCAGAGTGCCTTGAGGGAGAATGTGGAGCACCGGACCAAGGGTCTCGTGAATGTTGTTGCAGCCATCGACGGGAGTCACGGAGCTGGGATGGTGGATCTTGGATATTCCTCCGACGAGCACCTCCAACCCAGCGCCAAGCTCAGCTTGTTCTTCAAGGGCGCAGGACGGCCCTCCAAATGACTCGGGAAGAAGTCCCAAAACAGCTGGCCGAGGAGTCGCGCCAGATCTGCGTGGGGGCTCTTCAAGGTCTTGATGAAGGTGGCCTTCCGCAATCCAGTTCTCAACCTCACCAACATCCTCAAGTCCCCGCCACGGATGTCGATGTGGAGGCGCTCAAGACCCTTGTCGCACCCATCGTGGACAGGGTGAGCGGAATCAAGAGGGTTGAGGGCGGTCGCATAGATTAGGCCGCCCGCTTTTTCTTTTTCTTGCCGCTGCTGGTCATGTCATAAGAGCAATCCATTAGAGCTGCGGCAAGCTATCTTGTAATATAACTCTATTTTGGGTATCAATTGCTATGTTATTTCCTTTACTTGATTCCTTCCTTTGTATGCTTTTGCCTTACGCTTTTAGGGAACTTGTCGGCGCGGGCACCGAAAGCCGCTGAAGCGCCGAAAAGGGACGTCAAGACCGGGCGGTGCCGCTTCCGACAAGCAACCTTGTCGCAACTAGTCGCAGCTCACTTAAGTTGTTGAGCGGACTCGAAACAAAGTAAGGGCGCAACTAGCTACGAGTTGGTTCCTCTCAAGCATGTGTTTTCCATACAAAGTACGGTCGTTCGAGGAAGATAACTTAAAATTTTTAAAACTGATTGCTCAAACTTTGGCAACTTAGCTTCTCTGTCGTTTGCTTCCCGGTAAGGCTAGACTTCCTTGAGCGACGTTTGGTCCACACCATTATCTTCTCCTTCCCCCTCGGCAAACTTGTGTGCGAGGGGATCTTTCCTTCTTTGAGAAAGAGAAAGAAGAGAAAATAAAGATATGGAGCCTTATGGCTCGTTATTGCTTACCGGGGTAGGTGCTGCACAAAGTGTCAGATAACACATGCAAAATAGAAGTAAAAAGCATGAAGTTGACAAGGTGTGCGGCACGCTTAGCTTTACTTATGCATGGGGTCTCATACCGCTTTGTACAAAGGATTACATGCAACAGCGGCAAGACTTGTACAAAAGGTGATTGCTTAACAGGTTCCGCAACCGCGCTTCTATGGGTAAAACTTACGAAGATGCTCAATGTTCCAGAGTTGCTCACCGAATGCCATCTTCGGTCTCAAATGACAGCGCCAGCCTAGTGACTCGCTTCACCCGGTAAAGGGCCTTCCCACTTCAAGGCCAACTTGTTGGAATTCTTGGCGGACTGAACACGCCGAAGAACAAGGTCGCCTTCCTCGAGACTTCTGGCATTAACTTTGCGGCTATGGTAGCGGCGCAAAGCTTGCTGGTACCGAGCAGCTCATACAGCAGCCTGAAGACGATCCTCCTCAAGGAGCAGCGCGTCATCTTGTCGCAGCCGCTCTTGCTCGAGCTCATCATAAGCGAGCACTCGAGGCGATACGTATACGAGTTCCGTGGGGAGAACTGCCTCTGCTCCATAGACTAGAGCGAAAGGTGTCTGGCCAGTGGCTCGATTTGGCGTCGTCCTGATCGACCAAAGAACCACCGGCAGCTCCTCAATCCAGTTTCTTCCGCACATGTGCAGCTCGCCGAAAGTTCTGGTCTTGAGCCCGCGCAGCACTTCCGCATTGCCCTCTCCGCTTGACCGCTGCTTCTCGGATGAGCAATGAAGCGAAGCAGATCTTGGCGCCAAGATCTTGGACGTCTTCAAGGCAAGTGCGGCTCGTGGAATTGCGTGCCGTTGTCGGTGATGATCCCGTTAGGGATTCCAAACGGCAAACAATCGACCAAGAAATTGATCACGATCGCGCCGTCACCTTCCTCATCGCTTCCACTTCCGGCCACTTTGTGAACTTGTCGATTGCAACGCATAAGTACTCAAAGCCCCGATAGCTCGGGAAAGGGGCCGAGGATGTCGAGCCCCTGCATCGAAAATGGCCGTGATAAAGGGATCGTCTGGAGAGCTTGAGCTGGCTGGTGTATCTGCTTGGAATGGAACTGGCACGCTTCACACTTGGTTACTTGTGCAGTTGCATCCTGGAGGGCTATCGGCCAAAAGAAACCTTGCCGGAACGCTTTGCCGGTAAGTGCTCTGGCGCCAATGTGGTGTCCACATATGCCTCCATGTATCTCTGCCAACAGCTTTTGTCCTTCTTCTCGGTGAATACACTTCAATTTCACACCGTTGAGTCTTCTTCTGTACAGTGTGTTATCGACAAACTGGTACATACTTGACTGCCGGGCTACTCTTTCCGCTTCTTCTTGCTCTTCGGAAGTTCTCCGTCTCAAGGAAACGGACAATCTGCTATGCCCATGCCGGAGCTTGCGCCTCGACAACAAGGACTAAAGGCATATCTGCTTTGCGGGAACATCCGCTTACTGGCGAGAGCTCATGGGCTCAGCCGAGCTTGATCGCTCCCGGCAAGCTTGCCGGAGCAAAGCTTGTCGGGAGCGCTCGCTTCAACGAAACAAACCACAGGGCTTGTCGGAGCATCGCTTCCTCAAGATTGTTGGTGTCGATCTTGGGGACCTTTCTTGGCGGCTTCGGGAAGCTCTGCCGGAAAGTAGTCACCAGAGATCAACTTCCTCTTCTTGCTCTGTCCAGCTTGATGGTGTTACAGATGGTTGAGTCAGCTTGAGCACAAAAATCCCTGGTTCCACAGTAACTTAAGTCTTGGCGCACTTGACGAACCATCAGAATGTCGCTCGAGCTCTTGGAATATATTCCATCCGTAGGCCGTCAAAGTGCCCTTCTAGCTTTCTCACTTCATCAACATAAGCTTCCATCAATGGACTCGATAACTCTTGTTCACTTGGCGGATGACAAGTCGTGAGTCACCCCGACAATGAGCTTCTTGATCCCAAGGTCTCATCATGATCCCGAGACCGCAAAAACCTTCATACTCTGCAGATTGTTTGTTGCTTGCTCCTTGGGAAAGTGCATCCGACTACGACTTGAGGTGCTCTCCGTGGTGCAACAAGTAGCACGCCTCACCCGGCGCCTTTGCAGCGAGAAGGCACCATCAAAGTACATCAGCCACTCTTTGCTTGCTTCCTTGACGGGAACGCTGCTTTACGGAATTTCTTCATCTTGTGTTGGGGTCCATTCTGCTATGAACTCCGCCAATGCTCGCTTTTGGATAGTTGACGTGCTCTCAAACTTGAGGCCAAAGCTTGACAGTTCCCAAAGGCCCACTCGACAATCCTGCCTGTTGCTTCCGGATTTTGCAAGATCCTCTTCAGCCGAAAGCGAAAGTGACAACTGTGGATCTCATGTGCCCGGAAGTAATGGCGCAGCTTTCTCGAGGCCATGAGGAGGCCGAAGCAATTTCTGCACACCGTAGTACCTTGACCTAGCCCCCGCAGAAGGGAACCGACAAAGTAAACTGGGTGCTGCACCATTCTTTTTCTCAGATCTTCTCATGTGTCTGCAGATCCATCCTTGTCGGGACCAGAGCTTGCCGGTGAAGCCCCTCGCTTGTCGCCGGATGCATTTGCCACGGTTGCTAGCTCATCATCCGCCTCCCTTTCCGCTACTAACGCAAAGCACTAACCACTTGATTGGTTGCCGCTATATATAGCAAGCAACTTCTCTTGTGGCTTAGGTGCGACAAGTGTTGGAGTGGAGGATGTATCTCTTCAAGTCTCCGCAGTCACAGCCTCCGCTCGAGTCCATTGCATCGGACCTGCCTTTTTCAAAATTTTGAAAACGGTGGCGCGCCAGCAGACCTAGAGATAAACCTCGCCGAGAGCAGCTACGCAACCGGCAAGTCTTCGTACATCCTTGACGCGCTTTGGTGCTTCAATCTGCTCAATGGCCTTGATCTTGTCGGGATTGGCTTCAATTCCCCGCTGAGACACGAAGAACCCGAGAAGCTTTCCGGAAGGGACTCCAAACACGCACTTCTCGGGGTTGAACTTGAGGTTGATCTTGCACAGATTTGCAAAGGTTTCGTCTAAATCTTGAATCAGAGTTGTCTTGTCCTTGCTTTTGACCACTATGTCATCCATGTAGGCTTCCACATTTCATAGCATTTGCAGCTCAAAAGCGCCATGGACCACTCTTGCAAATGTTGAACCGGCATTCTTTAACCCGAAGGGCATCCGTGACGAAACAAAGATGTGCCACATGGGGTGATGAATGCGGTTTTCTCCTCATCCTCTTCTCGCCATGAAGATCTGATGGTATCCTCAATATGCATCAAGAAATGAAAGCAAGTCACATCCGCCGTGGAGTCAACAATCTGGTCGATGCGCGGCAAGGGAAATGGGTCTTTGGGACAAGCTTTATTAACATCGGTAAAGTCGATACAAAGTCTCCATTTCCGTTTGCCTTGGCGCGACTACATGGATTGGCCAACCACGTGGGATGGAGCACTCCCGACAAGGCTCGCTGCTCCAACTTCTTGATTTCTTCTGCGATGAACTCTTGGCGCTCTCGCCGCTTTCCTCGACTTTCTGCTTGACGGGCCGTGCATGAGGACAGAAGGCAAGATGGTGCTCGATTACTTTCCTATGAACACCGGGGATGTCAGACGGTTGCCACACAAACACGTCGACGTTCGCCCGCAGGAAAGCAACGAGCGCGCCTTCCTATTTAGGTTCGAGAGTGGCACTGATGGTGAAGGTACCACCAGTGCCGTCCTCCTTGGCGGGCACCTTCTTGGTCTCCGCGGAGCTGCCATCGCCTTTCTTACACTTGCCGGTGGAGCTCGATGGTGCGTCCTCGACGGTAGCGCAGCACCGAGGAGGTGCGCTTGCCGGAGTGGGCATCGTAGCTCTTGCCGGACTTGGTCTTCTTCTTCGCCCCGGAGCTTCAGCGGCAAGTGGCTTGCAATCTGTCGCAGTACCGCCGCTTCCCAGTAGATCTTGTCGGCGCAGATGAGAGCATCCTTCTTGTCGCCGAGGACTGAAATGACACTTATCGGGCTTGGCATCTTCAAAGATGTTGTAGGCATAGTCGAGGTCGCCATGAATTTGGCGAAAGTGCCGACGGCCAAGTATCCCATTGTAAGGAAATGGAAAGTCAGCAACGTCAAAGGTGACCCTCTCAGTTCTGAAGTTCAACTCGCTGCCAAATGTCACTGGCAACGTGATCTTTCCCTTCGGCTTGCTCCTTCCCAGATTGATTCCTTGGAAAGTGTCGGTCTCTTCAAGCTCGCCATCAGGGATCTGGAGTTTCTGGAGCACCGCGGAGGAGATCAGGTTCAAGCCGGCCCCGCCGTCAACTAACATCTTGGTGACCTTGAGGTTGCGGATAGTTGGTGAAACCAACATCTGCAAGCACCCGACCGCAGCTTACGCCGATCGTGGTGGTCCTCAATATCAAAGATGATAGGCGTCTTGGACCATTTCAGAGGCCTGCGTGATTCGACGGATGGTTCTCGCCGCATTGACCTCCGCATCCACTGCTTGAGCTGGCGGTGGGAGGTATGCAGAGAAGCACCGCCGTCAACGCACAGGACCTCTGTGGCTTTCTGGAACTCCTGCTCATCGGTCTCGTCATCATCCATGTCTTCATCGTTGTTGTCGTCTTCATCCATGTCGCGGCCGCGGGGAGGTCTGTCTCCTTGCCGCTGCTTGGCCTTGCCGCGGCGTCCTCCTCGGTCGAGATGTTTCTTGCTAACTCCTCCAGCGCCTTCCTGGGCCTTCTCCTTGTCGCGTCGCTCGTATTCAGCCTTCTGCTGTTCGACAAGCTGCTCGACCTTCTTGCAGCTCTGGAGGTCATGGCCCTTGGTGCGGTGGATCTTGCAGTACTGCTTGCCGGAGCCGTCCTGCTTGTCGGCGACCGCCATGGACTGGCAGTTGGTGCCAGCGGCAACCTCCTTGTCGGAGCTACCAGCCTTGGCTTTCTTGGCGCCACCTCCGTTGCCGGACTGCTCAACAACTAGCACATCTCTGCCTTTCTTTTTCCTGTTGCCCCGCCACGGCTCTTCTTTGCCGGGCGGTCTCCTCACTATCGATCCTCCCGCTTGAGTATTCTCTCCGGAGTCTCATCCCTTCCTCAAAGACGCGTACACTTGTCGGCCAGGCATATAGCTCACCGACGCCTTCGATCTTGCACATCGCCATCTCCTCCCGCATCATGCGGTTTCGCGACGCTCGATGGAACGCGCTGATTACCGCGGCAGGTGGACGTCTGGGATGTTGTGCCGTACACGGTGAATCTTTGAATATACTTGCGCAGGGCTCTCCTTCCTTCCGGGCGGCAGATGAAGGTCGCTTTCTTGGCCATGGGGCTTGTGGTCACCTGTAAAGGCGCCGACAAACTGATGGCATAGATCTGCCCAAGAGGATATGGAGTTGTCCGCAAGTGCATGAGCCAAGATCCGACATTGGGCTTGAGCACCAAGTGGAAAGTAGTTGGCCAGATCTTGTCGCCTCGCCCGGCAGCTTGCACCGCGATGGTGTAGATGCTAAGGAACTTCGACGGATGCGCCTTTGCCGCCGCATTTCTCTCGTACATTTGGTTTGAAATTCTTCTTGCCGGGCCATCGGACTTGCCGCAGCTCACGAAAGTGAACGCAGGCAACCTACCGCGACGACAAGTCGCCTGGTTCTTCCGGCGCATGCATGTCAACAGAGGGCCCAGCCGCTTGTCGGATTGACGTCGCTTCTTCGCGCGCCGATGCGCAGTTCGAGCGCCTTCTTCTTGCCGCTGCTCATGAAGAACTTGGCGCTGATCGCGAGGAGCTCGTGGATCCGGCGATGCGGTGGAGTTCTTTGCCGAGGTGGATCCGCGAAGTCGGGCGATCTTGGCCTTCGGGCGGAGAGTGCATGGTGGTTGCACCCCACCGGTCTCTGCCGCCACCGGCTCGTGTTTGGCAGTCCTGCCGCGGCAGCGATGTACTCGGTTGCCGTGGAGCGTCGCCGATGGTGAAGCCGATGAGACTCTGAATGGTGGCCCTCCATTCATCGACCTTGTCGGCCGTTGGAGGGGAATCCAGAGCGCTTGAGCTCGCCAAAGCTTCGCTGGAGTGGTGGGTGGCGATGGCGAACGGGTGCGAGGAGCGGATATGCTCGGACTTCTAACTATGTTAGAAGGAGCAAGATCTCCGCCCAAGCGACCATGCCTCGCCGCGGCAAAGATGTTGGCGCATGCTGGTCTTGAGCATCCCGAGACCCTCCAGCTCGATCTTTGTCCAACGAGCGTATGGCATTGTGAATGCCATGACGCTGTCGGTCCCGCGCCTCCTGAGATGGACGCGGTGCATGTACGGACGCTGAAGTCTGCGCCGCCTTGTCCTTGGACTTGGCGGCATCGTGAGCTCCCCCGTCGTCGTCCATTCTTCCGCCGGCGTCTACCCCACCACCTGTTTGCTCCGGTGGTGGTGGGTTCGACGCGGACGGAGCTTCCGCCACAAGCCTTCTTCTTCGGTGGCATGTTGATGAAGATGATGAAGATCTAGCTCGCGTGGACGCCGGATCAGGTTCACACAACCTCGACGCCCCCCTACCTGGCGCGCCAAAGATGTCGGGGCAGGCTGATCTGGCCCACGAACACCTATGGGACCGGCGGACCGAGCCCCTTTCGGTTCGGCGGGGAGCAGAGGTCGCACGAAGAGCGGATCGAGGCGGTTAAGCACGAGAGGTTTACCCAGCTTCGGAGCTCTCCGAGAGATAACACTCCTACCGCTGCATGTCTAGGTGTATTATGCGTTCTTGCTCAGAGCGCCGAGTGCTACAAGACACACGAAGCTGCTAACGAGACCGAGCATGGGGGAACTCGACCGACCCCTCTACATTGCGCATGGGCCTCCTTTTATATGCTCAAGGGTCTCCGGCTGTGGCAACGTAGACAAGGGTACAAATGGAAAAGTAGTGGTTGGTATACCTACTTGTACAAAGGTACGATGTATTATACCTAACCTCGACGGCAGGGGACAAAGGCATTAAATGCCCGAGTCTCGCCGCCTCTAACGGTGCAAGCGAGGGACCGTCGAGGCGCCACCGCTTGCCACGATGGCAATCTTGTCAGCCGCTTGCCACCTCGCGCCGGCTGCACAGACCTCTCGCCACGCCTTACCGGAAGGGTCCTGTATGCGACACGTTAGTGGATGCTGGAAGCGTAGGTACTGAGAGAGGTGGTCCGCCATGCGCAAGCGCCTTTGCCGCAGCTTGTTGTCTTGTTGCGCCCGGAAGCTTGTCGCTCATTGGGCCTTCCCGCAAGCTCCTCTTGCCGGGCCTTGTCTTGTAGGTGCCTTGGTGGCCTTCCCGCAAGCTCCTCTTGCCGGGCCTTGCCTCCCAAGCGCTTTGGGTAGCCTTCCGCAAGCTCCTCTTGCCGGGTCTTGTCTTCTTGGCTTGAATACTTTGTTCTTGAATGGCTCCAAAGGAACCACGGAGGACCTTGGCGGTCACCCGGTAAGCCATGCCGCGGAGGGCTGCAACTGCCCGTGCACAAGTTCGGGATACTAGGGGACCCCTACTCTAGTACACCGACATAGGGTATTACGCATCTTCGCGGCCCGAACCTGGGTAAACAATCTTGGTGCTTCCTGCCAGACCCGCTCTTTGCACAACCTCGCGCCCGCCAACCGTAGAAGGGATCCCAGTGACTCCATAGGTGTCGATTCCCCGACACTCCGTGCAGAGCATTGTAGACATAGAAATTTGCAAAATACATACGGATCTGAATGTGGCAGACCCATTGACTAAACCTCTCTCACAAGCAAAACATGATCACACCTTAGTACTCTTTGGGTGTTAATCACATAGCGATGTGAACTAGATTATTCACTCTAGTAAACCCTTTGGGTGTTGGTCACATGACGATGTGAACTATTGGTGTTAAATCACATGATGATGTGAACTAGATTATTGACTCTAGTGCAAGTGGGAGACTGAAGGAAATATGCCCTAGAGGCAATAATAAAGTTGTTATTTATATTTCCTTATATCATGATAAATGTTTATTATTCATGCTAGAATTGTATTAACCGGAAACTTAGTACATGTGTGAATACATCGACAAACAGAGTGTCACTAGTATGCCTCTACTTGACTAGCTCGTTGGATCAAAGATGGTTAAGTTTCCTAACCATAGACATGGGTTGTCATTTGATCAACGAGATCACATCATTAGAGAATGATGTTATTTACTTGACCCATTCCGTTAGCTTAGCACTTGATCGTTTAGTTTATTGCTATTGATTTCTTCATGATTTATACATGTTCCTATGCCTATGAGATTATGCAACTCCCGAATACCGGGGGAACAATTTGTGTGCTATCAAACGTCACAACATAACTGGGTGACTATAAAGATGCTCTACAGGTGTCTCCGATGGTGTTTGTTGAGTTGGCATCGATCGAGATTAGGATTTGTCACTCCATGTATCGTAGAGGTATCTCTGGGCCCTCTCGGTAATGCACATCACTATAAGCCTTGCAAGCAATGTGACTAATGAGTTAGTTGCGGGATGATGCATTACGGAACGAGTAAAGAGACTTGCCGGTAACGAGATTGAACTAGGTATTGAGATACCGACGATCGAATCTTGGGCAAGTAACATACTGATGACAAAGGGAACAACGTATGTTATGCAGTTTGACCGATAAAGATTTTCGTAGAATATGTAGGAGCCAATATGAGCATCCAGGTTCCGCTATTGGTTATTGACCGGATATGTGTCCCGGTCATGTCTACATAGTTCTCGAACCCGTAGGGTCCGCACACTTAATGTTCGATGACGATTTATATTATGAGTTATGTGATTTGATGTACCGAAGGTTGTTCGGAGTCCAGAATGAGATCGGGGACATGACGAGGAGTCTCGAAATGGTTGAGAGGTAAAGATCGATATATTGGAAGGCTATATTCGGACATCAGAAAGGTTCTGAGTGATTCGGGTATTTTTTGGAGTACCAGAGAGTTACGGGAATTCGCCGGGAGAAGTATTGGGCCTTATTGGGCCATACGGGAATAGAGGAGGCAGGCCAAAGGGAAGGAGGTGTGTGAAAGTGCAACTATCCCTAGGTGGTTTTGGTAATTCCTAACAACATATATCTCATTGAGCTAATACTATTTCAAGGTTAATATTTCAGGAAAGCTCAATGATTGGCATGGCATGGATGAGAAAAGTGGACCCCTGAAAATGCTAAGGACAAAGGATTGGCTCAAGCTCAAAGATCAAGACTCCACATTTTCTATTTTAGTGATCCAAGATCACATTGAGTCTATAGGAAAAGCCAATACTATCAAGGAGGGATGAGATGTTGCTTAAAGAGGCTCTTGCTCAAAATGCTTAGTGATATGCTCCAAAGCCCTCAACTACTTCCTCACATCCACATACGACCTAAATCAAAAGTCAAACTCGGCCCCACCGATTCTTTCTATCCGGCGCCACCGAGTTCAGATGTCATAGCCACTGCCACAAACCCTAGGCAAATCGGTCTCACCGATAGGGATCTCGGTCTCACCGAGATGGGATTGTAATCTCTCTGTTTCCCTTTGTAACGTTTCGGTCCCACCGAGATGAGCGATAGGTCCCACCGAGATTGCAATGTATACTCTCCGTTTCCCTTTTGTAACATTTCAGTCTCACCAAAATGAGTGAATCGGTCCCACCGAGTTTACCTGACCAACTCTCTGGTTAGCTTATTACCAAAATCGGTATCACCGAGTTTGTGTAATCGGTCTCACCGAGATTACGTTATGCCCTAACCCTAACCATATCGGTCCTACCGAGTTGCATGTCGGTCCCACCAAAAATCCTAACGGTCACTAGATTTGCTGAATCGGTCCGACCGAGTTTGCCAATTCGGTCCCACTGAGTTTGGCAAGTTGTGTGTAACGGTTAGATTTTTTGTGGAGGCTATATATACCCCTCCACCTCCTCTTCATTCGTGGAGAGAGCCATCAGAACGAACCTACACTTCCAACTTGCATTTTCTCGAGAGAGAACCACCTACACTTGTGTTGAGGCCAAGATATTCCATTCCTACCATATGAATCTTGATCTCTAGCCTTTCCCAAGTTTCTTTCCACTCAAATCTTCTTTCCACCAAATCCATATCCCGTGAGAGAGAGTTGAGTGTTGGGGAGACTATCATTTGAAGCACAAGAGCAAGGAGTTCATCATCAACACACCATTTGTTACTTCTTGGAGAGTGGTGTCTCCTAGATTGGCTAGGTGTCACTTGGGAGCCTCCGACAAGATTGTGGAGTTGAACCAAGGAGTTTGTAAGGGCAAGGAGATCGCCTATTTCGTGAAGATCTACCGCTAGTGAGGCAAGTCCTTCATGGGCGACGGCCATGGTGGGATAGACAAGGTTGCTTATTCGTGGACCCTTCATGGGTGGAGCCCTCCGTGGACTCACAAGAACGGTTACACTTCGTGGGTTGAAGTCTCCATCAACGTGGATGTACGATAACACCACCTATCGGAACCACGACAAAAACATCCGTGTCTCCAATTGCGTTTGATTCCTCCAAACCCTTCCCTTTACATTCTTGCAAGTTGCATGCTTTACTTTCCGCTGCTCATATACTCTTTGCATGCTTGCTTGAATTGTGTTAAGATTGCTTGACTGTCCAAAGTTGCTAAAATCTGCCAAGAACTAAAATTGGGAAAAGGATAAGCTTTTATTTGGTCAAGTAGTCTAATCACCCCCCCCCCCTCTAGACATACTTTCGATCCTACAAGTGGTATCAGAGCTTTGGTCTCCATTTGCTTTGATTTCCATAGTTTTTGGTAGTCATAGCCTTGGTTTCACAACCTAGGAGAGTATGGCGTCTAGCGAGGGCAATTACCACCGTAGAGGTCCTTACTTTGATGGTACTAACTTTGCTAGTTGGAAGCATAAGATAAAAATGCATATTCTTGGACATAACCCCGCCGTTTGGGCTATTGTGTGTATTGGCTTGCAAGGCGAATTCTTTGATGGGAGAGAACCGAACCGTGAAGCTACCGCGGAAGAGTTGAAGATGATGCAATACAATGCTCAAGCGTGTGATATCCTCTTCAACGGATTGTGCCCCGAAGAATTCAACAAAATCAGCCGCCTTGAGAATGCAAAGGAAATTTGGGATACTTTGATTGATATGCACGAAGGTACCAACTCCGTCAAGGAATCCAAGTTGGATGTGCTTCAAAGTTAGCTTGACAAGTTCAAAATGAAGGATGGTGAAGGTGTCGCTGAAATGTACTCTAGGCTTGCTCTTATCACAAATGAGATCGCCACTTAGGAAGTGAAGAGATGACCGACAAATTCATCATCAAGAAGATCCTAAGAGCTTTGGGTGGAAAATATGATACCGTATGCACATTGATCCAAATGATGCCCAATTACAAAGATCTCAAGCCAATGAAGTCATTGGAAGAATTGTTGCTCATGAGATGTCACTCAAGGATAAGGAGGAGCTCCATAACAAGTCAAGTGGTGCTTACAAAGCCTCATGTGAAGCTCCCACATCATCAAGTGAGAAACAAACCTTCAATGAAGAATTGAGCCTAATGGTGAAGAACTTCAACAAGTTCTACAAGAGTAGAAGCAAAGAGAGAAGTTCCAAGTCAAGGTCCTACAATGACAAAAGATCTTCTAGTCCAGAGCGAAACTGCTACAATTGTGGAAGACCCGTACACTATTCCAATGAGTGTACGGCACCCTACAAGAGAAGAGAAGATTCTCCAAAAAGAAGGAGTAGAAGAGAAGAATCACCATCAAGAGAGAGAAGGAGTAGAGATGATCATTATGAATGAAGAACATCCCGGAGAAGCAAGGATTCGGAAAGGAAGGACAAGTCATCAAGGAGCTACACAAAACGAAGACATCAAGCTCATGTTGGTGAATGGGTATCCAGCTCCGACTCCGACAATCACTCCGAGAGAAGCTATCACACTGACTCCGAATATACTCAAGATGAAGGTTTTGCCGGTCTAGCACTTGTGTCAACCAACTCCTACGACATATTTGACTCACCAAATGAAGGAATTGGAAGATGCTTCATGGCCAAAGGTCCAAAGATAACACATCCCGAGTATGTTGATTTCAATAGTGATGAAGATGACTTGTTAGGTGATGATGATTTACTTGTTGACAACTCTAGTGGTGAATACTATGATGAAACTTCAATTAATCATGCTAATCAAGATAAAACGAATGGCAATGATAAGGAGAAGATTGAGTCTCTAACTAAAGAACTAAACACTCTTAAGTTCGCTCATGAAACTATCTTAGAAGATCATCGAGAACTTTTAAGGACTCATGAGAAATTACGTTTTGAAAAGCTCAACCTTGAGCAAGAGCATGAGTTCTTAAGGCAATCAATGATGATCTTCGCAAGAAAAGTTCTTCTTACATTGCCAAGCGTTTACTCTTATCCACTTACATGCCTCAAGTCAAGTCTAGTAACAAGAACAAGAAGGATTCTTCCTCTAGTAGTAACAATAATCATGCTAAATCCAATGTTGTTGCTTCTAGTAGTTCTCTTGATTCCATTAATAATTCTCTTAGCCAAGTTACACTTGAGCAAGAAAATAGCTTATTGAAGGGAATTATAGATAAAGGTGTTTACAAGAGCCTTGCCGGGAGTAAGCAATTCGAGGAAATTGTACGCAAGCAAGGAAGTCACCGGAAGAACCAAGGTGTTGGTTTTGAACGAAAGTTCAATGCCAATGGAGTTGAGTGGGAAGAAGATCAATACCCCAAGACGTAGTTTGTTCCTCAACAAGAGAAGTATGATCCTACCTCTTTCAGAGGGACACAAGCTCAAGATGATCTTCCACCACAACACCACAAGCAAAAAGGCAAGGATAAGCCTCAAGAGGAAATTGATGCATTTGAAGAAGCACCTAAGGCCTTGGTCAAATGGGTTCCCAAGACTACATCAAGTTCTACTTCATCAAGTACAACTACAACTTCGAGGATTCCCATCAAGATGGTGTGGATCCAGAAGAAAAAGAACTAGAGAGTTCTTGAGGGTGACTCCGCCAACATACTTCACTCTTATCATTTTGGCAAGAACAAGTGCAATAAACTTCCACATATTGCACTAGTTCAAGGAGTCACAAACCCTCTTGTTGGTAAGACAAGGGACAAGGTAACCTAATGCTTTCATAGACATTATCTTGTGTATGCATCACTCTATGTCTATGGATATCCTTGTTTTTTCCTTGTGGGACTAACCCGTGTAGGTATTGAAAGTGCAACTCACTCCAAAGGATTGCTCCAAATGATCTACATCAACTTTGAGCATCCACATCTTCAACACCTACATGAAGTCATCATCGACAAAACCCAAGGTTAGTTCATCCCTCTTAGGGGGGATCTCACATCTAGGGGGAGCTTTACTCTAAGAATTGAGCTAAAGCAACTCTAATGGTGTGAACACAACAACGCCTTATGTAAAAGTGGTAACCCCACTTGTGCTTAAACAATGAGTATGACCTATGATCAAATGTTCTCATTTGACTCCTAAATCAATATACTCATATATAGATGACCTAGTCATCGCCAACTGCTTGATAGATGCTAGATTTGGTTGTGCATGCTTTGCCACATATTTCATTTGCCATTTTATTGTGTGAGCATGTTGGTTGCATAATTTACTCATTCGAGGACATCCACTTGTTGTTTTGATTGATTGATTCCTTTTCTTTTGCCAAGTGGATGGACAAGAATGGCTAAGAACCTTCTCTAGCTATCTATTCTTTTCTCGTCTCAAACTCTATTCATGCTACATCACAAAGTTTGATCAAGTCAGATTCAAACCACTCTGTGTGAGGAGCACCTCGAGTCCCCGATTAAATCATAGACTTAAACTTCCAAAACTTCTTTGTGCATTTCGGTCCGACCGATTCATCCATTTCGGTCATACCGAGATCACTAAGTCGATCTAGGTTTTCAATCTCGGTGCAACCGATTTGAACTTTCGGTCACACCGAGTTGCGAATCGCTTGCGATTATGCATCTCAGTGCCACCGAGTTGTTCCACTCGATCACACCGGCGAAGTCGGGCTATATATATCCCCGGCCAAAATTTGGAAAATTTTCCTAACTCCTTCGCCTGCTCGCCTGCTCTGCCTCCACAGGTCTCTGGATCGTCCTCCTCGCCATGACTGCCTCCCCTTCTTTGGACTCACGCCAAATCAACGGAAATCATCTCCGACGTTGCCGCCGTAGCAGGTCCATCGCCGCACTTAGGGTATGGACTTGATCTTTGTGCTAATCTCACTCCGATTCCTAGCACATTGTTTTGCCATGTATCTTGCCACGATTGAGATCACTCTATCCAACAAAATCACTCCGTAGTTTAGTTGTGGATTGAAAATTTAGGATTAGGTTTCCGCCGAAATCATCTCGGACCAACCGAGTTGTTGAAATCGGTTCCACCGATTTGGCTAAGGCCATTGCACATGTGATTCTCGGTCTGACCGAGAATTGCAAATCGGTGTGACCGAGTTCAATTCTTTGTGAAACCCTAGCAGTCTCGGTGCCACCGAACTGTGACTCGCTCAGACCGAGTTCACCAGTTTAGGTTCCAAAAGCTGCTTCGGTATCACCGAGATTTCAAATCGGTGATCCGAAATGCTTTCTGTGGAAAACTAAAACTAAGTTTTTGACTCATTATTTTGTAAAAACCTCTGCACTTTGTGATGCTCATCCAATCTATCTCATCCATAATCTATTCACAGGGTCACCGCCGTTGTTTGCATCATGTCGGATCAGAGTGACAATCGTAACAAGTCCGAGGAGCAAGTTCACATGAGTGAGGGCACTAATCCCTCTAGCAGCTCACGATGATGGAAGCAGTGAGTACACCCAAAGAACTTGCCTAAGGCAGCCACCAGGGCCAGAAGAAGAGAACCTCATATTCTGAGGATGAGGACTATGTGGCTATTGAGGAAGAGGCCACCTCAAAGAAGAAAGTCTTTGAAAAGGAATATGGCACATTCTTTGCAACTAAGACAGGTCTGAAGACTAAGGTGCCAGCAAGGAGACAGCCCATGTCTAAGGCAAGGAAAGTTTCCATAGGAGAAACAATGGAGTTCACTCTTGAACCCAAGGAAACTAGAGATGGCAAGAAGAGGAAAGAAAGGGTTAAGAAGACCATTGCCAGAGTTATTGGTAAACCTTCAATGATGAGAGATTCTGAAGAAGAGGAAGAGGTTGCTGCACCAGCTCCTAAAGCTCAAAAGCTTATGGGAGATGCCATAAGATCAGGGGATGCTCCATCTAAGCCCAAAGAAGCTCCCAAGGCAGCTGCTGCAAAACCTAAAACTGCACCCAAGAGGAGTACAAGGAATATTCCAGCTGCAGAGAAGAACAAGGCCCCAGTGCTTGAAGTCAACAGAGAAGAAGAAGATGATGAGTCACATGTCTTGAGGAAGTTGAAGCCCAAAATTCCAGATCACAACGATGCTCATCCAGTAGCTGAGAACATGAAAATCAGGAAGGATTCAGGATTGAGACTATGGAGAGAGTCTGATCCATATGCTACCAGGAGAAGGACTGCTGTGGACTACAGGTTCCACACAAAGGAACAGCAGGACTTCTATGAGACAATTCTGCTTGACAAGAAGCCTATAGTCTGTGATATGAGATGGGTGGACTGGGAATACATCAAGGAAAATGAAGAACACTATCCTGGAGTCTATGACAGTTTCAAGTCTTGTGGAGTAGAGGACTTTGTTGGGCAGAAACTCACAAAGTGGAATGATGAGCTTATTATGCAGTTCTACTCCACGGCTCATTTCTACCCAGATGGAAGGATTGTCTGGATGTCTGAAGGTGCTAGGTACCAGTCAACAGTTGAATAATGGGCTAAATTGATCAATGCTCCTGAGGAGAGTGAAGATGACTTGGATGTCTATGACAAGAAGAAGAAGGATCACAACTCAATGGCTAGCATGTACAAGGAGATTCCTGATGCAGATCTTGAGACTCACCAATTTGGTTCTGTGAAACACTTGCTGTCAGGCCTGCCTACAATCAATTGGATTTTAAGGCACACATTGCTACCAAAATCAGGAGATCACAGAATGATCAGAGGACATTCCATCAACTTGCTGCACATATTTGATGTCCCACAGAAGTTCAAAGTCATGAGCCTAATTGTGGAAACCGTAAAGAGAACAGCTGCAGATCAGAAGAGAACTTGTGCGTATGCCCCACAGATCCAGGAGCTAATCAACTCCAAGATGGGCACTGGCACATATCTCTTGGATAAGGAGCACCTGCCCATCTACCCAGACTTTGAGGACAACACTTTGGTAATGGATGAGAATGAACCATCTTCTGTGCAAGCACAAGCAAAGAGGGAGAAGGCAAGAACTGAAAAGGCTGCAAAGATGCCAACCATGGATGAGGCATCTCAGTATCTTCTGAAGAGCAAGCAAGATCAGCTTGGCTACTTGATTGCCTCCACTCTGAGGATTGAGAAGGGATTGGCCACCCTGACTCGAAACCAGGAGAGCTTGGAGAGGATCATGGAGCAGAAGTTCTATGACTTAGATGTGAAGGTCAACGAGATACTGGGCCATTGTTGAGCAACTTCAGGATGAAGTGCAGGAGAAGAAGGGCAAGACTAGCACTGATTCTTTTGCTAGAGTGCCCAGAGGTCAGAGATTTCCTGCTATGCCTGTTACAGACACCAGAGCAACTTCATCTGCACCAGCTATAGCTTCAGTGCCACCAGCTCCAGCACCCACTCCACCAGCTCCATCTACATCAACTGATGCCTTCGTTCTTGGAGTTCTATCTACACCACCACCTGAAGACCAAGCCTGAGAGTCGATCTAGCACTATGCATTTTTATGAACTTTTTGGTAACTTGTTGCCAAAAGGGGAGAAAATGTATAGATCATAGGCTTCGAGAGAGAGTGTTTCTCTTTGTTCTCTCTTGTTTTTGGTGGTTGAACTTTGTTATTTGCTTGTTTGAGATACTTTATGCTTTTGTATGATACTTGGATGATCATGTGTTTGATCATATGCTACCTTAATGCTTGTTGGATGACATTATCCTTTTATATCCCCATATGATCATTCACTTTGCTTGGTGATGAGTGCATGTATTTAATTATTATCATTTTGAGCGCTCCACCAAGATGTATGTGACATAGAAGAATAACCTATGATCCTAACTCATTGTGCATTTGCAGTCCAAAGCAAATCTTAAACTATGCACAAATTTAGGGGGAGCTCTTGCTTTTCACATACTTCTCAAAGCGACAATGTTTTTCACTCCTATTATCATTTGTGGAAGCTTTGATCTATATGTTGTCATCAATTACCAAAAAGGGGGAGATTGAAAGTGCAACTATCCCTAGGTGGTTTTGGTAATTCCTAACAACATATAGCTCATTGAGCTAATACTATTTCAAGGTTAATATTTTAGGAAAGCTCAATGATTGGCATGGCATGGATGAGAAAAGTGTACCCCTCAAAATGCTAAGGACAAAGGATTGGCTCAAGCTCAAAGCTCAAGACTCTGCATTTTCTATTTTAGTGATCCAAGATCACATTGAGTCTATAGGAAAAGCCAATACTATCAAGGAGGGATGAGGTGTTGCTTAATGAGGCTCTTGCTCAAAATGCTTAGTGATATGCTCCAAAGCCCTCAACTACTTTCTCACATCCACATATGACCTAAACCAAAAGTCAAACTCGGCCCCACCGATTCTTTCTATCCGGTGCCACCGAGTTCAGATGTCATAGCCACTGCCACAAACCCTAGGCAAATCGGTCTCACCGGTAGGAATCTCGGTCTCACCGAGATGGGATTGTAATCTCTCTGTTTCCCTTCGTAACGCTTCGGAACCACCGAGATGAGCGATCGGTCCCACCGAGATTGCAATGTAAACTCTCTGTGTTCCCTTTTGTAACATTTCGGTCTCACCGAAATGAGCGAATCGGTCCCACCGAGTTTACCTGACCAACTCTCTGGTTAGCTTATTACCAAAATCGGTCACACCAAGTTTGTGTAATCGGTCTCGCTTAGATTACTTTATGCCCTAACCCTAACCATATCGGTCCTACCGAGTTTCATGTCGGTCCCACCAAAAATCCTAACGGTCACTAGATTTGCTGAATCGGTCCGACCGAGTTTACCAATTCGGTCCCATCGAGTTTGGCAAGTTGTGTGTAACGGTTAGATTTTGTGTGGAGGCTATATATACCCCTCCACCTCCTCTTCATTCATGGAGAGAGCCATCAGAACGAACCTACACTTCCAACTTGCATTTTCTGAGAGAGAACCACCTACACTTGTGTTGAGGCCAAGATATTCCATTCCTACCATATGAATCTTGATCTCTAGCCTTTCCCAAGTTGCTTTCCACTCAAATCTTCTTTCCACCAAATCCATATCCTGTGAGAGAGAGTTGAGTGTTGGGGAGACTATCATCTGAAGCACAAGAGCAAGGAGTTCATCATCAACACACCATTTGTTACTTCTTGGAGAGTGGTGTCTCCTGGATTGGCTAGGTGTCACTTGGGAGCCTTCGACAAGATTGTGGAGTTGAACCAAGGAGTTTGTAAGGGCAAGGAGATCGCCTACTTTGTGAAGATCTACCGCTAGTGAGGCAAGTCCTTCGTGGGCGACGGCCATGGTGGGATAGACAAGGTTTCTTCTTCATGGACCCTTCATGGGTGGAGCCCTCCATGGACTCGCGCAACCGTTACCCTTCGTGGGTTGAAGTCTCCATCAACGTGGATGTACGATAGCACCACCTATCAGAACCACGACAAAAACATCCGTGTCTCCAATTGCGTTTGATTCCTCCAAACCCTTCCCTTTACATTCTTGCAAGTTGCATGCTTTACTTTCTGCTGCTCATATACTCTTTGCATGCTTGCTTGAATTGTGTTAAGATTGCTTGACTTGTCCAAAGTTGCTAAAATCTGCCAAGAACTAAAATTGGGAAAATGATATGCTTTTATTTGGTCAAGTAGTCTAATCACCCCCCCCTCTAGACATACTTTCGATCCTACAGCCCCCCCATGGGTCCGAATTGGACTAGGGGAAAGGGGGAGGCACCCCCCTTTCCCTTTCCTACTCCCTCTCTTTTACCCTCTTTCTTCTCTCCTACTCCGGTAAGGAAAAGGGAATCTTGCTAGGACTTGGGAGTCCTAGTAGGACTCCCCACACTTGGCGCGCCCCTCTAGGGCCGGCCTTCTCTTCCTCCCTCCTTTATATACGTGGGCAGGGGGCACCCCAAAGGCACAACAGACAAACTCTTAGCCGTGTGCGGTGCCCCCTCCACAGTTACACACCTCAGTCATATGTTCGTAGTGCTTAGGCGAAGCCCTGCGCCGGTAACTTCATCATCCCCGTCGCCATGCCGTCGTGCTGACGGAACTCTCCCTCGGCCTCAACTGGATCAAGAGTACGAGGGACGTCATCGAGCTGAACGTGTGCTGAACACAGAGGTGTCGTACGTTCGGTGCTAGGATCGATCGGATCGTGAAGACGTACGACTACATCAACCGCGTTGATAAACGCTTCCGCTTTCGGTCGAGGGTACGTGGACACACTCTCCCGCTTGTTGCTCTGCATGACCTAGATGGATCTTGCGTGTCCGTAGGAATTTTTTTGAAATTACTTCGTTCCCCAACAAGTAGTTCATCACATAAATCAGTTCCAGTGATTCCTACACCAATTAGTGAGAAAGCTAATGATGATGATCATGAAACTTCTAATTAAGTTATTGCCAAACCTCGTAGGTCAACCAGAGTAAGATCCACGCCAGAGTGGTACGGTAATCATGTTCTGGAGGTCATGTTACTTGACCATGACGAACCTACGAACTATGAGGAAGCAATGATGAGCCCAAATTCCATGAAATGGCTTGAGGCCATGAAATCTGAGATGGGATCCATGTATGAGAACAAAGTGTGGACTTTGGTTGACTTGCCTGATACGTCTCCAACGTATCTATAATTTTTTATTGTCACATGTTGTTTTATTAGCAATCTTGGATGTTTTATAAACATTTTATTGTCATTTTATATCATTTTTGGTACTAACCTATTGACATAGTGCCCAATGCCAGTTGTTGTTTTCTGCATGTTTTTTACATCGCTGGAAATCAATATCAAACAGAGTCCAAATACCCCGAAACTTTTTGGAGATTTTTTATGGGCCAAAAGAAGGAAGATGGGCCCTGGTTGCACCTGGGGGCTGTCCCGAGGAGGGGACAACCCACCAGGGTGCGCCAGGAGGCCCTGGCGCGCCCTAGTGGGTTGTGCCCACATCGGGCACCCCCCGGACCGCCTCTTTGCTCTATAAATACCCCAATATTCATGAAACCGTAAAAGCATCGTCGAAATATTCACGGAGGGGTTCACCACTTCCATTGGTGCCTCTCCGATGATGCGTGAGTAGTTCTTTGTAGACCCTTCGGGTCCGTAGTTAATAGCTAGATGACTTTCTCTCTCTCGCTGAATTCTCAATACAATGGTCTCTTGGAGATCCATATGATGTAACTCTTTTGCAGTGTGTTTGTTGGGATCTGATGAACTTCGAGTTTATGATCAGTTATATCTTTTTGTATCCATGAAAGTTATTTGAGCTTCTTTGATCTCTTATATGCGTGATCTCTTATAGCCTCGTATTTCTTCTCCGATATTTGGTTTTTGTTTAGCCAACTTGATCTATTTATCTTGCAATGGAAAGAGGTGCCCGGTAGTGGGTTCAATCTTACGGTGCTTGATCCCAGTGACAGAAAGGGAACCGACACGTATGCATCGTTGATACTAAGGATAAAAAAGACGAGATCTATATGTACCGCCATATAGATAAATGGATCTTGTCTACATCATGTCATCATTCTTATTGCATTACTCCATTTTTTCATAAACTTAATACACTAGATGCATGTTGGATAGCGGTCGATGTGTGGAGTAATAGTAGTAGATGCAGGCAGGAGTCGGTCTATTAATCTTGGACGTGATGCCTATGTAATGATCATTGCCTGGATATCGTCATGATTATTTGAAGTTCTATCAATTGCCCAACAGTAATTTGTTTACCCACAGTTTGCTATTTTTCTCGAGAGAAGCCACTAGTGAAACCTACAGCCCCCGGGTCTTCTTTCTCATATATTTGCCTTGCGATCTACTTTTCCTTCGCGTTTTTATTCAGATATATTAGAATAAAAAAATACAAAAATACTTTGCTGCACTTTTATTTATTTGTGATCTATTATTTCAATCCAATACAATTTTCTCCTGTCTGTTTGCCTATCTTGAGGTGACGTACCCTGAAAGGGATTGACAACCCCTTTAACACGTCGGGTTGCGAGGTGTTGTTATTTGTGTGCAGGTGATGCTTACGTTGTGTTGCTTGGTTCTCCTAGTGGTTCGATACCTTGGTTTCATAACTTAAGGAAATACCTACCGTTGCTGTGCTACATCATCCTCTCCTCTGGAAATACCGACGTAGTCCTAGCGACACCATCAAGTAGAATTTCTGGCGCCGTTGTCGGGGAGGATCTTCAACATAACCAGGTTCCTAATCAAAAATCTCATCTCCTCACAATTTACATTATTTTTCATTTGCCTCTCGTTTTCCTCTCCCCCGCTTCACAAAAATTTGCCGTTTTATTCGCCTCTCTTTTTCCGTTCGCCGTTTCCTTGCCAGATCTGTTTTTTGAGTGCGATCTTGTTGTGTGGTCATCATGACTCAAGAGAACACCAAGTTATGTGATTTCTCAAATACCAACAACAATGATTTTATTGGCACTCCGCTTGCTCCTCCCGCCACTAGTGCGGAGACTTGTGATATTAATACTGCTTTGCTGAATCTTGTTATGAAAGACCAATTTTTCGGTACTCCTAATGAGGATGTCGCGTCCCATCTTAATACCTTCATGAAATTATGTGATATCTATACATACTAATAAAGCAAGGTGTGTTTCTCTTGTGAATTTAAATGTGGGATTTCTTTGTAGTACTATTATAAAAGACAGAAGGCGCACAACTATTCGCAATTAAAATTGTGTCACTTCGATCCCATACATCGAATTCAATCAATTTATATACCTTCAACAATTCCATGAAATATAAATGAGATGCCTAGGAAATTAAGGACATGAATAATCGTTATAACGCGGAAGAAATTAAGCTATTGGGCATTAATCACATAATCAAAGGAGGGACTGCATCCTCCAAATTAAAGGAGGAATTAATTGGGACATTATACTAATGTAAAGGAGGGACGGTTGCACCATCAAAGTAAAAGAGGACGTGTCAGAACAAATTATTAATCGATTGGGCACTTAATTGCATGATTATCAAGGAGGACCATAAATTGAAGAAGGAAATTGAGGCTGGATGTGGAAACGCCTAATCGTAGGCACCGTTGTAAGCATGATTTGGGGTATACATAAATTGAAGAAGGAAAGAAATAAAAAGAAGGAATAAACTTCGAAGAAAAGGAATTAAAAGGTACCATCAAAATTATGCGCCAAATTGACATTGCGGGTGCGGAAGAGACGTATAATAACACAATTGTAAACAGGATTTCGAGTATATTTTAAAGAAGGAAGGAAATTAATAGAAGGATCTCGGAAGGAAAAAGTTTCACAAGGAACAATCATAATTATGGACCAAATGACACGCTGATGGGATCTCTATGGTGGAACGGGCGATATAAATAAGGTGTTATATTCAGCGCGTCATCATATCAAGAAAAAAAATCAAATTAATACGGGTCACAAAATTTTGCTCACAAGTTCTATTTTTTTATTTCCCTTTGAAAGATGTTACTATTTTTTTAAATTGCTCATGCATTATTTTTGTGTAGTCCCAAGAAAAGTGTTCATGTATTAAAATAGGGTCCCGATAACTGCCACACGTGTGTGTATCGGGTAGTTGTGCCACACGCCTCGTGTGGCATGGACAGCAACCAGCCCACACACCTACGTGTGGGCAAAACAACTAATGCCCACACACATCTTTTTTTCCCTCCCGAACCCTCTCACACGCGTGCGTGTGGGCGAAGTTGATAACGCCCACACGCCTGCGTATGTCGCCTCGTACCCTCCTGGTCCCAAGACGCCGACGCGTGACGCCCACCGCCGCCCATGATTGCCATGGTCCGCACCCTCGTCCATGTTCGTTTAACTGCAGCTGCCATGTCAACTACGGTTGCCATGTCGGACAACCGCAGCTTGCCATGGTTGCTCAACCGCAGCTTGCCATGTATGGTCTCGATCTAATGTAGTTGCCATGATTTCATAACTTTAGGAGTTGCCACATACTAACACTAGGCGCTTGAGAGAGTTGCCATGTGCTCACAAGCATGCTAGGCGATTGCCATGTAAAAAGGAAGAGTTGCCATACGCTTACGTGCATGTTAGGGCGATTGCCATGTACGTGCACGTTGGGGCGATTGCCATGTACCATGCAAAAACACATGGCAACTCGGTAAAAGAGAGTTACCATCCGCCACGTGCACACTAGGCAGTTGCCGTGTACCCTGCAAAACACATGGCAACTCGGGTAAAAAAGAGAATTGCCACCTGCTTATAAAGCACACTAGGGGCAGTTGCCATGTGCACTGCAAAACACATGACAACTAGCAGCTTGGGTGTGGTAGAGGAGACGGGCGTGTGGGCGAGATGGCAAATGCCCACACACCAGCCCTTGTGTGTGACTGAAAACTGGTGTGTGGGTGAACTGCTAAACACCCACACACCGACCCCTCCGTGTGGTAAAACGGATGTGTGGGTGAACTATGTCACACACCACACACACGCCTTGTCCTACGTGGCACAGAAAATCAGCCAGATTGTGCCAAGATTCGTTCATATAATATTGGACGATGATGGATGCGTGTGGTCGAGATGGTCAACGCCCACACGTGTGGGCGTTAACATTTTCGTTAAAATAATATTCATACAATTGAAAAATGTTCCCATTTGTTTTAGAAAAAAAATCATGTAGTTCTAAAAAGTGTTCACGTGCTTAAAAATATATTATAATTTAAAAACTATTTATGCTCTTAAAAAATCATGTGATTTAAAAAGTGTTTATGTGTTTGAAAAAAC
Source organism: Aegilops bicornis (assembly GCA_021605145.1). Taxonomy (NCBI): domain Eukaryota; kingdom Viridiplantae; phylum Streptophyta; class Magnoliopsida; order Poales; family Poaceae; genus Aegilops; species Aegilops bicornis. The sequence continues at coordinate 512,661,947 of CM038671.1, forward strand.
AATGTTGATGCATTTTAGAAAAGAAATACACAATTTAAAAATGAGCCGGCGTATGTGGGATGTTGAATGGACTAGGTGTAGGCCCTAGCTCGGGAAACATGTCGGTCACCATATTAATTTGAAAATTATTAGACATTCACTTGCAATTGGGTGGTCCAGTGACAGGTGTGTGTGTGTGTGTGTGTGTGTGTGTGTGTGTGTGTGTGCGTGTGTGTGTGTGTGTGTGTGCATGGTTGCTGAAATCATCATATTGGGATTGATCATGTTTGGACGCATTGCGATCAGAAGGACACCACGGCCCTGGTCGGTGAAGGGGAGAAGGAGCATAAGTGACAACATAGGTGAGACGCTATGTTTGGATAGATAATGTGGACCGATGGAGGGTTCTTGAGCCATCCTTACTGTGCTAGGAGCATGCGACTTTCTCCCGTTGCAATGCACGGGCATGTTTGCTAGTGCAAAAGAAAAAAGATATGGACAATGATGTGGTTAAGATGAAATTATTTTTGTTTTATTTGCGTGATTATGTAAAAATTTGGTTCTCTTCTTTGCCTCCCAATAGTATCGATTCTTGGAACAAGTGCAAAGATGCTTTTATCACTAAGTATTTTCCCACGCAAAAATTATTTCCCTTAGAACCCAGATCATGATTTTCAAGCAACTTGAACATGAGCATGTTTTACAATCTTCGAAAAGTATGAAAATGATGCTAAGGAATTGCCCAACTCATGGGTTAAATCTTTGGATGATCATACAAAAAAATTATGCGGGGTTGAATTTTGTTTCCCGTAATCTTTTAGATTCCACCGCGGGTGGAACTTTTATGGAAATTACTTTGGGTGAAGCCACCAAATTTCTTGATAATATCACGGCAAATTATTCACAATGGCATACCGAAAGAGCTCCTACTAGTAAAAAATTTAATTCGGTTGAAGAAATTTCTTCTTTGAGTGATAAAGTTGATGCTCTTATGAAATTGGTTGCTAGTGAAAGTGCTCCTATTGATTTTAATGATATGCTTTTGTCTACTTTGATTGAGAAAAATAGTGATGCCATTGATGTGAATTTTATCTCTCGCAATAATTTCAACAACAATGCTTATAGAGGAAATTTTAATCCTAGGCCTTCCTAGTAATTCCTCTAATAATTATGGTAATTCCTATGGAAATCAATCTTGCAATAATAATAGGAATACCTCTCATCTTGAGAATAATATTAAAGAATTTATCAACACGTAAAAAGTTTTCAACACTTCCATAGAAGAAAAGTTGAATAAGATTGATGATTTGTCTAGGAGTGTTGATAGAATTGCTCATGATGTGGAAAATCTCAAGATGAATTTCTTTTGCTTAAAGTTGATGAATCAATTAAAGCTCTTTATGTTTCTATGGATGAAAGTAATAAAAGAACTGCTATGCTTAGAGCTAAAAGAGAATTTCTTAGAGAAAGCTTTTTCTAGTGATTCTTCTTGCAAAAATGATGAAGATCTTAAAATGATTGGTGTTTCTTCTATTGATTCCTTGTTTAGTAAAATTAAGAATGATGAAAAAGGGACTGGAGAAGAGTCAACTTTAGGTAGAAGGTGTCCCAATATTTCGGAGGGTGAAAATCTTGTTGAGAAAATTGATGAAAGTGGGTTTGGAGAGGTCAAAACTTTAGCTAGTGATGCACCCACTATTTTGGATTACAAAGACTTTAATTATGATAGTTTCTCTTTGATTGATTGTATTTCTTTGTTGCAATCCATGTTGAATTCACCCCATGCTTATGAACAAAACAAAGCTTTTACTAAACATATTGTTGATGATATGATGAAAGCTTTGGAAGAAAAATTGGAATTAGAAGTTTCAATCCCTAGAAAATTGCATGATGAGTGTGAACCTACTATCAAAGTCAAGATTAAAAATTATGAGTGTTTTATGCTAGTGACCTGGGTGCTAGTGTTTCTACAATTCCGAAATCTTTATGTGATGTGCTTGGTCTTACCAATCTTGAAGAATGTTCCTTGAATTTGCACTTGGCGGATTCCACTATTGAAAAGCCTATGGGAAGAATTAATGATATTCTTATTCTTGCAAATAGAAACTATGTACCCATAGATTTTATTGTTCTTGATATTGATTGCAATCCGTCTTGCCCAATTATTCTTGGTAGACCGTTTTTACGCACTATTGATGCCGTGATTGATATGAAAGAAGGCAATATCAAGTTCGAATTTACTTTGAGAAAGGGTATGGAACACTTACCTAGAACAAAAGCAGGCCGCCTTATGAATCAATCATGAGGGTATCTTATGGATCTCGAACCAAGGATGACAAAACTTAGATCCTTGCCTTACACCTAGCTAAGGGCGTAAAACTGTAGCGCTTGTTGGGAGGCAACCCAATTAATAAAATTTATTTTTGCTTTTTGCTTTCTGTTCTTGTGTGTTTACAAAATTATGTCTCTCATATGATTGTGCTATTTGTGTTTTAATTAGTGCTTGTGTCAAGTAAAGCCTTTAGGATCTTCTTGGGTGATACTCGTTTGATCTTGCCGAAAAAACAGAAACTTTGGTGCTCATGAAAATAATTATCAAAAATCACCAGAACGTGATAAAATGCCAATTCTTTCTGCAGTAGATAAATAAACAAATTACCCTGGTCGTCCTAATTTTTCAGAATTTTTGGAGTTACGGAAGTATTTGTCAAAGACAGATTACTACAGACTATTATGTTTTGACAGATTCTGTTTTCTTTGTGTTGTGTGCTTATTTTGATGGTTCTATGGTTTTCTTTGATGAGTTTTTGCCATAGAAAAGTTGGAATACAGTAGATATAATACAAAAATAAAATATGAATTGGTTTGATACAGCACTTATAGTAGTGGTTTGCTTTCTTATACTAACGGATCTCACGAAGGTTTTGTTGAGTTTTGTGTGATTGAAGTTTTTGAGATGAGTATCTTACAATGGATGAAGGAAGGATGTAAGATCCTAAGCTTGGGGATGCCCCAGCATCCCAAGATATTATCCAAGAATGAGCAACCAACTAAGCTTGGGGATGCCCCCGAGTGGCATCCCTGCTTTCTTCCAACAACTATCAGTATTTTACTTGAGGCTATATTTTTATTCGTCACATGATATGTGTTTTGCTTGGAGTGTCTTGTATGATATGTGTCTTTGCTCGCTTTATTTTGTGTTTTAAGTCATCAATACTTTCTGGACACACCTATTTGAGAGAGCCAAAATTATGTCATGACTTGTTAGAATTGCTCTCCGTGCTTCACTTAAATCTTTTATGAGCCACTTGCTCTAGTGCTTCACTTATATCTTTTTGAGCACGGTGTGCTTAGTATTTTTGAAGAAACACTCTCTTGCTTCACTTAGATTTATTTGAGAGTTAGTAAAATTTTGAAGAAATTCTCTCTTGCTTCACTTAAATTATTTTTAGAGAAAGAAAATTTGTTATGCTCATGATCTTCACTTATATTTGTTTGAGCTTATGAAAAGCAACACATGAAAATTAGTCCCAAAGTGATAGATATCCAAGAAGGATAAAGTAAAAAATGTCATGAAGATCATTGGACAAAATAAACTTGATTCTTAGTAATAGTTTTGAGATATGATGATGTGATATGTGAGTTATGCTGATGAGTAATTGTGCTCTAGTAAGAATATTGATGTTAAGGTTTGTGATTCCCTATGCATGCACGAAAGTCAATAATCATGCAATGAATATTATATCCTACTTGTGGTGCATTATTCAGTGTTACTTATGCTTAAGGCTTGCTTTACATAATTATTTGCTTCTTGGTTGGTCGCTTCTCAATCTTTTTACTAGCCTTCATTTTACACCAAGTATGATCTCTACTTGTGCATCCAAAATCCTTTAAACCAGTTTTGCCATATGAGTCCACTATATCTACCTATATGTGGTATTATTTTGCCGTTCTAAGCAAATTTGTATGTGCCATCTCTAATTTTCAAAATAAACTTCTCTTTTGTGTATCTTGTTTCGCTCGCAGAATGGTAACGGGTGGCTAATATTTTCCATGCTGGATGTGTTATTCTCACGATGAGTGTTCATTCACTTGTCATTGCACGAGAGTAAGGCAAAGGTTTTAGGGATTCCCAGTCCCGAAATGCAAAAATGAATTTACTTTATGTTGTCAAATAATAAATTCCTTGGAAAGTGTTAGTATGGAGGGAAACCGTGGATACGGCTAGCCATGGAAAGTGTTCGTAGCTCTACGTCAATTTCGTTGGTGGGATGGATACACCTCCCAATTTTTTTTATCTCTGGCACCTCCACAAATCCCTACTTCCCTCTGCGAAGGGTCTTTCTTTTTTACTTTATGCAATTTTTATTTTTTAATTTGAGCCTCCATCTTCTCTTATAAAAGCACCAACTAAGAGCAATATGATCGTGAGTAACTATTGGGTATAGCTAGTATTCGAATGTGTTTCATGAATGGATCAATGTTTGAGCATGATGGGCTAGGGATAACTTATTTTAGCGTTGATATTTTGAAAGACATGGTTGCTTGTTGATATGCTTGAGTATCTAAATTATTATGTCAAAACTAGACTATTGCTTTGAATCACATAAAAGTCCAAATGTCCATGCTATAAAGAAAATAATATGATATGACTTGATGAATAGCACTCCACATCAAAAACTCTGTTTTTATCACTTGCCTACTCGAGGACGAGCAGGAGTTAAGCTTGGGGATGCTGATACGTCTCCAACGTATCTATAATTCTTGATTGTTCCACGCTGTTTTATTATCAATCTTGGATGTTTTATAAACATTTTATAGTCATTTTATATCATTTTTGGTACTAACCTATTGACATAGTGCCCAATAGGTCCTGTCGCTTTACGCATGTTTTTACATCGCAGGAAATCAATATCAAACGGAGTCCAAATGCCCCAAAACTTTTTGGAGATTTTTTATGGGCCAAAAGAAGGAAGATGGGCCCTGATTGCACCTGGGGTTGTCCCGAGGAGGGGACAACCCACCAGGGTGCGCCAGGAGGCCTTGGTGTGCCCTGGTAGGTTGTGCCCACCTCGGGCACCCCCCGGGACCACCACTTTGCTCTATACATACCCCAATATTCCAAAAACCCTAAAAGCATTGTCGAAATATTCATCCATCCGCCGCAGAGTCCAGAACCACCAGATCCAATCTAGACACCATCACAGAGGGGTTCACCACTTCCATTGGTACCTCTCCGATGATGCGTGAGTATTTCTTTGTAGACCTTCGGATCCGTAGTTAGTAGCTAGATGGCTTTCTCTCTCTCGCTGAATTCTCAATACAATGGTCTCTTGGAGATCCATATGATGTAACTCTTTTGCAGTGTGTTTGTTGGGATCTGATGAACTTTGAGTTTATGTTCAGTTATATCTTTTTATAACCATGAAAGTTATTTGAGTTTCTTTGATCTCTTATATGCATGATCTTTTATAGCCTCGTATTTCTTCTCCGATATTTGGGTTTTGTTTGGCCAACTTGATCTATTTATCTTGCAATGGGAAGAGGTGCCCGGTAGTCGGTTCGATCTTACGGTGCTTGATCCCAGTGACAGAAAGGGAAATGACACGTATGTATCATTGCTACTAAGGATAAAAAGACGAGATCTATATCTACCGCCATATAGATAAACGGATCTTGTCTACATCGTGTCATCGTTCTTATTGCATTACTCCGTTTTCCCATGAACTTAATACACTAGATGCATGCTGGATAGTGGTCTATGTGTGGAGTAATAGTAGTAGATGCAGGCAGGAGTCGGTCTACTAATCTTGGACGTGATGCCTATGTAATGATCATTGCATGGATATCGTCATGATTATTTGAAGTTCTATCAATTGCCCAACAGTAATTTGTTTACCCACCGTTTGCTATTTTTCTCGAGAGAAGCCACTAGTGAAACCTACGACCCCGGGTCTTCTTCCTCATATATTTTCCTTGCGATCTACTTTTCCTTCACGTTTTTATTCAGATCTATTAAACTAAAGTTTAAAAATACAAAAGTACTTTTCTGCACTTTTATTTATTTGCGATCTATTATTTCAATCAAATACAATTTTCTCCCGTCCGTTTGCCTATCTTGAGGCGCCATACCCCGAAAGGGAGGTGTTGTTATTTGTGTGCAGGTGCTGCTTACGTTGTGTTGCTTGGTTCTCCTACTGGTTCGATACCTTGGTTTCATAACTGAGGGAAATACCTACCGTTGTTGTGCTACATCATCCTCTTCTCTTGGGGCAAATACCGACGTAGTCCTAGCGACACCATCATTGCCCTATGATCGACAAGCCATAGAGAATAAGTGGATCTTCAAGAAGAAGACTGACGTTGATGGTAATGTTACTGTCTACAAAGCTCGACTTGTTGCGAAAGGTTTTTGACAAGTTCAAGGAGTTGGCTATGATGAGACTGTTGGGGAACGTAGTAATTTCAAAAACTTTCCTACGCACATGCAAGATCATGGTGATGCATAACAACGAGAGGGGAGAGTGTAGTCCACGTACCCTCGTAGACCGAAAGCGGAAGCGTTAGCACAACGCGGTTGATGTAGTCGTACGTCTTCACGATCCGACCGATCAAGTACCGAACGCACGGCACCTCCGAGTTCAGCACACGTTCAGCCCGATGGCGTCCCTCAAACTCCGATCCAGCCGAGTGTTGAGGGAGAGTTTCACAAGATGACGTGCAGGACGATGTTGATGTTCTACCAACGCAGGGCTTCGCCTAAGCACCGCTATAGTATTATCGAGGTGGACTATGGTGGAGGGGGGCACCGCACATGGCTAAGAGATCAATGATCAATTGTTGTGTCTCTAGGGTGCCCCCCTGCCCCCGTATATAAAGGAGCAAGGGGGGAGGCCGTGAAGGAAATATGCCCTAGAGGCAATAATAAAGTTATTATTTATTTCCTTATTTCATGATAAATGTTTATTATTCATGCTAGAATTGTATTAACCGGAAACATAATACATGTGTGAATATATAGACAAAAGCAAGATGTCACTAGTATGCCTCTACTTGACTAGCTTGTTAATCAAAGATGGTTATGTTTCCTAACCATGAACAAGGAGTTGTTATTTGATTAACAAGGTCACATCATTAGTTGAATGATCTGATTGACATGACCCATTCCGTTAGCTTAACACTTGATCGTTTAGTATGTTAATGCTTTCTTCATGACACATACATGTTCCTGTAACTATGAGATTATGCAACTCCGTTCTGGGAGGAACACTTTGGGTACTACCAAACGTCCACAACGTAATCGGGTGATTATAAAGGAGTACTACAGGTGTCACCAAAGGTACTTGTTGGGTTGGCGTATTTCGAGATTAGGTTTTGTCACTCCGATTGCCGGAGAGGTATCTCTAGGCCTTCTCGGTAATACACATCACTTAAGCCTTGCAAGCATTACAACTAATGAGTTAGTTGAGAGATGATGTATTACGAACGAGTAAAGAGACTTACCGATAACGAGATTGAACTAGGTATTGGATACCGACGATCGAATCTCGGGTAAGTAACATACCGATGACAAAGGGAACAACATATGTCGTTATGCGGTTTGACCGATAAAGATCTTCGTAGAATATGTAGGAACCAATATGGGCATCCAGGTTCCGCTATTGGTTATTGACCGAGAATGGTTCTAGGTCATGTCTACATAGTTCTCGAACCCGTAGGGTCCGCACGCTTAAGGTTTCGATGTGATTATATTATGAGTTTATGAGTTTTGATGTACCGAAGGAGTTGAGTCCCGGATGAGATCGGGGACATGACGAGGAGTCTCGAAATGGTCGAGACGTAAAGATCGATATATTGGACGACTATATTCGGAGTTCGGAAAGGTTCCGAATGATTCGAGTATTTTTTGAGTACCGGTAGTTACGGAGAAGCAATGGGCCTTGATGGGCTTTAGTGGAAAGAGGAGAAAGGGCCAAGGGCTGCTGCGCCCCCTCCCCTCTAGTCCGAATTGGACTAGGGAAAAGGGGCCGCCACCTCTCCTTCTCCTCCACTTCCTTCTCCCTTCCTCCCTCTTGGTGGACTCCTACTAGGACTTGGAATCCTAGTAGGACTCCACATCTTGGTGCGCCTCCTAGGCCGCCACCTCCTCCCTTGTTCCTTTATATACGGGGCAGGGGGCACCCCATAACACACAAGTTGATCTACGGATCGTTCCTTAGCTGCAGTGCGGTGCCCCTCCACCATATTCCACTTCGTCATATCGTCATGAGCTTAGGCGAAGCCCTGCCGGAGAAGTCATATCGTCAGCGGAGCTTAGGCGAAGCCTGCGTCGGTGGAGCATCAACATCGCCACCACGCCGTCGTCGGCCGACGGAACTCATCCCCGACACTTTCTTTGGATCGGAGTCCGTGGATCGTCATCGAGCTGAGCGTGTGCGTAACTCGGAGGTGCCGTCGTTCGGTGCTTGGATCGGTCGGATCGTGAAGACGCACGACTACATCAACCGCGTTGTTATAACGCTTCCGCTTTCGGTCTCTGAGTGCGTGGACAGACACTCTCCCCTCTCGTTGCTATGCCATCACCATGGTCCCGTAAAAGCGTAGGGAAATTTTTTGAAATTACTACGTTCCCCAACAAAGGGTATCGAGCCTGGTTTTATGCGTTGATGTCATATGCACGAGTAGAACACAAGTGAGTTGTGGACGATACAAGTCATACCGCCTACCGGCATGTCATACTTTGGTTCAGCGGTATTGTTGGGCGAGACGATCCGGACCAACCTTACGCCAGACGCTTACGCGAGACCGGTTCCCTCGGCGTGCTTTGCACATAGATGGCTTCGGAAGACCTGTCTCTCCAACTTTAGTTGAACTAGTGGCTACGCCCGGTCCTTGAGAAGGTTAAAACGGAGTCTATTTGACAAACTATCGTTGTGGTTTTGATGCGTAGGTAAGAACGGTTCTTGCTCAGCCCGTAGCAGCCACGTAAAACTTGCAACAACAAAGTAGAGGACGTCTAACTTGTTTTTGCAGGGCATGTTGTGATGTGATATGGTCAAGACGTGATGCTATATTTTATTGTATGAGATGATCATGTTTTGTAACCGAGTTATCGGCAATCGGCGAGGAGCCATATGGTTGTCGCTTTATTGTATGAAATGCAAACGCCATGTAATTGCTTTACTTTATCACTAAGCGGTAGCGATAGTCGTGGAAGCAATAGTTGGCGAGGCGACAACGATGCTACGATGGAGATCAAGGTGTCGCTACCGGTGACGATGGGGATCATGATTGCTTGGCGATGGAGATCACAAGCACAAGATGATGATGACCATATCATATCACTTATATTGATTGCATGTGATGTTTATCCTTTATGCATCTTATCTTGCTTTGATTGACGGTAGCATTATAAGATGATCTCTCACTAATTATCAAGAAGTGTTCTCCCGAGTATGCACCGCTATGCGAAAGTTCTTCGTCTTTGAGACACCACGTGATGATCGGGTGTGATAGGCTCTACGTTCAAATACAACGGGTGCAAAACAGTTGCACACGCGAATACTCAGGTTATACTTGACGAGCTATGCATATAAGATATGACCTCGGAACACGGAGACCGAAAGGTCGGCGTGAATCATATAGTAGATATGATCAACATAGTGATGTTCACCATTGAAACTACTCCATCTCACGTGATGATCGGACATGGTTTAGTTGATTTGGATCACGTGATCACTTAGAGGATTAGAGAGATGTCTATCTAAGTGGGAGTTCTTAAGTAATATGATTAATTGAACTTTAATTTATCATGAACTTAGTCTGGTAGTATTTTGCAAATTATGTTGTAGATCAATAGCTCGGCGTGGTTGCTTCCCTATGTTTTTATATGTGTTCCTAGAGAAAATTGTATTGAAAAATGTTAGTAGCAATATTGCGGATTGGATCCGTGATCTGAGGTTTATCCTCATTGCTGCACGTAAGAATTATGTCCTTGATGCACCGCTAGGTGATGCACCTATTGCGAGGAGCGGATGCGCACGTTATGAACGTTTAGCTAGCTCAATATGATGACTACTTGATAGTTTAGTGCACCATGCTTAAATGGCTTAGAATCGGGACTTCAAAGACGTTTTGAACGTCATGGACCATATGAGATGTTCCAGGAGTTGAAGTTAATATTTCAAGCAAATACCCGAGTTGAGAGATATGAAGTCTCCAACAAGTTCTATAGCTAAAAGATGGAGGAGAATCGCTCAACTAGTGAGCATGTTCTCAGATTGTCCGGGTACTTCAATCGCTTGAATCAAGTGGGAGTTAATCTTCCGGATAAGATAGTGATTGATGTAATTCTCTAGTCACCATCACCAAGTTAGTAGAACTTCGTGATGAACTATAATATGCAAGGGATGACAAAAGTAATTCCCAAGCTCTTCGTGATGTTGAAATCGACGAAGGTAGAAATCAAGAAAGAGCATCAAGTGTTGATGATTGACAAGACCACTAGTCTCAAGGAAAAGGGCAAAGGGAAGAAGGGGAACTTCAAGAAGAACGGCAAGCAAGTTGTCGCTCGAGTGAAGAAGCCCAAGTCTGGACCTAAGCCTGAGACTAAGTGCTTTTGCTGCAATGGAACTGGTCACTAGAAGCGGAACTATCCCAAGTATTTGGCGGATAAGAAGGATGGCAAAGTGAACAAAGGTATATTTGATATACAGATTATTGATGTGTATTTTACTAGTGTTCGTAGCAACCCCTCGGTATTTGATCTTTGGTTCGGTTGCTAAGAGTAGTAACTTGAAACGGGAGTTGCGTAATGAATAGAAACTAGTTGAAGGGGAAGTGACGATGAGTGTTGGAAGTAGTTCCAAGATTGATATGATCATCATCGCACACTCCCTATGCTTTCGGGATTAGTGTGGAACCTAAATAAGTGTTATTTGGTGTTGAGCATAAATATGATTTGATCATGTTTATTGCAATACGGTTATTCATTTAAGTAAGAGAATAAATTGTTGTTCTGCTTACATGAATAAAACCTTATATGGTTACACACCCAATGAAAATGGTTCATTGGATCTCGATCATAGTGATACACATATTCATAATATTGAAACCAAAAGATGCAAAGTTAATAATGATAGTGCAACTTATTTGTGGCACTTGCCGTTTAGGTCATATTGGTGTAAAGCGCATGAAGAAAACTCCATGCCGATGGACTTTTGGAATCACTTGATTATGAATCATTTGATGCTTGCGAACCGTGCCTTTTGGGCAAGATGACTAAAACTCCGCTTCTCGGAACAATGGAACAAGCTAATGACTTATTGGAAATAATACATACCGATGTATACAATTCAATGAGTGTTGATGCTCGTGGCAAGTATCATTATTTTCGACCTTCACAGATGATTTGAGCAGATATGCGTATATCTTCTTGATGAAACATAAGTCCGAAATAGTTGAAAAGTTCAAAGAATTTCAGAGTGAAGTAGAAAATCATCGTAACAAGAAAATAAAGTTTCTGCGATCCGATCGTGGAGATGAATATTTGAGTTACGAGTTTGGTCTTCAATTAAAACAAAGTGGAATAGTTTCACAGCTCACGCCACCGGAACACCACAACGTTATGGTGTGTCCGAACGTCAGAATCGTACTTTATTTTGATATGGTACGATCAATGATGTCTCTTACCGATTTACCAATATCGTTTTGGGGTTATGCATTAGAGACAATTTGCATTCACGTTTAATGGGGCACCATCTAAATCCGTTGAGACGACACCATATGAACTATGGTTTAACGAAGAAACCTAAGCTGTCGTTTCTTAAAAGTTTGGAGTTTTGATACTTATGTGAAAAAGTTTTCACCGATAAGCTCGAACCCAAATCGGAGAAGTGCGTCTTCATAGAATACCCAAAGGTAACTATTGGGTACACCTTCTATCACAGATCCGAAGGCAAGTTTTTCGTTGTTAAGATGGATCCTTTCTAGAGAAGAAGTTTCTCTCGAAAGAAGTGAGTGGGAGGAAAGTAGAACTTGATGAGGTAATTGTACCTTCTCCCTTATTGGAAAGTAGTTCATCACGTAAATCAGTTCCAAAGTGATTCCTACACCAATAAGTGAGGAAGTTAATGATGATGATCATGAAACTTCAGATCAAGTTGCTACCAAACCTCGTAGGTCTTCCAGAGCAAAATCCGCACTGTAGTGGTATGGTTATCATGTTCGGAAGTCATGTTACTAGACCATGATGAACCTACGAACTATGAGGAAGCGATGATGAGCCCAGATTCCGCGAAATGGCTTGAGGCCATGAAATCGAGATAGGATCCATGTATGAGAAACAAAGTATGGACTTTGATTGACTTGCTCTATGATCAGCAAGCCATGTTAAATAAATGGATCTTCAAGAGGAAGACGGACACTGATAGTAGTGTTACTATCTACAAAGCTCGACTTGTTGCAAAAGGTTTTCGACAAGTTCAAGGGGTTGACTACGATGAGACTTTCTCATCCGTAGCGATGCTTAAGTCTGTCCGAATCATGTTAGCAATTGCCACATTTTATGAAATCTGGCAAATGGATGTCAAAAACAACATTCTTTAATGGATTTATTAAAGAAGAGTTGTATATGATGCAACCAGAAGGTTTTGTCAATCCTAAAGGAGCTAACAAAATGTGCAAGCTCCATCGATCCATCTCTGGACCGGTGCAAGCATCTCGGAGTTGGAATATACGCTTTGATAAGATTGATCAAAGCATATGGTTTTATCTGCACTTTTGGAGAAGCCTGTATTTACAAGAAAGTGAGTGGGAGCACTACGGATTTCGATAAGTATATGTGAATGACATATTGTTGATCGGAAATAATGTAGAATTATTCGCAAAGCATAAAGGAGTATTTGAAAGGAGTTTTTCAAAGAAGGACCTCGGTGAAGCTGCTTACATATTGAGCATCAAGATCTATTGAGATAGATCAAGACGCTTGATATGTTTTTCAATGAATACATACCTTGACAAGATTTTGAAGTAGTTCAAAATGGAGCGATCAAAGAAAGAGTTCTTGCCTGTGTTACAAGGTGTGAGATTGAGTAAGACTCAAAACCCGACCACGGCAGAAGATAGAAAGAGAATGAAAGTCATTCCCTATGCATCACCATAGGTTCTATAAAGTATGCTATGCTATGTACCGGACCTATTGTATACCTTGCTCTGAATTTGGCAAGGAGTACAATAGTGATCTAGGAGTAGATCATCGGACATTGGTCAAAGAACATCCTTAGTGAGGACTAAGGAAATATTTCTCGATTATGGAGGTGATAAAAGAGCCCGTCGTAAAGAGTTACATCGGTGCAAGCTTTTACACTGATCCGGATAAATCTAAATCTCAATCTGGATACATATTGAAAGTGGGAGCAATTAGCTAGAGTAGCTCCGTGCGAGCATTGTAGACGTAGAATATTTGCAAAATACATACGGCTCACGAATGTGACAGACCGTTGACTAAGCTACTCTCACGAGCAAAACATGATCATACCTTAGTACTCTTTGGGTGTTAATCACATAGCGATGTGAACTAGATTATTGACTCTAGTAAACCCTTTGGGTGTTGGTCACATGACGATGTGAACTATGGGTGTTAATCACATACGGATGTGAAAATTAGTGTTGAATCACATGATGATGTGAACTAGATTATTGACTCTAGTGCAAGTGGGAGACTGAAGGAAATATGCCCTAGAGGCAATAATAAAGTTATTATTTATTTCCTTATTTCATGATAAATGTTTATTATTCATGCTAGAATTGTATTAACCGGAAACATAATACATGTGTGAATATATAGACAAAACAAGATGTCACTAGTATGCCTCTACTTGACTAGCTTGTTAATCAAAGATGGTTATGTTTCCTAACCATGAACAAGGAGTTGTTATTTGATTAACAAGGTCACATCATTAGTTGAATGATCTGATTGACATGACCCATTCCGTTAGCTTAACACTTGATCGTTTAGTATGTTAATGCTTTCTTCATGACACATACATGTTCCTGTAACTATGAGATTATGCAACTCCCGTTCTGGGAGGAACACTTTGGGTACTACCAAACGTCACAACGTAATCGGGTGATTATAAAGGAGTACTACAGGTGTCTCCAAAGGTACTTGTTGGGTTGGCGTATTTGAGATTAGGTTTTGTCACTCCGATTGTCGGAGAGGTATCTCTAGGCCTTCTCGGTAATACACATCACTTAAGCCTTGCAAGCATTACAACTAATGAGTTAGTTGAGAGATGATGTATTACGGAACGAGTAAAGAGACTTACGGTAGCGAGATTGAACTAGGTATTGGATACCGACGATCGAATCTCGGGTAAGTAACATACCGATGACAAAGGGAACAACATATGTCGTTATGCGGTTTGACCGATAAAGATCTTCGTAGAATATGTAGGAACCAATATGGGCATCCAGGTTCCGCTATTGGTTATTGACCGAGAATGGTTCTAGGTCATGTCTACATAGTTCTCGAACCCGTAGGGTCCGCACGCTTAAGGTTTCGATGACAGTTATATTATGAGTTTATGAGTTTTGATGTACCGAAGGAGTTGAGTCCCGGATGAGATCGGGGACATGACGAGGAGTCTCGAAATGGTCGAGACGTAAAGATCGATATATTGGACGACTATATTCGGAGTTCGGAAAGGTTCCGAATGATTCGAGTATTTTCGGAGTACCGGGTAGTTACGGGAGAAGCAATGGGCCTTGATGGGCTTTAGTGGAAAGAGGAGAAAGGGCCAAGGGGCTGCTGCGCCCCCCCTCCCCTCTAGTCCGAATTGGACTAGGGAAAAGGGGGCCGGCCACCTCTCCTTCTCCTCCACTTCCTTCTCCCTTCCTCCCCTCTTGGTGGACTCCTACTAGGACTTGGAATCCTAGTAGGACTCCACATCTTGGTGCGCCCCTCCTAGGCCGCCACCTCCTCCCTTGTTCCTTTATATACGGGGCAGGGGGCACCCCATAACACACAAGTTGATCTACGGATCGTTCCTTGGCCGTGTCGGTGCCCCCCTCCACCATATTCCACTTCGGTCATATCGTCATGAGCTTAAGCGAAGCCTGCGCCGGAGAAGTCATATCGTCATGAGCTTAGGCGAAGCCCTGCGTCGGTGGAGCATCAACATCGTCACCACGCCGTCGTCTTGTGGAACTCATCCCCGACACTTTGCTTTGGATCGGAGTCCGGGATCGTCATCGAAATGAACGTGTGCGTAACTCGGAGGTGCCGTGCGTTCGGTGCTTGGATCGGTCGGATCGTGAAGACGTGCGACTACATCAACCGCGTTGTTATAACGCTTCGCTTTCGGTCTCACGAGGTGCGTGGGACGACTCTCCCCTCTCGTTGCTATGCCATCACCATGGTCCTGTGTGTGCGTAGGGAATTTTTTTGAAATTACTACGTTCCCCAACAGGCCGGCCGACCCTTGCTAGGCGCGCCAGGAGGAGGGGTCCTCCTCCTAGTAGGAGTAGGACTCCCCTCTTTCCTACTCCTACTAGGAGGGGGAAAGGAAGGGGGAGAGGGAGAAGGAAAGGGGGGCGCCGCGCCCCTCGCCTAGTCCACCCGGACCAGATGGGGAGGGGGCGCGCCCACCCTGGCTGCCCTCTCTCTCTCTCCACTAAGGCCCATAAGGCCCATTACCTCTCCCGGGGGGTTCCGGTAACCCTCCGGCACTCCGGTTTTCTCTGAAATCACCAGGAACACTTCCGATGTCCGAATATAGTCGTCCAATATATCAATCTTTATGTCTCGACCATTTCGAGTCTCCTCGTCATGTTCGTGATCACATCCGGGACTCCGAACAACCTTAGGTACATCAAAACATATAAACTCATAATATAATTGTCATCGTAACGTTAAGCGTGCAGACCCTACGGGTTTGAGAACTATGTAGACATGACCGAGACACGTCTCAGGTCAATAACCAATAGCGGAACCTGGATGCTCATATTGGCTCCTACATATTCTACGAAGATCTTTATCGGTCAGACCGCATAACAACATACGTTGTTCCCTTTGTCATTGGTATGTTACTTGCCCGAGATTCGATCGTCGATATCTCAATACCTAGTTCAATCTCGTTACTGGAAAGTCTCTTTACTCGTTCCGTAATACATCATTCCACAACTAACTCATTAGTTGCAATTCTTGCAAGGCTTAAGTGATGTGCATTACCGAGAGGGCCCAGAGATACCTCTCCAACAATCGGAGTGACAAATTCTAATCTCGAAATACGCCAACCCAACAAGTACCTTTGGAGACACCAGAGAGCACCTTTATAATCACCCGATTCGTTATGACGTTTGGTAGCACACAAAGTGTTCCTCCGTAAATGGGAGTTGCATAATCTCATAGTCATAGGAACATGTATAAGTCATGAAGAAAGCAATAGCAACATACTAAACGATCAAGTGCTAAGCTAACGGAATGGGTCAAGTCAATCACAACATTCTCCTAATGATGTGATCCCGTTAATCAAATGACAACTCATGTCTATGGTTAGGAAACATAACCATCTTTGATCAACGAGCTAGACAAGCAGAGGCATACTAGTGACACTGCTTGTCTATGTATTCACACATGTATTATGTTTTCGGTTAATACAATTCTAGCATGAATAATAAACATTTATCATGAAATAAGGAAATAAATAATAACTTTATTATTGCCTCTAGGGCATATTTCCTTCAGAGACCTTCTCATCCGTAGTGATGCTTAAGTCTGTTCGAATCATGTTAGCAATTGCCGCATTTTATGATTATGAAATTTGGCAAATGGATGTCAAAACTGCATTCCTTAATGGATATCTTAAAGAAGAGTTGTATATGATGCAACCAGAAGGTTTTCTCGATCCAAAAGGTGCTAACAAAGTGTGCAAGCTCCAGCGATCCATTTATGGACTGGTGCAAGCATCTCGGAGTTGAAATATACGCTTTGATAGTGTGATCAAAGCATATGGTTTTATACAGACTTTTGGAGAAGTCTGTATTTACAAGAAAGTGAGTGGGAGCTCTGTAGCATTTCTGATATTATATGTGGATGACATATTGTTGATCGGAAATGATACGAAATTTCTGGATAGCATAAAAGGATACTTGAATAAGAATTTTTCAATGAAAGACCTCGATGAAGTTGCTTATATATTGGGCATCAAGATCTATAGAGATATATCAAGATGCTTAATTGGACTTTCACAAAGCACATACCTTGATAAAGTTTTGAAGAAGTTCAAAATGGATCAAGCAAAGAAAGGTTTCTTGCCTGTGTTACAAGGTGTGAAGTTGAGTCAGACTCAATGCCCGACCATTGCAGAAGATAGAGAGAAAATGAAAGTCATTCCCTATGCTTCAGCCATAGGTTCTATCATGTATGCAATGATGTGTACCAGACCTGATGTGTGCCTTGCAATTAGTTTAGCAGGGAGGTACCAAAGTAATCCAGGAGTGGATCACTGGACAGCGTTCAAGAACATCCTGAAATACCCGAAGAGGACTAAGGATATGTTTCTCGTTTATGGAGGTGACAAAGAGCTCGTCGTAAATAGTTACGTCGATGCAAGCTTTGACACTGATCCGAATGACTCTAAGTCACAAACCGGATACGTATTTATATTGAACGGTGGAGCTGTCACTTGGTGCAGTTCTAAGCACAGCGTCGTGGCGGGATCTACGTGTGAAACGGAGTACACAGCTGCTTCGGAAGTAGCGAATATAGGAGTCTGGATGAAGGAGTTCATATCCGATCTAGGTGTCATACCTAGTGCATCGGGTCCAATGAAATCTTTTGTGACAACACTGGAGCAATAGCCTTGGCGAAGGAATCCAGATTTCACAAGAGAACCAAACACATCAAGAGACGCTTCAATTCCATCCGCGATCAAGTCAAGGAGGGAGACATGGAGATTTTCAAGATACATACGGATCTGAATATTGCACACCCGTTGACAAAGACTCCATGGGTGTTAGAATCATTACTATGTAATCTAGACTATTGACTCTAGTGCAAGTGGGAGACCGAAGGAAATATGCCCTAGAGGCAATAATAAAGTTGTTATTTATATTTCCTTATATCATGATAAATGTTTATTATTCATGCTAGAATTGTATTAACCGGAAACTTAGTACATGTGTGAATACATAGGCAAACAGAGTGTCCCTAGTATGCCTCTACTTGACTAGCTCGTTGATCAAAGATGGTTAATTTTCCTAGCCATAGACATGTGTTGTCATTTGATGAACGGGATCACATCATTAGAGAATGATGTGATGGACAAGACCCATCTGTTAGCTTAGCACTATGATCGTTTAGTTTATTGCTATTGCTTTCTTCATGACTTATACATGTTACTATGACTATGAGATTATGCAACTCCCAAATACCGAAGGAACACTTAGTGTGATATCAAACGTCACAACGTAACTGGGTGATTATAAAGATGCTCTACAGGTGTCTTCGATGGTGTTTGTTGAGTTGGCATAGATCGAGATTAGGATTTGTCACTCCGTGTATCGGAGATGTATCTCTGGGCCCTCTCGGTAATGCTCATCACTATAAGCCTTGCAAGAAATGTGACTAATGAGTTAGTTGCGGGATGATGCATTACGGAACGAGTAAAGAGACTTGTCAGTAATGAGATTGAACTAGGTATGATGATACCAACGATCAAATCTCGGGCAAGTAACATACCAATGACAAAGGAAACAACGTATGTTGTTATGCGGTTTGACCGATAAAGATCTTCGTAGAATATGTAGGAGCCAATATGAGCATCCAGGTTCCGCTATTGGTTATTGACGGAGATGTGTCTCGGTCATGTCTACATAGTTCTCAAACCCGTAGGGTCCGTGACGCTTAATGTTCGATGACGATTTGTATTATGAGTTTATGTGATTTGATGACCGAAGGTTGTTCGGAGTCCCGGATGAGATCACGGACGTGACGAGGAGTCTCCAAATGGTCGAGACATAGAGATTGATATATTGGACCATGTTATTCAGACACCGGAAGTGTTCCGGATAGTTTCGGGTAAAACCGGAGTGCCGGAGGGGTTACCGGAACCCCCCGGGGAAACTAATGGGCCACCATGGGCCTTGTTGGAGAGAGAGGAGGGCAGCCAGGGCAGGCCGCGCCCCCTAGCAGTTCAAATTGGACAAGGGAAGGGGGGCAGTGCCCCCCTTTCCTACTCCCTCTCCCTCTCCTTCCTTCCCCCCCTCTCCCTTTTGGTGGAATCCTACTAGGACTTGGAATCCTAGTAGGACTCCCCTCTTGGGCGCGCCCTAGGGGCCGACCGGCCCTCCCCTCCTCCCTCCTTTATATACGTGGGGAGGGGGGCACCCTAACACACACAAGTTGATCTTTTAGCCGTGTGCGATGCCCCCCTCCACAGTTACACACCTCGGTCATATCGTCGTAGTGCTTAGGCGAAGCCTCACGGTAACTTCATCATCACCATCGCCATACCGTCAGGTCGATTTAAACTCTCCCTTGGACTCAATCGATCAAGAGTACGAGGGACGTCATCGAGCTGAACGTGTGCTGAACACGGAGGTGCCGTACGTTCGGTGCTAGGATCGGTCGGATCGTGAAGACGTACGACTACATCAACCGCATTGATAAAACGCTTCCGCTTTCGGTCTACGAGGGTACGTGGACACACTCTCCCTGCTCGTTGCTATGCTTCTCCTAAATAGATCTTGCGTGATCGTAGGAATTTTTTTGAAATACTACGTTTCCCAACATACTTGTGGGTCATCAATGTTGCATGATGCATCTCGGCCTTCGGATTCATCACACCACCACCACTGAGCTCGTCGCATACTCTAACACCGACTAGGCCGGCTGCCTCAACACACGTATGTCTAAAGAGTCAAAACACCGTCTCCTGGTCTTGTGTCGAGGCATAGTACCGAGCGGTCGCCAATGCCACAGAGTCAACGTGGCTATGCCAGCTTCTCAGCTAACTCCATCAATCTCTAGCGCGCACCACAATAGTCTATTGCGACAACATCATCTCTATGTACATGCCGAGCAACCTGATGCAACATCAACGCATGAGGCATATTAGATCAATCTTCACTTTGTGCGAGAGCATGCCACGCTTGGTGAAATACGCGTTCTTCATGTGCCACAAGCTCGCAATCCGCTGATATTTTGACCAAAGGTTTACCGACAGGCGTCTTCCTCAAACTCTAGTCCAGTCTCAACGTCGGGGAACCCAAAGTTTTGAACAACTCATGCACTATGTGCACATGTACAACTCAAGTGATAGGCATTATCGGCTAGTGTCGTTGTACTCTTTCCCTATCCCCCTCTCTCGTGCAATTGTATATATAAGCACACAATGCCAGTTGATACAATCAGGAAAGAGTTTACACCGCCTAACTCTCTTAGCCCTATGTGAAGCTTTCCATGAAGCTTAGATAGGCCACTTGCACATTTTCAGAGTCTAACTCTCCCGCATTTTCATTCTAACTTTCTTTTTTTAGAAAATTTTCAATCTTAACTATGATAGTCAACTCAACCAACAATGGTGTTAAAAAAACTTAACCAACAACGTGCTTTTAAGATATCTCACCACTCATGTCGAACGGTAACCAACAATGTGTTGAAATGAACCCCGCTAAAAAACATGTTGAAGCAAACAACTATATAGAAACTTCCCCGCAAAAAGAAATAATAGAAATTCATAAACATTAGAATCTAAAAAGAACTCAAAATCAAAGGGGAAACGTTACAAATCAACCGACAGATTACGTCGCTTGCGTTGATCGCCTCCCTTTGTTGCCACATGTCCCGTGTGCGCCCTAGTACAGTGCACCCCCCAGTTTCTAGAAATATCCGGGGAAACTCCATCCCCTTCCTCTAGTGTTTCACCCTCGTTCTTTCAACCCACCTTTTCCGATCTGGATGAAGCCCAAATACTAAGATCTATGCCGACTGCTGCAAGGTGCATGCATGAATGGTGTTTGGAAGGCGCTGATGATGCGGGCTAGGACTCCGCTCGCCACCGCGTGCTTGGCAGATCCATGCCCGTTGCTGCAAGGTGCCGTTGATGCGGGCCAGGGCACCGCTCGCCACCGCGTGCTTGGCAGATCCATGCCCGTTGCTGCAAGGTGCCGTTGATGCGGGCCAGGGCACCGCTCACCACCACATGCTAGGCAGATCCATGCCCGTTGCTGCAAGGTGCCGTTGATGCGGGCCAACCCCTTTCTCCTTTCCTCCTCCTCTCTCCTTACCCTCTCTTTCCACAAACGAGCTCCCAAACCAGCTCTCATGGCGCTCTCTTCTTGGGTGCTTTTCTGCAACAATATCTCTATTGTAAAAGAATTCTACAAAAAGAACTATGTATAAAAATTTCATAAAAAACATTCTGCAACAAGACCTTTGTTAGATTTTTTTTGCAACAAGAGCAAATTCTGTACCAAAACTTTTGTGCAACTAGATCTATGCTGCAAAAAAATTATGCAACAAGATTTGTTTTGCAATAATGGAGGCATCCCTTATCCGCTAGATGCGCTAGATCCGACGGCTCGCGACTTGGCCAATCTTTTAAAAAGTTCAGCTGACTAGCACGCCTCAAATCAAAGTGACTTGGTTTTATCTATTTGATCCGATATACATCGTGAGAAGGCACGGAAAGGCGATTACATCTGATACGGGCTCCCAAATTTAATTTGGCAGGACATTATCTAAGCCATCGAGGAGGAAATTTAACCAGCCGGCACGGAACTCATCACACCACACCCGATCTACACGTACACACAGCAAGCCGGCCCCGACCGACCCCGAACCAGTTCGTTCCGCCCGGTCGCCGCACCACCCGCCCCCGCAAACACCGGCGGTGGGCAAGCCGCCACCGCCACCGCCGCAACCCCCGCCCCCACCTCCTCCGCCGCCGCCGTCTTCGCCCCTCCTCTCAGCGCCCACCGCCTCCCTCTCCCGCCCGCGCCGTCCTCTCCCACCTCGCTCCTCCTCGCGCCGGCCCCCTCCCCGTCCCGCGCCTTCGCGCTCCTCTTCCCGGACGCCTCCGCGCGCCTCTTCGCCTCCCTCCCCGCCCCCGCCCCCGCCTCCGCCGCGTCGCCCGCCCCAGCTCCCACCCCCGTGCCCTCCCCGCTCGCCGCCGCCGCCTGCTTCGCGCTCCTGCTCCCCTCCTCCCACCTCCTCTTCCTCTCCGCGCACCCGGCCCCCTCCTCCCCCGCGGTCCACCTCCGCGCCTACTCCCTCGCCTCTGCTCGCTTCGCCCCCGCCCCGCTCTCCTTCAAGCGCCACGTCTCGCCCTCCGGCCTGCCCCTCCACGGCCTTCCGTTCGGCCTCGGCGTCCGCCTCGCGGGTGGGGTCAACGCCGTGGCGCTTCTCTCCCTGGCCGCCGGCCAGATCTGGGTGCTTGCACCGAGGATGGACGCGGACGGGCGGACGCTTGAGCTGCACAAGTGTGCGGTCATCCAGCTCGAGCCAACGCGGCCGGTGTATGCCATGGAGGTCGCCATGGGGAGGCTGCTGCTCGGCGAGGCTGGCGGCGTGCGCGTGTTCCCACTGAGGAGTTTGATGAAGGGTGGGAGGGAGAAGGAGGGTGCCGCGGCATTAGCAAAGAAGAGCTTGCGCAAGAAGAACGGGGTTCTGAATGGACTGATTGTGCCGGTTGGGCGAGGTAGTGGCGCCCGAGGTGGTCAAGGAGATACTGCTTCCGACTGTGAGTATCTCCGGCTTCTGTGAAGCTTTGATTCCGTTTTTTATAACCAGACAATCAAAGAACTACCACTGAAAACTACAACTAGGCGTCATTTTCATTTATGCTTGCGATGGTAAAGTAGGAGTAATTAGGTTATCAGCTAGGCCTCATGCTCAAAGGTGTGTCTTTGCTATGTATCTTTATATTGGAGTGTTCACCTTGGATATTCAAGATAACGTAATTGTGCCAGCGGAAATGATGAAACACGAAATGTCTGATCAATTCACATTGTATTTCTTTTCATTGCAAACAAGGAATATTTGGTTACTTTCATCAGTTTAATTGCGTGGCCCTCTAGTTGTTCCACCCTCCACTTACTGTTTGCTGGGGCAGTAAATGATCTTCTTATTTTTATATAACAGTAAAGGAGCAATAGCCGGAAGCGTTTTCCCTCTTATAAGCAAACTATTTACATGTCTACGTTATGCCTATTCTTATGTTATCTCGGCCCCATTTTCTCCAAACTGGTGTCATTTTTTATATAAGAAACATATTTGAACTGGCTAATTCGTGCTAAGCCCTAATCATTTCAAACTCAAAATTCGATAGAGATAAACAACATTCGGTACCTCATGGTAATTAGTTACGTGGATGGGCACCAGACAAACTTTTATTGTGTTCATAGTCATAGGTATCGGTAGGTGCTCGCATACATTGTGTGCCATATTTAGTTATTTACTAGCACTGTGCTGATGTAAATGGCAGATAAATGGATGGTGAGTACTTGAGTAGCTTTCGTTGGGTCTTAGGAGGTGTTTGGTTCGGGTGAAGCAACGGAAGCGTAAACGTAATGAAGTTATATCGTTAGTGTAGACGTAGTCGAAGAAAATCGCAAGTTGTTTGGTTAGCAGTTGTAACGCTATCGCTTGCCGGCTCTTGTCCTCGATGCCATCTCCCTCTTTCTGGCGTTCTCACGTAGCGAGGCCTTCACCGCCGGTGCGACGCTGCTCCACAGATCACAGCGCAGCCCTCGTCACCGGAGCATTGCGCCTCCATCGCTTGCAGTTCGTGCGCCTGCCGGGCCATCTCCAGGCTGCTCCCGGATGCCACAAGTACGCCATGGTGGCGCAACTCTCCGTGCCGCCGCAAGTAGCCGCTCCCAGCGCCGACTGCAGGCTTGGCTGGCGTTATACAAGGTGAGTTTGTCCTCGTGTTCGCCATTAGGGCACTCATCAACGTCGTGTTAAGACCGGGCCTCCACCATCGCGCCGTGTGGCCAGCCAGGAGGGATCATGGAGGAGTCGAGCAGAGGGACAAGAGGGCGAGCAGAGGGACAGAGGGCATCCGTGTCACGGGGCTCCTCGCAGGCCATGGAGCGAGCACGACAGCTGGCGTGGTGGAGGCCACTAAGAAGACGACCTCGTGGAAGAAGACACGTGCGGACAGATACGATTTCCTTTTTTCCGGGGTAACGGTTTACACACGACTTTGGCCGTAATCGAATTAAAACTAGGGTGGGATCTGATTCCCGCGTTATCTGATTACGCTCGATCCAAACAGACAAAATCTAACACTGTCTCTTACTGCTGTAAACTGATTACATTACAAAGTAACGAAGCAAACACCTCCTTAGGGGCAGGTCCGTGCAGACATGATGATCAATCCTGACCTGTACTAGTACCAACATCTCCTGTATTAAATTGATCTATTTCTTGAGACAAATTTATTGGGTAGGATTTCTAGTAGAAAAGATTAATACTAAAGTTCTCTCATACCACTAGCCTCTCGAAGGACCCCTTTTCTAGATGTACTGTATGGGAATGATCACTAGGATGTGCGTCAACTATATAGCATTCTTATATAATTACACAGAAATTTATATCTGGTTCCTTTGAGACACGCAACTTACAAGCAATACTCGGAATTGGTACTGCTACTAGAGTTAATTGTATTCATAGTCTTGAACAAGGTCTATGACTCCACTTGTACTGCTTGCAGCTGCATTTTCACAAAATCAGTTAATATGTTTCCAATTTATTCTTTCAGGTAAGCTTACAACCTTGCGGGTAAAACAGAGTTCAGGGAGCTATTCCTCTTTCTTTTTGGCATTTAATCAAGAGGATCATAACTCTCAAGGTGGTGTAAAATTGATAAAATCAGTTAAAGCTGTCTCAATCCAACCTTCTTCCAAGGACAAGTTTCTGGTACTTGATTCAGCTGGAGTGATACATGCCTTCAGTCTTCGAAATGCTGAGTTGGAACCGGAAGCTGCCAAAACATGTTTTTTGGATTGTGCCATGAAAGTCCAATTGTTTGCTGTTTCCCCAAGTAGCTCTACGAGTGAGTTTTTGTACTGGCTTTGTTCTTTTTACATTGTGGTGGTTTACTTAATTAATAAATGTGTTCAGAGTATTTGTGCAGAGACACAGATTCTTTGGGTTTCAGATGGTGGACATTCCATACAAATATTGTCAGCATTGCCGACATTTGATGTCAAGTCTCCTAAAAGTGACGATGATGATAGTGATGGGGAACGAGAGTTAGCAACCATTAAGCTCTCAGGTTTGTAGCACTGACCTAGTTCTTTTGTTCTCGTTATTTTTTTAATTCTTAACTTATTCATCTTTTAGAAGTGCATAGTTATTCGCTGTGGATTTTTGGGACATGGGTCTATGCGCACTTGATTCAGCAAAAAAAGATTTTTTTGGAAACTTTTTGCGACAAACAGAGTCTAGCACTCTAGCATAGTAGTTTAAATTTTCGGAACATAATGACTATTTTGTTTTTCTCGCTCAGAATACGTCTTAATTGATTTTGTCCCGAAGCTTTGAATCTGAGTATTAATGTATTGTGCTAGATCATGTTTGTTGCCAAAAACTTTCAAAAATATTTGACTATTTTTACTTTTTTCCCAATCCGGATCCGCACACACCCAGGATCATCGTTGTATTTTTGGTAGTTATTCTGTTATTGTCAATTTATGCGAATTTTGAAATCTATTGCCTACTGAAGTATGGAAGTAATATTATGAGGTTGCACTGACTGTTCTTTTTATTGTAGTTGGTTTTGCTGTTGCTCAACATCATAAGGTCATACCAGACCTTTGATTACTGAGCTAGCATCATGTATTAGTTGACACACTTGTTTACATCGTTGCATGTTTAACCTCGGAAATTTATTCACAGCACTTCAAAGACGCAGTAATTGTTCAGAAGAGTAGCATTACCTATTATTCACTTTTTATATTGCCCAGTTTTCTTCTCTTCCCACAAAGGAAGTGAGTTCATTTGGTTTAGGTGGTTGGTCTATATAGTGCTTTCCAGCAGGTAGATCATAACACTCTTTCCAGGGATTAACTTCTGTTGTCCTGCAGCTACTGAAGCCATCTTCACTAGTGAAAAGGTTCAAGACATTGTACCTATCTCCAAGGATTCCGTGCTTATCCTTGGCCAAGGTATGAGATAGTGATGTATCTTGAAGCTCAACATTCTGGATTGCGATAAATCTGTTAATATATCGGTTTTGTTTCAGTTCTTCCTTCTCTTATTTTCAATTTTTCTGAACGTCATAAATGTTGTTTTTTCAGGCAACATGTTTTTATATGGAACTGCTTGAATTTGGCTTGTTATCATATTCGTGGTAAACCTATCGAAAGAACTTTCTGTCTTTTCCATTTTTCACATTCATTGGTTTGGTCCACACCCACAATTTTTTTTCTTTTCATATCAGGTGGAGACACAGCTGTTGTTTAGATCATGAATGTGCAGTTTTGGATGGGTTTTTGACCAATGACAGGGTGGGTTGGATGATTAATAGATGCCTCTGTTTGTCACTTCGAAAGCCACTCGTGTGTTGCTCTCTAATGCTTCCCCCTTTTTTCTAGTGCAGTGTTTGCTGATCTTGAAGACGTACTTGTTCACCTGTTTTTGGAAGTCATGAGCACCATTAGTATTTTAATTTCAGTAAGCAGAGTAAAACTCATGACTTGGATGACAGCCAGCAAGAGTTGAAAGGTGCAGGCCGTTCTATGCTGTCTCGACTGTCTGAAAGCAACATTGCAAAACTCCGAGCCATCTTTCAGCACAGCTCGCCGATACTTCTAAGCAGGTGATGCCACATTATGCAATGCATGGATTTCATCAACTTGGCTGTTGTCTATTCACATTTCTGCACGCCGGGACAAGGGGATTTCTGGTTGCTATGGCTGCAAGAAGGGGTGGCTGCAGGCTACAGCCCTGTGCCCAGGCTCTGCTGTGATGGATCACCGCCAAGTGTGGTTGGTTATGAGACTGCTCCCTGGCGGTGGACTAGGAAGTTGATCCTACTGCAGCAGGGAGACTGGGCTGTGGAGCTGAGTGTGGTGTGTGCTTTCTTGTAGTAGTTGCCAGGCTCTGGGTGCCTCAGAAACCAATAATGTAGCACTATTTCTGTAAGGTCAGGCCTAAACTACAGCCTGCTAGTTTGTGGTTGTTGATGAATAATATCGAGACCCAGTTATTTGTTTCCTTTTGTTTTGTTTGTTCGTTCACAAATATAAGATGTTCTAGATATTTCAGTATGGACTAAATATGTACTGAAATGAGTTAACAAAGACACTAGAACATGTCTATATACATCCGGTGTGCAAAAAAGTTACGGTAAACATCTTAATACTCCCTCTGTTCACTATTACTATTATAAGATGTTTTATGCTCCATTTCACTCATGGGCGGCCGATATCTGGTTTAGTGGTCTGGTCATCGAGCTGCAGTGTTCTGTAAAATGGGCTCTAAATTTCTGGGGCATGTAATTGATCTTCATATTATCATACTATCTGTTCCATGTTTATAGAATATGTACATTTAAAATAACCAATGCATGCCATTGGATACATCATCATTTATATTTTCATGTTGTATATGTTTGAAATTGTATATGTAAATGGTTTTCTCTTTAAACTTGGTCAAAGTTTGGTTAGTCTGACTTTTAACGGATAGAGTATATATGCAAGTGATTGCTTTATTTATGGACGCTCATAACTGGCAAACGTTTGCCATGGAGGGTAGCACACGCGAACGTTTTAGGTGACACTTTTAGTTCTGACTGGGTGCTAGTTTCTTCAGTGACATGTCATTTTCTCTAGAGAAGGCATTTTTAGCCTAAGAACTGTTGTCGTTTGATTTTTCTTCACAACTGGAGTACTTGCCACCCCTCTCCAGCGAACATCAGCTGGGTAACATTACCGTTATTTATTCATTTCCTCCCTGTTACCGGACCAATTGTTGCTGTGATTTCAAATCGATATGGCAGGACACGCGTTGCTTTACCCCTAAAAAGGACAAGTGTCGCCTTGTTTTTTTTTTCTCAACGTGTATTTTGTCTATTCTGGTAACAAGTGACTCCCGCCACTTCCGCCGTGCAGGACGATGCCTCCTTTTCCTTCCTCAAATGTTTCATCCAGCCGCCTACCAGCTCTCGACGCGACATTCTTCGGCCCCGCTTCAGTCTCCCCCGGTATTTCTTTCCCTTGTATCCCCCGGCTCATCCCATAGGGAGTACGTGGTTGCCGCCTTTGGGCTCCTCCTACACAGATCATCCCCTGCTTGCTTGTGCACACGCTACCCATGTCCCATGCACCCACACGCAAGGTGTTTGATAGAATGCTTAGGAGGACATGAACTATGGATTCTTAATGATCAGGTATGCTTTGAAAATAATTTGGGCTGGGGGGGTGGGGGGTTAAATCATACTACTTGAGTAAAATGCTTTAATTTCTTATGATGCCTTATTTGTCTTAGAGCAGGTGCATATTCATGAGGACCTCAAACATAGTCTTGGTAAAATTGCTATCTGTCTTCATATAACATTTTGAAAGCATGTTTGAAGGAATATCTACTACTCTACTTCATACCTGCTAGCCACTGAGAATTTTTTTGTTCTCTGTGACAAGAAAATTAGACTAAGCAAATGGATCAGGGAGACCTGAACGAAAACTGTGCGTACAACACCTGAACATAAGTTTCCTGTACGATGCTTAATCCAGCGGACTGCATTGATCTGTTTACAACTTTAGTGACCTAAAACGTCTTATATTTGTTTACGGAGGGAGTAGATTATTGACCATCTGTTGCAGAGAACAAGTTATACAATTGGTGCATGATTACAGCTCTATTTCTACTACATAACTGGTAATTCTTATTGTCGTTAACTCAAGAAGTAGAGGAACTTCTGTTCCAGGCGATATGATAGCAAAAGCCAGAAGGTGGTTTTGCTCGTCCTCTACCTCATTTGCAAGCAGTAATCTACCTTTACCTTGTTCAGCTTCACTACCACCTTGTCCATTGCGGTTCTTTCATCAGATATCGTTGATGAGCACTGTAAACTCAACTCTATTACAGATGCGAGGCATGTGTTGAGAATGATAGACTGCTCTCTTGATGTGCTGTCATTGCCATCATGGCAATCACTCTTGATTCCGTGTGATAGAACCTCGTTGTCGACAACATCTATAAGCCTGGTTGGAAATGCTTCAGTAACCCATTGCCGCAAACTGAGCTCCTCATAGAACAGCGGGTCAGTGGGTCTTTTCCCTGTGAAGACCTCTAGCATCATGATCCCATAGCTGAACACATCGCTCATCCGTGATGCTTTACCAGTTGATCCATACTCTGTTCATTACGCATATGAAAACATAACGCAAAATAAGAAAAAAAATCTTCATTTGTAAACGTTTGGTTTGTTGAAAAGATAGGTAAGTTCAATACCTGGTGCCATGTAGCCGATTGTTCCGGGCATGTTTGTCAACGCAATCGAGTTATCATCACCCAACAACAACTTGGCAATGCCAAAGTCAGCGATGTGCGCAGTCATGTTCAAGGCCCAGCAATACATTGCTAGGCTTCAGATCACAATGAAGAACAACCTCGGTGTGCTGGTGGTGGAGGTACTCCATCGCCATCGCTACATCTAGCATAATTTCTAACCTCTTGAGGAACCCCAAACCCTGAGGGCTGTTGCTTGAGTGCAGCCAACTATCCAAACTCCCATTTGGCATGTACTGGAGCACCAGGGCCTTGAATTCAAAGCTGGAGCAAGTGCTAAGTATTTTCACTAGGTTCCGATGACGGGCCATGTGCAGAGCACGACACTCTGCATCAAAACTCACAGAGGCTCCTTCATGTTGCATGTTGAGTACCTTTACTGCAACAATTGATTCGTCATCCAGTTGTCCCTTGAAGACTTTGCCAAAGTTCCCAGATCCAATCAGATTGTCATCACTGAAGTTTTCTGTAGCACGAACAAGCTCGTGGAATGATATTAACCGGTAGTTGATTATGTTGTACTCCGAGGGAACTGATGTCTTTTTGCACTTCTTGATCTTTGTTCTGATTAATATGCACAAGCAGGTAGCCAAAATTGCAACTCCCCCGGCTACAGGAAGTATAATTTTTATCAACGGTTCCAGTGATTTATGATGGCTCTGGCAGGGTGAAATGCCTAGACGTGAGAGGCCACAAAGAGCATTGTTTCCTCTCAAAGACTGGAGTGTGATGTTTGAGAAAACTCCTCTATCCGGTATCGGACCATCTAGTTTATTGAAAGAGAGGTTCAAGCTAGTGAGGAAGGTCAGATTGGCCAGTGAGTTTGGTATGGTACCCCAAAGGGAATTGTATGATAGGTCCATGGTCTCTATGCTGACTAGCTCTCCGAATGAGTTTGGGATTTGTTCCTGGAATGAATTGTTTGACAGGTTCAGGTAGGTGAGCATCTGGAGCCTGCCCAAGGAATCCAGTAAGCCACCGGTCATAAGATTGCTTGAAAGATCCATTTGAGCAATTTGTTTTACTTGGCTAACATCTCTCGGCAGTGGACCAGACAGCATGTTGTATGCCAGATTAAGACTGATGAGCTTTGAGAGGCGCCAGAGACTGAAGGGTATGGTCGAAGACAGTGAGTTAAGAGAAGATGTCATGTACTGCAGCTCACTTAGATTACCCACACTGCTCGGTATCGAGCCAGAAAACTGGTTTTTATCACGATACAATCGTACTAGGCGTGTTAATCTGGAAATTTCTTCTGGGATGGCGCCGGTCAAGGTGTTGTTGGCAAGGTTGAGTTCTTGGAGATTGTTCAGTGTAGTGATGGATACAGGGATGGTCCCGCTCAGTTGGTTTCCATCGAGATCAATTGTGGTAAGGCTGCTAAGATTTGCAATTGTATCTGGAATGCTCCCCGTTAGGCTGTTAGAACTTGCTATGAAGTACTGGAGTTGTGAAGTAAGGTTTCCCAAATAGTCAGGTATGCTTCCTGCAAAGGAATTGGACGACATGCCAAGGGTACTCAGGTTCTTGCAGTTGGAGAGTGCGTGGATAAAGTTTAGCTTGCCACTAAGCTTGTTTCCATCCACATACAAGCCCGTAAGACTACGAATATTCCCAAACGTGGTTGGAACTGATCCAGTGAAGGCATTGAGTGTCAGATCAAGAGTTTTTATGCTTGATATATTGCCTATGGATTCAGGAACTGTACCTGTTAGGAGGTTTGTCGAAAAGCTCAAGTAATCGAGGTTTCTCAAATAGCCTATTTGAGGTGGAATTTCTCCTTCCAGCTGATTGACACTAAGATCAAGCATGACAAGGTCTGTGCGGTTGCTTAGCTCAACCGGGATCTTACCGACGAGGTTGTTTGCCGACAGTAGAATAGTAGAAAGCCGTGGCATTGTTGGCAACCATGCCGGTACAGGACCAGTGAAGTTATTAATGGAGATAGAAAGAAGCTCAAGTTTGTTGGATCTGGCCAGTGCCGGCTGGATTGGGCCAGTGAAATGATTCGAAGAAAGACCTAGTTTTTGTAGCATGGGAGGTTAAAGCTCTTGTTGCCAGGGAGGGAGCCAAAAAGATTGTTGTTCCCCAAACCGAAGATTCGGAGCATGGACATGTTAAAGATGGCAGCAGGGACAGTGCCAGTAAGAAGGTTGAGTTCGAGGACAAGGATTTCAAGCTTCCTCAAATGGCCAATGGCTTCAGGTATGCTTCCAGCTAGCCTGTTCCTGCCAAACCACATGACGCTCAAGTTGGGCGTGTTGTTGAAGAGGCCTAGAGGTATGGTGCCACTCAGGTCGTTGCTGTTGAGGTTTATGTACCGGAGGTTGCGCAGTGCGTGCAACTGTGTGGGAATGGCCCCGGAGAGTCCATTGTAGCCGATGTGTAGGTACTGAAGCTCGGTGAGGTTGCCGAGCGCCGAGGGGATGGTACCTGACAGGCGGTTCTCGTTGAGGTCGAGGTATCTGAGCCGCGCGAGCCGGCCAAGCTCGGCAGGGATCACGCCGGCCAGCCCTGTGCGACTGAGGTTGAGGTGGGAGATGAAGGAGAGGTTGCCAAGCTCCGGCGGTATGGCGCCGCTGAGTGGCACGCCGGGGAGCGACAGCGAGGCCACACGCCGCCCGCGGGCGTCGCACGAGACGCCGAGCCAGCCACAGAAGGGCGTGCGTGCTGTCCAGCTGCGGCGCAGGACGCCGCGCGGGTCACGCATGCTGCTCCTGCAGCGCCGAGAGGTCGTCGTCGGTGGCGTTTGCTGGCCGACCGAGCGCGGCCGTGCCGGGCAGCAGCAGCGAGAAAGCCACCGTGGTCAGTACTAGGACAAGAGCCATGGTGGTAGCGTGATGCGCGTTGTTCTGTCTTCCGTGTCTCCGGGCCAGGGATGCATGCACACATTGAGATTTGAGGCTTTAGAGAGACTTTTTGGCGCAACTTGAAGAAGTCAGTGGCGTGCTGGACATTTAGTGCAGTGGCCTTCTGACTTGTTGATTATCGGTGCAGGGGACCATCAACTCTACCGTGCTGGGGTGGAATGGCAGCTTCGTGTGCGTGGTTCTGTAATCGAATGGGCAGTACTGTACTGCTATTTGAGATGTATGCATCTGAGGCTTCAGATAGAGACCTTTGAGCGCCGTTTGAAAGGCATTTAGTGCAGTTTCCTTGCGATGAGTTGATTGTCCAAGCAGGGAACATCAGCTGTACCGTGCTTGAGTGGAATGGCTGCCCAACTCCCTACTCGGTTCATGAATCAGATGCAGCTCACATCCTCAGCGTTTGACTTATACTCAACTCCAGCCTAGCCAGCCAGCATTCAACGGCTTGGCGGGACTGCACGGCGCCTTAACACACTGGTTAGCAGTCCTCCTGCCGCAGCCGCTCCGATAGAAACAGTTGCGCTCCAAGTGAGGATTTATAGGGTTTCACGCTGTGAATGGGATATTTGCATTGGATGGCATTATAATGTCAGTTTTTTTTAGGTGAACAGAGAGCGACTATATACTGTCATAGGAAGAATTACAGTCATTACAAAGAGCTAGCTGAGCCAGCTAATGTCAGAATTTATGTTGTTGCTCCGTTTGCTGGTGCTTTTTCTTGTGAGGAGTGAGGCAGGGTGCTCTGTTTTATTTCCTTACTTGAGAACAGTAATTTGACTTGATCTTGTTCAATCTGACAACCACATCATCCATTGGCATTCTCTCATCAGGTGCAGTCCTTGAGCAAACTAAGCCCAACTCGATGATGGACGCCAGGCAAGCATTCAAGATGGCGGAGGAGTCCTCCGAGGGATTGCTTATCTTATCAATACCGTGCTTTGGTTCATCTTGCAGCAGGCCACGGTCAGTGACACTTGAGAGTTCATATTGAAATGCTTGGTTAACCCACTGCCTTAAGCTCAGCTCACCAGCAAACATTGGATCAGTCGGTTTTTTCCTCGTGAAGACTTCAAGGAGAACAATCCCAAAGCTGTAAACGTCACTCTTCCGTGATGCTTTCCCGGTTGATCCAAACTCTGTTCCATGCCAAAAGAAGTCCAGTGAGCTTTTATAACAGATCAAAACAATCGGAAATATCTTATCAGACTTACAAGGGAAATTACCTGGTGCCATGTATCCTACAGTGCCGGGCATGCTCGTTAACACGATAGAGTTGTCGTCTCCAACCAGCAGCTTGGAAATCCCAAAATCGGCAACATGTGCAGTCATGTCCATGTCAAGCAAAATGTTGCTCGGCTTTAAATCAAAATGCAGGACAACTTCAAAGTGCCGGTGATGCAGATACTCCATTGCCGTTGCAACATCCAGCATGATTCCAAGCCTTTGCAGAAAACTAATGTGCCTCCGTTCGCTTGAATGCAACCAATCGTCTAAGCTGCCATTAGGCATATACTCAAGAACCAATGCTTTGAAGTCAAGATTAGAGCAAGTGCTAATTATCCTGACCAGGTTCCGGTGCCGGGCCATTCGTAGTGCACGGCACTCCTTGTCAAAGCTCTTTGAAGCTACTTCGTCTTGCATATTGAGGACCTTTATCGCAATGACAGACTCATCATCTAGCTGGCCTTTGAAGACTTTACCAAAGCCTCCAGCCCCTAGCAGGTTATCATCACTGAAGTTGCTTGTTGCACGGACAAGTTCATGGTATGAGATCAACTGGTAGTTCGTCAAGTCTGTGTTTGAGGGTAGTGACATCTTTCCTTGCTTATTCATTTTTCTTCTAACTAACATATACATGCAAGCTGATAATATAGATAATGTCACTAATGCAGGTACTATCACTTTCAGCAGCAGTTGTTTTGAGCTTGAGTGTGTGTTGTTTTGGCATGGCGCTATTCCTTCCCTTGGAAGGCCACAGAGTGCACTATTTCCCATCAATGATTTGAGGGTGATGTTGGAGAACACACCCCCTTCTGGTATCTGTCCATCTAGCCTATTGAAAGAGAGGTTCAGGTTGGCAAGATAAGTGAGGTTGGCCAATGACTTCGGAATGGTACCAGAAAGTGCATTGGAGGAGAAGTCTAACTCCTCAATACTTAATAACTTTCCAAGTGAGTCTGGTATTGATCCTTCTAATAAGTTTCTGGACAGATTCAGATTGATCATCATCTGCAGTGCGCTGAATGAAGTTGGGATATCACCTGATAGCTGGTTACTCGACAGGTCCATCTCGGTAATTGCAGTCAGTTTCCCTACATCTTCCGGCAGGGGACCACTGAAAGAGTTCTGTGACAAATCAAGCTCAATTAGTTTTTGTTGGCGCCATAGACTTGTTGGTATGGTTGAAGATAACGAGTTGCGGGATAGTGTCATAATCTGTATCTGGCTTAGGTTACTGATGCTGCTTGGAATGGGACCAACGAGTCTGTTGCTGTCAAGATGCAACTTAGCCAAGCTTGTTAATCCACTGATTTCTGCTGGAATGGTGCCAGACAAGCTATTGTTGGCAAGGTTGAGTTCTTGGAGACTGGTCATTGCAGTGATTGGTGTGGGGATCGTCCCATTCAACTGGTTTCCACTGAGTGACAGAGTCAATAAGTTGGTAAGATTGGCAAATGTACCCGGGATGCTTCCTGTGATCCTGTTGTTATCTGCTATAAAAGTCTCGAGGACTGTGCTAAGGTTTCCAATGTAGGCTGGCAGACTCCCTGTGAATGTGTTGTTTGCCATGCTGATTGTATTCAGGCTCCTGCAATTTGAGAATGCAGAGAGGAAGTCGAGGTTCCCACTGAGCTGGTTCCCATCAAGCCAGATGCGACGAAGGTTCGGCAAGTTCCCAAATGAAACTGGCACGGATCCAGTCAAACTATTTCCATAGAAATCTATGGTTGTGAGGTTAGAAAGATTGCCTATGGAATCAGGAATGGTACCTGTTATTCGGTTGTTGGCAAAGCTCATAAACCTGAGGTTTGTCAGCTGTCCAAACTCTGGTGGGATTCCCCCCTCAAGTTTGTTCTGGCTAAGGTCCAAACCGAGAAGCTCAGTGTGGTTGCTCAGTGCCACAGGGATCTTTCCAGTGAGGCCATTTGTCGACAAGTAAATTCTTGTGAGGTTCGGCATTGTCGCCAACCACGATGGCACGGGACCGGTGAAATCATTCACGGCGAGGGAGAGCGTGTCAAGGTTCCGACACGCCGAAAGACCTGGTGGGATAGGTCCCTCAAACTGGTTTTCATTGAGGGACAACACTTCCAACATGGGGAGGTAGAAGCTCTCATTTCCAGGGATTGGACCTGAGAGGTTGTTCCTTGTGATGGCTATGACCTGCAGCTGGGACATGTTGAAGATAGCAGGAGGCATGGGGCCTGAGAGAAGATTGCCTTCCAGGACCAGCCACTCGAGCTTCGACAATGAGCTGATGCTATCAGGAATCGCTCCTGTCAGCCGGTTCGACCCGACACGCACCACACGCAGATCGGGCGTGTTGTTGAACAGGCCATGCGGTATTGCCCCGCTCAAGTCATTGTGTGACAATCTCAGCGACTGAAGTTTCCTCAGGTTTTGAAACTCGTATGGGATTGCCCCGAAGAAGTTGTTGCTGTCGAGGTAAAGAGACTGGAGCCCGGTGAGGTTGCCAAGGGTGGAGGGGATGGTACCTGACAAACTGTTGTACGAGAGGACGAGGTTTCGGAGCCGGGGCAGGACGCCAAGCTCGCTCGGCACGGGGCCTGCGAGGCTAGCGTTGCTGAGGACGAGGCTAGAGAGGAAGGAGAGGTTGCCAAGCTGCGGGGCGATGCTGCCATGGAGCGGCACGCCGTCGAACTCTAGGCCGGTGACGCGCTGCCCGTGGCGGTCGCATGAGACCCCGACCCAGGAGCAAGGGGACGCGGCGTCGGCGGTCCAGTTGCCGGCGAGGATGCCGAGAGGGTCCTCGACCTGTGCCTTGAAGGCGAGCAGCGCGGCCAGGTCCGTGGCGTTGGGTGACGCCGGCTGTGCCGCGCCACATGGCATCAGCGAGACGAGGAGCGCCGCCATGCAGAGGCAGAGACGAGCGGCCATGGATGTGGAGAACTGAAGGTTGGTGAGGGAATCCGGGGCGTGGTGTGCTGGTTTTGGACGTGCCCTCGATCAGTGGGCTCAAGTGGCTGATAACTGAAACTGAAAAGGAGGAGGAGCCGTTCCTCCAACTTGCTCCCGTTATTAATGACGACGAGTGGCACAGGCGTAATGCTGCTGGAGTAATCAACATGTTCATATGCAGCTGACTGCACCCGGCTAGTTGCTTCTTGGAAACAAGAACTTCGTTCCAAGAAACGCTCCTCTTTCAGGAATCAGAAGTGCTCGAGCTCTTTCCTTCATCAGATACCTGAATCGGATTCGGAGGCACTGATAAAATACAAAAAATCTGAGCTTCATCAGCTGATTAACATAATAGAGATGATTCTGGTTTTACTTGATCGTAGCTCGTAGGTGGAGTTGATCCTGGTCGGCGGAGACGCACCATCACGCCAGTTTTCAAATGGTCGTTAGGCTCTAGACTGCACACATTGACACATTATTGACGCTGGTCGGATCCATTATACAAGTGCAAGTTGATGATAGAATAGTTCTTCTGGCTTCCTGGACTCTCTCAGAGTAAAATACTCCCAAGTGCGCGTCATTCGCATCTTTATCGTCGTAGCACCGTATCTGAGTGAGTGAGCTGTGCACCTTTCTTCTTGGCGAGAAGCTGCTTGAGAAGGCCAATTTGGCTCCCGGGCTCAGTTGCACCCGCTCTGACGAAAAAAATCAAAATAAATACTAGAAAAATTCAAAAAAATTCAATTTTTTGTGTGGTAGATAATTTGATGCGTCAGGTTTGCTGCAAATTTCAACTCGTTTGGACATTTGAGCAGCTCTCTGCAAAAAGACAAAATCGGGGTCTGTAAAAAAGTTTATTGTTCACGAACTGTTTTGACCCAATTTGTCTTTTTTGCCGAGAGCTGCTCAGGTATTCAAATGAGTTGAAATTTGAGCGAACCTTTTTTCTAAACGAAGGCTCAAGCAGAGCCCGACTTTGAATTAACAAAGCCATCAACCGGCCAGGAATTACAATCGCCCTTGCGACGAGAAAGAAAAAACAAAGAAACTGAAAACGGCAGATACAAGGTGCTACAAAAGCAGCCTACAAGCACCACAAAAGAAAGCACAAGAAGATACTACAGTAAAACTAGCTTAATGCTGAAGGAGCCCTTCGACGCGAATGAAACACTGAAGCATGATAGCGAGAGAACTTCAAGAGGAAAACCCGCCTAGTGGAGATGAACACACCCTCATCCACTCCGAAAGGAGACCACCGTCATTGAACCTTCCCTCTCCAATTCCGAAGGGACCCCCGCCTCACCCTGGATCGAAGGGCGCCGGACCGTCGGAAATTGGAGCAACTCACCCTAGAGCAAGGGACGGTATATATTCTGGAGCACCTTGGGAGATTCTCAGCATGACCAACCCACTGAGCAAAGATCGCCAGAAGAAGAACCCAGCTGCAGCTCACTGAGTCATACACGAAGAAACGAAGCTGCTGAAGGACGAGGACGCCGATGGAACAAATAGCAGAGTTGATAAGCGACCGTAGCTGAAATAAGATCAATGCTCAATGAAATGTCCAGACCGCCCACGCCGTGCTGCTGCTCATTGGGAGAGGAACCCTATCCCCTCCCCTACCATGGCAATGGTGCCGAGTCATCGGCAAGCGCGCAGGCCGATCTACAAGACAATTACATGGAGCTAATCTTGTGAAAATTGGCATCCCGACGCTACCTCCAACTGCCATGTCGCTGCTCGCCGGAAAACCACATCGAAACGCCAGTGCACACCCCTGACTCGCACAAGACGGCACCTTCAGCAAGGTGACGGCGCGGATGCCGCGCCGCTGCCGCCAAGCCCAGAACTGGTTAAGGTTTTCACCCGGGTATGAGAAGGGAGGGGGGCGGGGATCGAACCGCGGGTATGGAATAGTCTGGTAGCCGTCGCCGCATCGCCCGAGGCCGCCGCCTCGGCTTCCGAAGCCCTCCGCGAGAAGACCAAGCAGCAAGGCCTCGTTGCCGCCTTCCTTGGCGATCGCGCGACCTTAAGCAACCCCTCGGGCGGCGGCGAGGAGTGGGAGGGAGGCGGAGGGGGTTCGGTGGCTAGGGTTGGATCGCCACCCGCGTCGCCCCGAGCGAAGCGAAGCGGGGGCCGGGGGGAAAAGTCGTTGGAATCAATCACCTCGAGCGGGCCTCACGCATCAAATTATCCACCACACAAAAAAAATTAATTTTTTTTTGAATTTTTCTAGTATTTATTTTGAATTGTTTCCTGAGCGGGAGCATTTGAGCCCGGGCTCAGATGCGGATTTTCGTTATTCTGCTTGTGTTGTGTTGGACCGACCTGGCATCAGACTATTCCATGGCCCATGGGTACTTCAATAGTTTGAATTTCGGTGCTGTTCTTATATGAGATAACTGAAAAATAAACAACTGACGATAGTGGGTGTTGGGAAGTTAGGTAAGATTTTGGGCTCGAGTGTTACTGATAAGTGATAACTGGTAGCTGATGCAAACAACTTTACTACTACTACTATTACTACTACAATACGCTCTTCTTCCCCAATCTTAATGAAAATGACAAGCAACGATTGCTGCTTGTTCTTGAAAAAGTCCTGGGAATATGATTCGGTTGTTTAATTCGGCGATGCGGTGGGTGGAAGGTGGAAGACTAGCTTTGCTTCCTAGTAGAAAGAAATAGGGAAGAATAAACATATTCTTGTTGCTAGTTATGATGAACCTACATACTTCCTTCATCCCAAAAATCTTGTTTTAGATTTGTCTAGATACGGATATATCAAATCATGTTTTAGTATTAGTATCTAGACAAATTTAAAACAAGAATTTTGAAACAGAGGGAGTAGTATGGTTTCCTTATATGTAGAAGAGTTGATGACTGAAATCATTTCCAAACATTATTAATCTTGGCGCGGTATATGATTCAGCACCGTTCTATCTCGCAAAGGCAACAGATTAGTCGTTCTAATTGTTCTGCAACTTTTGCCGGTGAGACCGGTCCAAGGGTTGCTGAGCGATAGCACCGTAGGCGTAGTCGATCATGTAAAGGTACACGAGGTAAAATTAACACAAAGATATGGACACAACTTCAGTGACTTCATGAAGCTAAGTCTCACAGTAACTTAGCCCTCTCTACCAGCCATCTATTCAAAATTCGACGGACCAGATTGATCCATATTCCGAATATTCTTTTAAGTGTTAAGAAAAATTTGAAAAAATTCCAATAAATCGTAAATGTTACGTTTAGTATTCTGTGAAAATTTTGATCCATTTGGATGTATATTTTGCGAATACACATTTTTATTTCGTCGAGCTCAAAAGGCTATTTAATCACAAACCATACATCCAAATGGGCTAAAACTTTCCCAGAATACAAAACACAACATTTATGGTTTATTGGATTTTTTTCAATTTTTTTTCTGAACACTTTAAAATTTTCAATATGAAAAATTGGTCAATATAAAACGTTGGATCTTTAACAGACGGTTGATAATGGGGGCTAAGTTACGATAAGACTTGGCTTCGTAAAGTCACTGAAGCTACGTCCCGGAGATGTAGGGGTAGTGCTCTCTTTATTAATCATCATCCACTGTCTGTACAAAGGGTGCTCTCCTCTGTATATAACTACGGAGGTGGAGGGATAAGTGCCCACTTTACATTAAGCGAGGGAAACGCTCGGTCAACAGGAGGGCGCTGGCTGAGTCGGGCTGCGGCCGCTCCTATCGGCCCATCAGTGTCCCAACACCCCCCCCCCCCTCCCCTTGGGGCAGTTATCCGTATATTCATGCCTCAAAACTCAAAAGACCCAGTGAAAAAATATATGAAGAAAGAGCGCATAGTATACATTATTGTATTGCACGAATTGCCTCGTCAAAAACCTCGTGCGAGAAACATCAGAAAAACTCACTCAAGGAAAAAAGAGTACAATCCACTCAACCGTGAAGTTGAGTATTCGATCATCGGGACCGAGATTTTAACGACGAGTTTGTGAAGTTTCTTCCCCTGAACCTTGCATCTTCCTAAGTCTCATCATACCGATTCCACACACACATCTCTCAAAGGATGGCGCAGGTAATGATTTAGTGAACAAATCAACAAGATTGTCACAAGACTTAGTATGCTCAATAACAACAGAGAGAGAAAAGTTTTGATAAGTTTGCCTCGCTAAGGGTAAACAAGAGTTATGCCACTTGCTTGCTAGATTATCTTTTATATTATCTTGTTTATGAGGATACTAATATCATTCTCCATCAATGTAAAACTTGCATTATATAGTTTTATGATGTATTAATACTGTATTTTACTTGTTGGTGACATTTGAAAACTCTTTTTTTTTGCGGGTGAACATTTGAAAAACTATTTCCTATTTGTACATAACAATGAAATGCCTAAAAACATGTAAATTATTGCCTAGTGGTTTTTTAGGTGTAATCATCGCCTAGTGGTGATACACTATCAATGTAGTGATTGTTGATTGTTATTATTACAACCACATACTATACACCTGGTAACCGATGGTCATTTTTTTTTTGTCGAAAACATGCCAACATATGAATCCCTAGTCGAGACGAAAACGACAGTAAAGAAGGACCGCTAATTGGATTTACTGCTTGTGAAATAAGTAGTTTTCTTTAGAGAGTGAAATAAGTCTCTTTCTAGAATCAAGATTTTTTTAAAATAAGTATTTTTTTAGAATCAAGTTTTTTTAGCAATAAGTCTTTTTTAGGTGAATTTTGATAAATAAGCCTTGTTTTTTTTAGCAATGAGAAATAAGTCTTGTGTGTGTGTGTGTGTGTGTGTGTGTGTGTGTGTGTGTGTGTGTGTGTGTGTGTATGTGTGGTTAGATTGGGCCAAACGACCAATTCATCTAACTACCTGCATGGTTAGCCCATTTTTAACCTAACCTAAGAAGCCCAGCGCTCCTCCGAGTTCCGGCCCCTCCTCCTGTCCCATCCAAAAACACTACCGGTACCCAATTGGTGGTGCCGGCGACGGCGGCGGCGATGCGGCTGCTCTCCGGCGCCTCGGCCTCCCGCCTCCCCTCGGCCTCCCGCCTCCCCTCGGCCCTCCCCTTTTTGGCGCGGGCAAGGCCTAGATGTGTGTCAAGCTATTCCTCCGCCTCCGCTTGCCGGGCCGCCTCCTCGTCAGCTGCGCCCGTCGGTGACGGCGGCGCGCGGAAGCCATGGCTGTTCGTTGGGCTCGGGAACCCTGGGAAGATGTACCAGAGGACTCGCCACAACGTAAGCTTCCGTACATGCTCTGTTCACTGTAAAACCCATCATTCTGCTTGGTGGGATCGTGGAATTATCCTAGTTACTCGTGGGTTGAAATGTTGAGAATTGGTACATATTGGAGTTGGACGCCAAAATAGTTGCACGCTGTGATTAGTGAATGCTGAGGCCGTAGGCATGAACATTTGGTATGTGATTGTAGGAACATGCTAGCAGCAATTTTGCGAGTGTAAACCTGCTTTCTGCTTTCTGTTTTAGCTGGCCGATTGAAGATATTGTCTTTGTGATGGGCTGCTAACCTGTTGTTCATAAACAAATTTTGTAATCATGGTGGTTATCAGAAATTTCATCTTATACTATCTCAGTATGACAGTATCCGTATCTGGATGGTCGTCTAGACCAATCACCACTTTTTGAGTAAAGAATTTGGAACAACAGCTAAATGTCCTAGCCAGATACTTATTTATCCAAGGTCATTATGCTATAAAAGTAGTTCCTCCGTCCCAAAATAAGTGTCTCAACTTTGTACTAAAGTGGAGACACTTATTTTGGGACGGAGGGAGTATATATTATGAAGGATACTACACTTTATAGGCAGCAAAACTGCTTATTCTGCACTGCTTGTCATTTGGTTTAAGTTTGCTCTTGTTTCATGCTTTGTTGTATAGAATTGAATTGCACATAACTTCTGTGTACAGTATCTCCATTTAAGTAAAGGTCGTATCCATTTTTTCACAGGTTGGATTCGAGATGATTGATGCTATAGCAGAAGCAGAGGGTGTATCACTCAGCAGTATGCAGTTCAAGGCAATGGTTGGCAAAGGTAATATTCTCACCAAAGTTTTCAGGATAATCTATTCCTGATTATTTAACATCACTAGATGCATGATACTCCTTTAAAATTCTGTAGGCGCATAGACATTTGAAAAATTGTTCATAATCGTTCAGGTCGCATTGGAGATGTTCCTATCATGCTTGCCAAGCCGCAAACATTTATGAATGCAAGCGGTGAGTCTGTAAGTATAATGCTTGCAAAACAAACTTTAAACTACTTCTTCCGTTGTTCCCTTGTTTAACGCCCTGAATTGTACAGGTTGGGCAGCTGGTTTCATATTTCAAGATACCACTTAATCAAGTCGTTGTGGTAAATGTTAATCTTGATTTGGTTCCTTTTATCACAGATCGATATAATTTGGTCCCAAACATCATTCTTCTCTTCTCTGCAGATGTACGATGATCTGGATTTACCCTTCGCGAAATTGCGTCTACTGCCAAAAGGTGGACATGGCGGGCATAATGGGTACTCCAGTCTCTTCTACTTCTTTAATGAAACACATTTCCTGTATAAATACATAACCTATTGTCCCGTCCTTTATTTTACAAACCATAGGATGAAAGCCTCATGACTTTGTAGGCATGTAATCGCTAAGCACTCTTAAGTTTTAACTAGCAAAAACATAGAATAATCATATACTTATTGGAACTGTTCTTTGAACTCAGTGCAATGTAATGGCATTGTGATCTTAAAAACTGATTGTAACTTGTAAGGTTCCAGGCTGTGTTGATGTTATGTACGCACAGTAAATGGTCCACCCAATGCCAATTTGGTGAAATGATTCCCGTGATCTCTTAGTTAGGAAGTTTTCAATTAGGAAGATATCATTTTTCTGGGTCCTTAAGCCAATTAGAGATAAGATCTATGATTTGTTCCTTAGATTGGATTGTTAGGCCTCTATATAAATAAGACCCTTTGTAGAATAAAGCAAGCAATAATTAGGAGAGTAAGAAAAAACTCTTCTGTCTAACCCACAGGGGCGAGAGCCTCTCCCTAAGCCTAGTACCCAACAGACAAAATGCAGCGGGCGAACTTAAATAGCATGCTGACATTTGTGCATTTATTTCTCCCTCGTTTACTCATATATAGATCTTATTACTTACAGTAAAAAATGTAAACGCAATAACTTTTATCATTGTGAATCTTTCCTTTGTTATTGTTCTGGGAAGAGCTTGGAAGAACCTAACAAAATAGTTGCAGTGAGCTGGGATTCTTTCTTGTATTTTTTGTTCTGACAAGAGCTATTTTTCTCTTGGCATCCGTCCACCATCTAAAGGATGAGAAGCATTATCAACCATCTCAAGCAGAATCGTGATTTTCCACGTCTAAGAATTGGTATGTCACTTTGTCAGTCGCTTTTCTCCTTTTCTAACATTGTTACTATTGTCTGAAATATTCTTGGTGATATTTCTGCAGGCATTGGACGACCACCTGGGAAGATGGATCCTGCCAACTTTGTTCTCAGGCCGTTCACCAAAAAAGAACAAGAAGAGGTTTGAAATGCTTGATAGAAATTTAAAATATTTGATATTTAGCGCTTCTCTGTCATGCTTAGGCACCATTCGCCTATCCAGTGTATATGCTTTCGAAAAAAATGATCTTTATATCGATTCAAGTGCGGCACAACCGAACAATAATGCAAGTAATCTGTTCCTGCAGCTTGATTTCACATTCCATAGGAGCTTGGAAGCAATAAGAATAATGACACTTGAAGGATTCAACAAGAGCGCTACTTTCGTGAACACTGCCCAATCATCCGAAATGCTGAATAGATGACAAACCAATTGATTCATTTTTTGTGCCAAAGAGATTTGAGTTCAAGTGATGAATTAAAGTCAAGGAACTAGATAGGGGTTTTCAGTTATTTGTGTTGTGG
Organism: Aegilops bicornis; assembly: GCA_021605145.1. Classification (NCBI taxonomy): domain Eukaryota; kingdom Viridiplantae; phylum Streptophyta; class Magnoliopsida; order Poales; family Poaceae; genus Aegilops; species Aegilops bicornis. Next base: position 512,706,404 of record CM038671.1, read on the forward strand.
TCATCTTTCCTGTAAGACCCCACCCTGAAAACTGAAGCTTTATTTGTTCATATACGGCAATATTGGATGGTAATAATTTATGTATACCAGCAATGTGAAACATTGTGAACTACTCCCTCCGTATCAAAATATAAGATGTTTTGTAGGCTAGGGTACATAGGTAGTAATCGATGTCATAACATTTGAGTTTATGTATACTGTTGCTGCCATGTTCATTAGGAGTATGTAATATCTTCTAATTTTGCAAATTAAGATGCATATTAGTCTGCAAATTGACCGATTTATATATTTAAAAAAACAAGTCTTGCACAGTACATAGTTTTCGTTGTATATACTCATGCCTACTGAGCGATCTCTGTTGTTGACCTCCACTCACTGAACTGTGCAAAAGAGAAAATAAAATGAAATAACATGAAACAAAACAAAACGAGACACGAGCAACGGCATGTCCGACTAAAAACATGAGGGGACATAATTTCCATCTCTGGAGAAGCCGGGTGGAGGCGTGGAACGTCGTTGGCACTGTAGGTGCGCTGCGGCACATCCCTCGGACGCGACCACCTGTGGTGGCCGTGAGCCCGGGGCCCTCGACGCTTCCCTCCAGCCGTCCAAAATCGATCTTCAGCGGCGCTCTCGATTCCATTCTCCACGTTCTAAATGTTTGGGATAATCTTTCGTTTTCGTTGGATTTTCCACGTTCCGAAGAGGGGTAAGTTCGTTTTGCCTTATCGGCTGTGCGAGAAGTCACAGCTCAGGTTGCCTTTCGTCCAGCTCAAGCATCGACCGCGAGACCGGATATTCGATGCCCTTCGGGCTCGGCGATCTTGGTTGGGTACCACTACCAGGCTCAGAGTGAAGGGGTGAATGTATGTAGACATCATCATTTATAAATTTAAGGTGCAGAACTGTGATTTCAGACCACACAAGAGGATAGTAATAATTGTTTTGAAGAAAAATATATGGGACCAATTCTTGCCTTCCTGTTTAATTGGCACTATATGATTTATTTCCTCTTTTTGTGAAAGTGACAAGTTAATACTAGCCCTATTATAAGTCATTGACAATGTCTTGCCCATAAGGTAATTTGTAATTAGAATATTAGCCATTGGATCATCTTTACCTAATAATAATAAAGTAAATTAGATTTCTTTCGTCCGTCATGGCATTTTTTAGAAAAGTCTCTCTATTTCAGAGAATTCAACCAGCAGCCTGTTTTAAGACAAAACAAATCGTTTTTTTTGTATTTTACATAAAAGTCCCTATATTTTCTTGAAATCAACCCGCCGTCCAGATTTAAGTCACGCCTGAACCATTATTTTACGTTTTCTGAAAAACCCCTGACGTTTTAGGTAATTCATCCACGGATCATATTTAAGTCAAACAAATAATTTTTTAAATCATCCATATCTTTTAAACCGTAACTCCGATTTGAACATGTTATATATGAAATTTTATTAGAAAAAAATGTAGAATATGAATATGAGATTATTTTTACCTATTAAGTATTTTTAAATATTATTTTGGAATATATTTAAATCAAACAAATGATTTTCTAAATTATCCCTATCTTTTAAACCATACCTTCGATTTTAACATATTATATATGAAATTTTATTAAAAAATGTGTGGAATCTAAATATGATGTTAATTTTACCTGTTAAATATTTTTAAAATATTGTTTTGAAAGCAAACTTATAATTTCTAGCGTAAGATCCGTTTTTCTTTCGTACCGGCGGCGATCTGGATTGCAAATAAACACCCCACTATAACCATATAGGGAAAAGAAAACATCGATAACTACACATGCATACCTCTGAAAAATGTCGCAGGGGAAAACAACATATTTCTCATCACGAGAGTGAGAGAAAGCGAGAGAGAGAGGGCAAGGGAGGAGAGAGGGAGAGAGAGAGACGCCTTAGGATTAACCATATTCAAACACGTTTTTTGTTGTTTTGTGTGAACACCGAGGCCATCACCGGCGAGGGTGAGAAGGAGGATAAGCGGCAACACAAATATGATGCCTCGCAAAAATAAAGGAGATGGACCTATTGAGTGATGGTTGTGTGGTTAAGAGCGTGTGTTATGTTTTTTCTCCCGTTGCAACGCACGGGCTCTTTTGCTAGTAAGAACATAATGGCTCATATCAATTCTGGGCGTGCAAACTGTGAAAGCTAAATGTGTGTGTGTGTGTGTGTGTGTGTGTGTGTGTGTTGTCAATTTTCTTTGATTATGCTTTTCAAATGGAAACTTAGAGCATCACTAAGTGACCCTCAAAGGACTTTAACTCTTTTCTCATGGGAACTTAGAGCATCTCTAACCGAATCCTCGAAAGGCTTTAACTCCTCAATATATTTTATTTTTAGGAGTTAAACCCAGTCTAAACGACCCCCAAAAAGATTTAACTTCTATTTTTTTAGGAGAAGTGTCTCTCCCTCCTCAAAATTGAGCAGTCAAAGGGGGTTCTTGGCAAAAGATTCCTTCACTCGGGTCCTCTCTGTCTCGGCAAAACCTCTGCTCCCTTTTAGCCATCTGCTGCTTGCAGCTATAAAACAACCTCTTCCCTTCTAGCCGCCGACAACCTTGACTTCCCTCCTAGCCGCGCATAACCTTTAGTATCACCGTTGGCGGACTAGTTGAGTAGTGTTGGTATATATTATACCAGCCATTTGGGGAGACACATAAGAATCTCTGCAATGATTACCGTATGTGTCCCGCAGATGGCTAGCATAATTTTTCTCATCAGGGGAGTGAAATTGATCTCGATGTCGCCGCCTGAATCGAGAGGTTTGGGCCGTGCAACCCTCGATGCATTGATCGGGTGCACTAGGAACGTATATATGGTGTACAAGACTGGGGCCACAACCTCAACTATACAGGAAAACTAGGAGGTGGGCCTACGTCACAATATACATGCACAATATGTTCAACACCCCCCCTCCCGCAGTTGAAGCATCGCCAGAGACACAGAGACTAGTACGGAACTCCTCAAAGGTGGAAGTAGGCAGTCCCTGAGTCATCACATCGGCGAACTGTTGTGCGATCGGAACATGAAGAACCCGAATGCGTCCAAGGGCTACCTGTTCGTGCACAAAGTGAATGTCCAGCTCGATGTGCTTCGTCTGGCGATGATGAACGGGATTGGCGGAAAGGTACACCGAGGAGACGTTGTCACAGTAGACAACCGTGGCTTGTGAGATGTCGTGAGGCAACTCCTGAAGTATATGTCAAAGCCAAGTGCACTCGGCAACCGCATTGGCCACTGCGCGGTACTCGGCCTCCGCGCTGGAGCATGACACTATAGGTTGTCGCTTGGGTGACCAGGAGACAAGTGAGGGACCGAGGTAGACACAGTAGCCGGAAGTGGAGCGACGTGTGTCGGAGCAGCCAGCCCAATTAGCATCAGATAGGCCACCATATCCATAGAGGAGGACGTCGTGAGGGTGAGTCCGAGGGACATCGTGCCACGGATATAGCAGAGAATCCGTTTCACGAGCATCCAATGAGAGTCACGAGGGGCGTGCATATCAAGACACGCCTGTTGGACAGCATACTGCAAGTCTAGTCGGGTGAGCGTCAGATAGTGAAGAGCACCAACAATAGACTGGTAGAATGGAGCGCCCGACGCTGGTGAACCCTCGAGATCAGAAACCTTGGCCTTCGTGTCAATAGGAGTGGCGACAGGATGAAAGTTGAGCATGTCGGCCGCTCAAGAAGCTCATGCGCATACTTATGCTGATGAAGAAAGAAGCCGTCGGGGTGCCGAACGACCTCAATGCCAAGGAAGTAATGGAGAGCACCCATATCCTTGATGGCAAACTCATCACGCAAGCCGGAGAGTAATCTGCTGAAGAAGGGAGGCCGCCAGGATGATGTCATCGACATAGAGCAGCAAGTAAGCAGTCGTGTCGCCATGGGGATAGACGAACAACGAGGCATCCAAGCGTGCGATACAGAAGCCCAGTGTTTGAAGAAAACCGACGATGCGCTGGTACTAGGAGCGAGGTGCTTGCTTGAGGCCGTAGAGAGACATAGACAACAAGCACACATGGCCAGGATGAGTGGCGTCAACGAAACTAGTGGGTTGCTCACAGTAAACCTGCTCTGCAAGGTGACCATGAAGAAAGGCGTTGGAGGCATCCATCTGGTGAACTGGCCAGCCACGAGAAACCGCCAGCTGGAGGACCGTGCAGATCGTGCCCGGTTTGACAACCGGTGCAAACGTCTCGGTGAAGTCAACTCCAGCATGTTGCCGAAACCCACGTACCACCCAGCGAGCCTTATAGCGCTCAAGAGTGCCATCCGAGCGGGTCTTATGACGAAAACCCCACTTGCCGCTGATGACATTGGCGCGAGGAGGCCGGGGAACCAGTGTCCAAATACGGTTCCGCTGGAGGGCATGGAACTCTTCCTGCATTGCAGCAAGCTAGTGAGGATCACCTATGGCTGCTCTGGCAGATGCGGGAATCGGTGACGGTTCGGCGGTGGAGGCAGTGATACGTCTCCAACGTATCTATAATTTTGTATTGTTCCATGCTATTATATTATCTGTTTTGGATGTTTTATATGCATTAATATGCTATTTTATATTATTTTGGGGACTAACCTATTAACCTAGAGACTAGTGCCAGTTTTTGTTTTTTCCTTGTTTTTGAGCTTCGCAGAAAAGGATACTAAACGGAGTCCAAAACGGAATAAAACTTCACAATGATTTTTCTTGGACCAGAAGACACCCAGGAGACTTGGAGTGCAAGTCAAAAGAGCCACGAGGTGGCGGCAATGGTGGAGGGCGCGCCTAGGGGGTAGGGCGCGCCCCCTACCTTGTGGGACCCTCGTGACCTTCCTGGCCTAGATCTTCCTCCTATATATTCACATATATTCCAGAAACACCAGAGGCATCCACAAAAACACATTTCCACTGCCGCAACCTTTTGTTCCCGTGAGATCCCATCTTGGGGCCTTTTTCGGCATCCTGACGGAAGGGGATTCGATCACGGAGGGCATCTACATCAAATCTATTGCCCTTCCGATGAAGCGTGAGTATTTTATCTCAGACCTACGGGTCCATAGCTAGTAGCTACATGGCTTCTTATCTCTCTTTAATTCTCAATACCATGTTCTCCTCGATGTTCTTGGAGATCTATCCGATGTAATATTATTTTGCGGTGTGTTTGTCGAGATTCGATGAATTGTGGATTTATGATCAGCTTATCTATGAATATTATTTGAATCTTCTCTGAATTCTTATATGCATGATTTGGTAACTTTGTAATTCTCTTCGAATTATCGGTTTGGTTGGGCCAACTAGATTGGTTTTTCTTGCAATGGGAGAGGTGCTTAGCTTTGGTTTCAATCTTGCGTGATTTCACCCAGTGAAAAAGTAGGGGTAGCGAGACACGTATTGAATTGTTGCCATCGAGGATAAAAAGATGGGGTTTACATCATATTGCTTGAGTTTATTCCTCTACATCATGTCATTTACTTAAGGCATTACTCCGTTCTTTATGAATTCAATACTCTAGATGCATGCTGGATAGCGGTCGACGTGTGGAGTAATAGTAGTAGATAAAGGCAGGAGTCGGTCTACTTGACACAGACGTGATGCCTATATTTCATAATCATTGCCTTGGATATCGTCATAACTTTGCGCTTTTCTATCAATTGCTCGACAGTAATTTGTTCACCCACCGTATTATTTGCCTTCAAGAGAGAAGCCTCTAATGAAACCTATGGCCCCCGAGTCTATTTTCCATCATATTAGTTTACGATCTACTATTTTGCAATCTTTTACTTTCAGATCTATCAACCAAAAACCCAAAAATATTTTATCTTCTATTTATCTATCTCTATCAGATCTCACCTTTACAAGTGACCGTGAAGGGATTGACAACCCCTTTATTGCGTTGGATGCAAGTGTTTGATTGTTTGTGCAGGTATTGGTGATTTGCGCGTTCTTCTCCTACTAGATTGATACCTTGGTTCTTAACTGAGGGAAATACTTATCTCTACTGTGTTGCATCACCCTTTCCTCTTCAAGGGAGAAACCAACGCAAGATCAAGAAGTAGTAGGCAGCGAGGTGATACTCGTCGCTAGGGGCGGGCATAAAAACCGATGAACCGAAGACCGAACCGATACCGAAACCGAAAAAACTGAAATTTTGGTTTTTAGTGTTATTACAGAAAAAATCGGTTTGTATTTCTACTAACCGAACTTAATTCGTTCGGTTCGGTTTTAGCATGGTAACCGAACAGAGAAACCGAACTTAGGCGAGACGCGTGGACGTGCAGCCAACACCGAGCTAATCCCGTGCTAGGGCCTCGAGCGCCTACGTCCGCGACATAAAAAATCCATGGGCCAAGCCAACGAGCAAGGACGTGCATGTAAGACCCAAGCTGGCAAGTTGTCGTGGCTTGTGTGAGGCTGATTGCAGTCCATTTGTATGCGTTTATGCGGCGCTGCCGTTTGGTCCTTTAGTCCCACCTCGCCAGCCACGCACAAAGAGGTGGATATCTAGTCTATTTAAGAGCGCAGGTGGAAAGGAAGCGAGCCGCGCAGCTTATTCTTTGGCATATATACGGTGTACGGTATAAACCGATTACCAAACCAAAAAACTTGGTTAACCGAATTTTCGGTTTTCTATTTTGTGATGTCTTTTTCGGTTTTCCTCTTTGCAAACCGAATTTACAAAAATATCGAATGGTAGAAACCGAACTTTCGGTTTATACCGAACGCCCAGGCCTACTCGTCGCTGGAGTATCGTAGGCTCGGGTGGTGGACGCCGGCCCTGGCCCGTGTGAGAGGGCGAGACGGCAACTTCGGGACTGCAGCGGGCGTAGGCGGTGAAGATGAGCCGGCCGCGAGGGAGGAGGTCTCCCTAGAGGCCGAGGAGGCGGCCCCTCCCGAAGGGGAAACCATGCCCGTGGGGGAGTCCAAGCTGGAGCCCGAGGGGACAGCCGAGCTTGAGGGGGTGCCCGAGGCCGAAGCAGTCGGCGAGGCGGCCGACGAAGGGGCCGACGGCTAGGCGGGCGACACCGAGGCGCCTGTCATAGTTGGCGTGGGCATCAAGGGCGTCGAGGGGGTGCGACCTGAGGCAGTAGGCGCAACTCGTCCTACGGCGCCAAAACACGGAGGCGGTCCGAGGACTGAGCGGGGCCATCCACCAGACGGGGTCGCCGAAGGGCCGGCGGTGGCCGGCGGCGACGGGACGATGGGGGGTACCTACTGAAACAGAAACACCTTCTCATCAAAGTAAACGTGTTGTGAGGTGAATACATGATGTGAGACGAGATCGTAGCAGCGGTATCCTTTGGTATTAGGTGGGTAGCCGAGGAAGATGCATGCGACGGAGCGAGGTGCAAGCTTATGAGGCGCGGTAGCAGTGATGCTAGGGTAGCAGAGACAGACGAAAATGCGAAGCTCATCATAAGAGGGTGGTGCACCGAAGAGAAGATGATGGGGGTGCAAAGTTCCCGCGAGTACGATGATAACCCACAAGTATAGGGGATCGCAACAGTTTTCGCGGGTAGAGTATTCCCAAATTTATTGATTCGACACAAGGGAAGCCAAAGAATATTCTCAAGTATTAGCAGTTGAGTTGTCAATTCAACCACACCTGAAAGACTTAATATCTGCAGCAAAATATTTAGTAGCAAAGTAGTATGGAAGTAACGATAACGGTAACGGTGGCAAAAGTAACAGTAACAGTTTGTAGTAATCGTAACAGTGGCAACGGAAAAGTAACTAAGCAAAGATCCATATGTGAAAAGCTCGTAGGCAATGGATCAATGATGGATAATTATATCGGATGTGATTCCTCATGCAACAGTTATAACATAGGGTGACACAGAACTAGCTCCAGTTCATCAATGTAATGTAGACATGTATTCTGAATATAGTCATACGTGCTTATGGAAAAGAACTTGCATGACATCTTTTGTCCTACCCTCCCGTGGCAGCGGGGTCCTATTGGAAACTAAGGGATATTAAGGCCTCCTTTTAATAGAGTACCGGACCAAAGCATTAACACTTAGTGAATAAATGAACTCCTCAAACTACGGTCGTCACCGGGAGTGGTCCCGATTATTGTTACTTCGGGGTTGCCGGATCATACCACATAGTAGGTGACTATTGACTTGCAAGATCGGATCAAGAACTCACATATATTCATGAAAACATAATAGGTTCAGATCTGAAATCATGGCACACGGGCCCTAGCGACAAGCATTAAGCATAACAAAGTCATAGCAACATCAATCTTAGAACATAATGGATTCTAGGGATCAAACCCTAACAAAACTAACTCGATTACATGGTAAATCTCATCCAACCCATCACCGTCCAGCAAGCCTACGATGGAATTACTCACGCCGCGGCGGTGAGCATCATGAAATTGGTGATGGAGGATGGTTGATGATGACGATGGCGACGGATTCCCCTCTCCGGAGCCCCGAACGGACTCCAGATCAGCCCTCCCGAGAGAGATTAGTGCTTGGCGGCGGCTCCGTATCGTAAAACGTGATGAATCCTTCTCTCTGATTTTTTTCCTCCGAACGTGAATATATGGAGTTGGAGTTGAGGTCGGTGCAGTCTCAGGGGGGCCATGAGGCAGGGGGCGCGCCCTGCACCCTCGTGGACAGGGTTTGGGCCCCCTGATGCTGATTCTTTTGCCAGTATTTTTTATTTATTCCAAAAATATTCTCCGTGAAGTTTCAGGTCATTCTGAGAATTTTTATTTTGCACAAAAATAACACCATGGCAATTCTGCTGAAAACAACATCTGTCCGGGTTAGTTCCATTCAAATCATGCAAGTTAGAGTCCAAAACAAGGGCAAAAGTGTTTGGAAAAGTAGATACGTTGGAGACGTATCAACTCCCCCAAGCTTAAACCTTTGCTTGTCCTCAAGCAATTCAGTTGACAAACTGAAAGTGATAAATAAAAACATTTACAAACTCTGTTTGATCTTGTTGCAAATATGTAAAGCCAGCATTCAAGTTTTCAGCAAAGATTATGAACTAACCATATTCACAATAACATTTAGGTCTCATATTTACTCATATCAATGGCATAATTAACTAGCGAGCAATAATAATAAATCTCGGATGATGACACTTTCTCAAAACAATCATAACATAATATAACAACATGATTTCTCGCTAGCCCTTTCTGAGACCGCAAAACATAAATGCAGAGCACCCCTGAAGATCAAGGACTGACTAGACATTGTAATTCATGGTAAAAGAGATCCAGTCACAGTCACACTCAATGTAAATTAATAGCAATGCATGCAAATGACAGCGGTGCTCTCCAAATGGTGCTTTTTAATAAGAGGGTGATGACTCATCATAAATGTAAATAGATAGGCCCTTCGCAGAGGGAAGCAGGGATTTGCAGAGGTGCCAGAGCTCGAGTTTTGAAACAGAGATAAATAATATTTTGAGTGGCATACTTTCATTGTCAACATAACAACCAAGAGATCTCGATATCTTCCATGCTACACACATTATAGGCGGTTCCCAAACAGAATGGTAAAGTTTATACTCCCCCACCACCAACAAACATCAATCCATGGCTTATCTGAAACAACGAGTGCCTCCAACTAACAACAATTCTGGGGGAGTTTTGTTTGCAATTATTTTGATTTAAGCATGGGACTGGGCATCCCGGTTACCAACCATTTTCTCGTGAATGAGGAGCGGAGTCCACTCCTCGTGAGAATAACCCACCTAGCATGGAAGATATAGATAGCCCGAGTTGATACATGAGCTATTCGAGCATACAAAACAGAATTTCATCTGAAGGTTTAGAGTTTGACACATACAAATTTACTTGGAACGGCAGGTAAATACCGCATATAGGAAGGTATGGTGGACTCATATGGAATAACTTTAGGGTTTATGGAAGTGGATGCACAAGCAATATTCCCGCTTAGTACAAGTGAAGGCTAGAAAGAGACTGGGAAGCGACCAACTAGAGAGCGACAACAGTCATGAACATGCATTAAAATTAATCAACACCGAGTGCAAGCATAAGTAGGATATAAATCACCATGAACATAAATATCGTGGAGGCTATGTTGATTTTGTTTCAACTACATGCGTGAACATGTGCCAAGTCAAGCCACTCGAATCGTTCGAAGGAGGATACCACCCTATCATACAACATCACAACCATCTTAATAGCATGTTGGCACGCAAGGTAAACCATTATAAACTCCTAGCTAATTAAGCATGTCATGTGCAACTATAATCTCTAATTGTCATTGCAAACATGTTTCATTCATAATAAGCTGAATCAGGAACGATGAACTAATTGTATTTACAAAAACAAGATAGGTTGAGTTCATACCAGCTTCTCTCATCTCAATCAGTCCATCATATATCATCATTATTGCCTTTCATTCGCACTACCAAACGGTGTGGATAATAATAATAGTGCACGTGCATTGGACTAAGCTGGAATCTGCTAGCATTTAATACAATGGAGAAGACAAGATAATATGGGCTTGATACGTCTCAGTCGTATCTATAATTTTTGATCGTTCCATGCCAATATTATACAACTTTCATATACTTTTGGAAATTTTTTGTACTATTTTTGGGACTAACATATTGATCCAGTGCCTAGTGTCAGTTCCTGTTTGTTGCATGTTTTTTGTTTCGCAGAAAATCCATATCAAACAGAGTCCAAACAGAATAAAAACTGACGGAGATTTTTTTTGAATATATGTGATTTTTGGGAAGAAGAATCAACGCCATACGATGCCCGAGGGGGCCACGAGGCAGGGGGGCGTGCCCTGGACCCTCGTGGCCACCTCGTAAGGCGTTTGGAGCCCTTCTTTCGCCGCCAGAAAGCTAATATCCGGATAGAGATCCTATCCAAAATTCAGCCCAATCGGAGTTACGGATCTCCGGGAATTTAAGAAACGGTGAAGGGGCAGAATCGGGGAACGCAGAAACAGAGAGAGACAGATCCAATCTTGGAGGGGCTCTCGCCCCTCCCACGCCATGGAGACCATGGACCAGAGGGGAAACCCTTCTCCCATCTAGGGAGAAGGTCAAGGAAGAAGAAGAAGAAGGAGGGGGCTCTTTCCCCCTCGCTTCCGGTGGCGCCGGAACGTCGCCGGGGCCATCATCATCACCGCAATCTACACCAACAACTTCACCGCCATCATCATCAACTCTTCCCCCCTCTATGCAGCGGTGTAACCCCTCTTTTACCCGCTGTAATCTCTAGTTAAACATGGTGCTCAATGCTATATATTATTTCCCAATGATGTATGGCTATCCTATGATGTTTGAGTAGATCCGTTTTGTCCTATGGGTTAATTGATGAGCGTGATTGGTTTGAGTTGCATGTTTTATTGTCCTATGGTGCTCTCCGTTTCGCGCAAGCGTGAGGGATTCTCGCTGTAGGGTTTTGCAATACGTTCATGATTCGCTTATAGTGGGTTGCGTGAGTGACTGAAACACAAACCCGAGTAAGGGGGTTGTTGCGTATGGGATAAAGAGGACTTGATGCTTTAATGCTATGGTTGGGTTTTACCTTAATGATCTTTAGTAGTTGTGGATGCTTTCTAGAGTTCCAATTATAAGTGCATATGGTCCAAGAAGATAAAGTATGTTAGCTTATGCCTCTCCCTCAAATAAAGTTGCAATAATGATTACCGGTCTAGTTATCGATTGCCTAGGGACAAATAACTTTCCCGTGAAAAAAAGCTCTCTGCTAAAACTAACTTAGTTGTGTCTTTATCTAAACAGCCCCTAGTTTTTATTTACGTGCTCTTTATATTCTTGCAAACCTATCCAACAACACCTACAAAGTACTTCTAGTTTCATACTTGTTCTAGGTAAAGCGAACGTCAAGCGTGCGTAGAGTTGTATCGGTGGTCGATAGAACTTGAGGGAATATTTGTTCTACCTTTAGCTCCTCGTTGGGTTCGACACTCTTACTTACCGAAAGAGGCTACAATTGATCCCCTATACTTGTGGGTTATCAAGACCTTTTCCTGGCGCCGCTGTCTTGGAGTCATAGCGTGGGGTGAATATTCTCGTGTGTGCTTGTTTGCTTTATCACTAAGTAATTTTTATTTGTTGTTCTAAGTTGTTTTCTATCTTTAGTTGTGGGTAGGAAACGCAAAATATCAGAAAAATTAGTTGTACCTACTACACCAATGGTTGAAGAACCACTCAAAATCTATCACACTCCTGAAGGTTTTTACTTGGATCATCTTCGATCCCTATGTGCTCGGGCTGAAACCCCAACTAGCTTAGTTGAGGATAAATCTTTAGATGAGCATGCTTGTTATGTGCGACACCGTTTATCTCAAAAAGGGAAACTTTTACTGGATCAAATTCTTTGTTTGCAGGACATCTGCGCCCCAATAAATTCTCCAATTCCCCATGCAATGCATTTTCCTTTATCGTCCCTTAAAACAGCGCCGTTGTGCACTAAGTAGGTCATGATGAAAAGAGGTGTCCACATTAAGTTTTACGAATCCCGTTGGAGGTTTTACCCATCCACCTCTTTTCATAGTAGCCTTCGGTGATATGGCCATAACATAGTTTAACGTAATAGCACAGATCCCCATAGAAATCGGGTTGACATCTTGGATTTTTTTTATAGACTAATTTTTGCCTCTCCCATCATAAATACTGGGTTGTATTTGCAATCATTTCACGAACATTATGAATACCCAAGATAGTCAGCTCATGTTTAGGTATAGAGAGTAAACATTGAAGGACCGCCTCACCAGCATAATCAACTTCACAAGCTCTTTTAATGACCCGATCCAGTCTAAGCGCTCTCCACACCTCCTTTGCTTTCTGACATTGAAATAACATATGCTTTGTATCCTCTGGTCCCAAGGGACAAGAATGAGAATTGGGGGAGCTTTTATGTGCCTATTCGCCAAAGTAACTGTACACGGAGGGGTGCCGTGCAACGTGCGTCATATGATTTTTTTTACCTTCGTTGGACAAGATAACTTCCAAATCTCAATCCAAATAAGATTAATAGTTAAATGTCTCATATCATTAGTTCTTCTAAGTTGGCTCACGTATTGGTGTTCCCATTGCACAACATAGGCTGATCGAACAGAAAACACTCCATTTTTCGAATAGCTTCAAGCAACAAAATCTAACATATCATGTTGGGAAAGCGGAATGGCAAGGACCCGTCATGCGTCAACTGGCCACAACGTTCCTGTAACTAGATTTTCATCCCTATTAGTATCAGGGTCAACTAAATCAGATACTCTTAAGATCAAATTAATTCATCTTGATGTGATTTCTTTTCTATTTGCACAATTCAGGATCCAAGCATCTTTCCAAATATCAATATTGTGACAGCATTCAGGATCCAAGCATCTTTTCGAACAACGGGCAAGGGAGTCGGCCAAGAGGAAGGGTCGGAGGCATGCCGCGGTCGCGAGGGATGAAGCCATCGTGGCTGCCGCCGTCGCCGCCGCTGCGCAGTAGGAGGTCACCAACGCCCGCGTCGCGGCGGCAACGAGGGAGGCGCTTTACATGCTAGGGTTAAACCCTAGCCAGCAAGACCTCGTCAACGCCGCCGTCACCGCGGCCAGCACCGGCTCATCGGTGTTCCCTCGGATGGTGCTGCTCGACTCGCCCCGCCCGTCGGCTTGCACCCCGATGCCCGACTTCCACATGTACCCGCATGCCTCCCGCCTCTCCGGGGAGTGCCCGCCCGACGTGAGTGTGGTGGCGCCTTCCACGCCCGCGCCCATCGACCTCAACGCCACACCGGTGGCCTGTGGCTCGTCATTCACAGGCGCGAGGAAACGCGCGTGGCAGATGCCGGCCGGCGTGCTCCCGGACGCCCGCAACCTGTTCGAGTGAATTTCGTCCGCCGTCGACGAGGACTACATGCAGAACCTCATCTTCGAGGGCGGTGCACCGGCCGCCGACTACGATCCCGACGAGACACAAAGCCAGGACGGCCGCGGGGCGTTCACGCCGGCCGCTGGCTATGATCCCGGCCTGGCGGCCTTCATGCGTGATCAGGCCGGCATGGACCTGGACGGCTTCCCACTTGACCATGAGTTTCCGGACGACTACGGGCAAGAGGAAGAGGACGGGTGCGACATCGAAGTGGAGCCTTTGTTCGAGGACGAGCTCGCCAACTGATACGTCTCCAACGTATCTATAATTTTTGATTGCTCCATGCTACTTTATCTACTGTTTTAGGCAATATTGGGCTTTATTATCCACTTTTATATTATTTTTGGGACTAACCTATTAACCGGAGGCCCAGCCCAGATTTGTGTTTTATGCCTATTTCGTTTCGAGGAAAAGGAATATCATACGGAGTCAAAACGGAACGAAATCAACTGGAGAAGTTATTTTTGGAAGGAAACCCACCGATGGACTTGGACCCCACGTCGAAGATACGGAAGTGCTCACGAGGGTGGGGCGCCCTCCCCGGCGCGCCCTGCCTCGTGGGCCCCCCGTAGCTCCACCGACGTTCTCCTTTCACCCATATATACCGTCGTACCCTAAAACTTCCAGAACAGAAGTTAGATCGGGAGTTCCGCCGCCGCAAGCCTCCAGAACCACCAAAAACCAATCGAGACCCTTTTCCGGTACCCTGCCGGAGGGGGGATCCATTACCGGTGGCCATCTTCATCATCTCGGCGATCTCCATGACGAGGAGGGAGTAGTTCACCCTCGGGGCAGAGGGTATGTACCAGTAGCTATGTGTTTGATCTCTCTCTCTCTCGTGTTCTTGAGGTGATACGATCTTGATGTATATCGAGCTTTGCTATTGTAGTTGGATCTTATGATGTTTCTCCCCCTCTACTCTCTTGTGATGAATTTAGTTTCCCCTTTGAAGTTATCTTATCGGATTGAGTCTTTATGAGAACACTTGATGTATGTCTTGGTGATCAACTTGCGGGTTTTGTGACATTGGGAACCTATGCATAGGGGTTGGCACACATTCTTGATTCTCCGGTAGAAACTTTGGGGCACTCTTGAAGTACTTTTATGTTGGTTGGATGAATCTGAGATTGTGTGATGCAAATCGTATAATCATGCCCACGGATACTTGAGGTGACAATGGAGTATCTAGGTGACATTAGGGTTTTGGTTGATTTGTATCTTAAGGTGTTATTCTAGTACGAACTCTTTTATAGATCGATCCGAAAGAATAGCTTTGTGGTGGTTTCGCATGCCGACCATAATCTCTACGTTTGTTCTCCGCTATTAGTGTCTTTGGAGTGAATCTTTGTTGCATGTTGAGGGATTGTTATATGATCTATCTATGTTATTATTGTTGAGAGAACTTGCACTAGTGAAAGTATGAACCCTAGGCCTTGTTTCCTATCATTGCAATACCGTTTACGCTCACTTTTACCGTTAGTTACCTTGCTGTTTTTATTATTTCAGATTACAATTACCTTTATCTACCATCCATATTGCACTTGTATCACCATCTCTTCGCCGAACTAGTGCACCTATACAATTTACCATTGTATTGGGTGCGTTACACAAGAGACTTTTTGCTATTTGGTTGCAGGGTTGTTTGAGAGAGACCATCTTCCTCCTATGCCTCTCGCGGATTGATAAACCTTAGGTCATCCACTTGAGGGAAATTTTCTACTGTCCTACAAACCTGTGCACTTGCAGGCCCAACAACGTCTACAAGAAGAAGGTTGTGTAGTAGACATCAAGCTCTTTTCTGGCGCCGTTGTCGGGAGGCTAGGTAAGTGAAGGTATATCTTTAGATCTTGCAATCGAATCTTTTTGATTCTTGTTTTAGCACTAGTCTAGTTTATAAAAGAAAACTACCAAAAAAATGGAATTGAGTTTGTCTCATACGCTTCATCTTTTTAATATCTTTCATGAGTATGATGGAAAGGAAAATTGTGCTCAAGTGCTAGAAGAAGAATTAGATAGAATGCTTGGCATGAAATATGTGAATGATGAGCATGATTGCAATGTTGTTAGTATGAATTCCTTGAATATCCATGATGCTAATGATATGCAAAGCCACAAGCTTGGGGAAGCTATGTTTGATGAAGATGATATTTTTTGTCCCCCAAGCTTTGATGAGAAAAATTACTATGATGAAAGCATGCCTCCTATATATGATGATTATTGTGATGACACGTATGCTTTAAAGAATAATGATAACCATGAAACTTGTCATCTTGATCTTAATTTTCAATCACATGATAGTTATTTTGTCAAGTTTGCTCCCACTATTATTCATGAGAAGAATTTTGCTTATGTGGAGAGTAGTAAATTTTCTATGCAAGTAGATCATGAAAAGAATGCTTTAGGTGCTAGTTATATTGTTGAATTCATTCATGATGCTACTGAAAATTATTATGAGGGAGGAACATATGCTTGTAGGAATTGCAATAATATCAAGTTTCCTCTCTATGTGCTTAAAATCTTGAAGTTATGCTTGTTTTACCTTCCTATGCAAGTTGATTCTTGTTCTCGTAAGTTGTTTGCTAACAAAATCCCTATGCATAGGAAGTGGGTTAGACTTAAATGTGCTAGTCATATTCTTCATGATGCTCTCTTTATGTTTCAATTCTTATCTTTATGTGAGCATCA
The DNA here is from genome assembly GCA_021605145.1 of Aegilops bicornis. Lineage (NCBI taxonomy): Eukaryota > Viridiplantae > Streptophyta > Magnoliopsida > Poales > Poaceae > Aegilops > Aegilops bicornis. The sequence goes on from CM038671.1 coordinate 512,722,986, forward strand.
TTGAAATCATCATGCCTAGCTAGAGGCGCTAAACGATAGCGCTTGTTGGGAGGCAACCCAATTTTATTTTAGTTTCTTGCTTTTTGGTTCTGTTTAGGAATAAATAATCCATCTAGATTCTTTTTATATGTGGTTTTAAGTTTTAATTAGTGTTTGTGCCAAGTGGAACCTTTGGGAAGACTTGGGTGAGGTCTTTATGATCATGCTGTAAAAAACAGAAACTTTAGCGCTCACGAGATTAGCTAGAAATTTTTACTGGAGAGTGATATTTAGTTGATTCTTTTTGAAGATGATTACTAGACAAATTCCTCAGGTCCACCAATTTATTTTAGAATTTTTGGAGTTCCAGAAGTTTGCGTTAGTTACAGATTACTACAGACTGTTCTGTTTTTGACAGATTCTGTTTTCATTGTGTTGTTTGCTTATTTTGATGAATATATGGCTAGTAAAATAGTTTATAAACCATAGAGAAGTTGGAATACAGTAGGTTTAACACAAATATAAATAAATAATGAGTTCATTACAGTACCTTGAAGTGGTGTTTTGTTTTCTTTCGCTAACGGAGCTCACGAGTTTTCTTTTAAGTTTTGTGTGGTTGAAGTTTTCAAGTTTTGGGTAAAGATTCGATGGACTATGGAATAAGGAGTGGCAAGATCCTAAGCTTGGGGATTCCCAAGGCACCCCAAGGTAATATTCAAGGATAACCAAGAGCCTAAGCTTGGGGATGCCCCGGATGGCATCCCCTCTTTCGTCTTCGTTCATCGGTAACTTTACTTGGGCCTATGTTTTTATTCACCACATGATATGTGTTTTGCTTGGAGCGTCATTTTATTTTGTTAGTATTTTCTTGCTGTTATTTAGATTAGTGTTTTGAATCTCTAGTTTCAATAAAAATGTCAAGAATAGCCTTTGCCATGCTTATTTTGCTAGTATACATGTTGCTGTTTGAAAACAGAAAGTTTACCCGTGCTGCAAAAATTCCCTAGAAAATTCAGAGAGTGGTGTAATGCTGAATATTTTTGCATTTTGAGATCTGATAAATTTATTACAGTGGGAATTTTAGTTCATAATTTTTGGAGTTAGGGAAGTATGATGAATCTTGCATTCTTTACAGACTGTACTGTTTTGGCAGATTGCTGTTATGTTTGCATTGTTTGCATATGTTTGCTTGTTTAATGATTCTATTTGATGATAGGAGTATTAAATATGCAGAGGCATTTAGTATGAAATGTTGAATAATAATTTTAGTGATTTGTTACAGTAGGAAATGATAAGGTTTTGCCTTGGTTTATACTAACCTATCTTACGAGTTCTTGTTGAGTTTGTTGTGAATGAAGCTTTTGATAAAAAGAGAAACCATGATATGAGAGGAATTAAGGAGACACAAAAGTTCAAGCTTGGGGATTACCAAGGCACCCCAAGATATTATTTCAAGAAGTCTCAAGCATCTAAGCTTGGGGATGCCCCGGTAGGCATCCCACCTTTCTTATTCAACAACTATCGGTTAGTATCGGTTGAGCCTAAGTTTTTGCTTCTTCACATGAGTTGTGCTATCCTTGTAATGTAGTTTTCTTTAGCTTTGCTTGCTGTTTGAATAAAGTATCAAGATCTGAAATTATTAAATGGGAGAGTCTTCACATAGTTGTATAATTATTCGACTACTCATTGATCTTCACTTATATCTTTCGGAGTAGTTTGTCATTTGCTCTAGTGCTTCACTTATATCTTTTAGAGCACAATGGTGGTTTAATTTTGAAGAAATATATGAACTCTCATGCTTCACTTATATTATTTTGAGAGTCGTTAATAGCATGGTAATTTGCTTAATGTTAATATACTTGGTGTTCAAGATACGTGAAACTTTCTTTTGAGTGCGTTGAATACTAAGATAAGTTTGATGCTTGATAATTGTTTTGAGATATGGAGGTGATAATATCAAAGTCATGCTAGTTGAGTAGTTGTGAATTTGAGAAATGCTTGTGTTGAAGTTAGCAAATCCGTAGCATGCACGTATGGTTAAAGTTGTGTAACAAATTTGAAACATGAAGTGTACCTGGCTTGTGCATCCTTATGAGTGGCGGTCGGGGAATGACGATGGTCTTTTTCCTACCAGTCTATCCCCCTAGGAGCATGCGCGTAGTACTTGATTTTTGATGACTTCTAAAATTTTGCAATAAGTATATGAGTTTTTTACTAATGTTGAGTCCATGGATTATACGCACTTTTACCTTTACGCCTTTGCTAGCCTCTTGATGCCGTGCATTGCCCTTTCTCACATTGAGAGTTGGTGCAAACTTCGCCGGTGCATCCAAACCCCGTGATATGATACGCTCTATCACACATAAACCTCCTTATATCTTCCTCAAAACAACCACCATACCTACCTATTATGGCATTTCCATAGCCATTCCGAGATATATTGCCATGCAACTTTCCACCGTTCCGTTCATCATCATGACATACTTTACTTTTGTCATATTGACATTGCATGATCATGTAGTTGACATTGTATTTGTGGCAAAGCCACCATGCATTATTTTTCATACATGTCACTCTTGATTCATTGCACCATCCCGGTACACCGCCAGAGGCATTCATATAGAGTCATACCTTGTTCTAGTTTCGAGTTGTAATCCTTGAGTTGTAAATAAATAGAAGTGTGATGATCATCATTCAATAGAGCATTGTTCCCCCCAAAAAAAGAGAAAGGCCAAAGAAAAAAAAAGGCCCAAAAAAATAAAAAAAATAAAAAGGGGCAATGCTACTATCTCTTTTTCCACACTAGTGCTTCAAAGTAGCACCATGTTCTTCATGTAGTGAGTCTCATATATTGTGCTTTGAAGTAGCACCTTGTTCTTCATGTAGTGAGTCTCATAAGTTGTCTTTTTTATACTAGTGGGAATTTTTCATTATAGAACTTGGCTTGTATATTCCTACGATGGGCTTCCTCAAATGCCCTAGGTCTTCATGAGCAAGCAAGTTGGATGCACACCCACTAGTTTTCTTTTGTTGAGCATTCATAGCTCTAGTGCATCCGTTGCATGGCAATACCTACTCCTCACATTAACATCAATCGATGGGCATCTCCATAGCTCATTGATTAGCCTCATTGATGTGAGACTTTCTCCTTTTTGTCTTCTCCACACAATCCCCATCATCATATTCTATTCCACCCATAGTGTTATATCCATGGCTCACGCTCATGTATTGCGTGAAGGTTGAAAAAGTTTGAGATTATTTAAGTATGAAACAATTGCTTGGCTTGTCATCGGGGTATGGAAGTTGGGAACATCTTTGTGTGTGAAAATGAAGCATAGCCAAACTATATGATTTTGTAGGGATGAACTTTCTTTGGCCATGTTATTTTGAGATGACATAATTATTTTGATTAGTATGCTTGAAGTATTATTATTTTTATGTCAATATGAACATTTGTCTTGAATCTTTCGGATCTGAATATTCATATCACAAGTAAGAAGAATTACATTGAAATTATGCCAAAGTATCACTCCGCATAAAAATTCTTTTTTTTATCATTTACCTACTCGAGGACGAGCAGGAATTAAGCTTGGGGATGCTTGATACGTCTCCAACGTATCTATAATTTTTTATTGCTCCATGCTACTTTATCTACTGTTTTAGGCAATATTGGGCTTTATTATCCATTTTTATATTATTTTTGGGACTAACCTATTAACCGTAGGCCCAACCTGATTCTTTGTTTTATGCCTATTTCGGTGTTTGAGGAAAAGGAATATCAGACGGTGTCAAAACGGAACGAAATCAACTGGAGAAGTTATTTTTGGAAGGAAACCCACCTGATGGACTTGGACCCCACGTCAGAAGATACAGGAGGTGCTCACGAGGGTGGGGGGCGCGCCCTCCCCCCTGGGCGCGCCCCCTGCCTCGTGGGCCCCCCGTAGCTCCACCGACGTTCTCCTTTCACCCATATATACCGTCGTACCCTAAAACTTCCAGAACAGAAGTTAGATCGGGAGTTCCGCCTCCGCAAGCCTCCAGAACCACCAAAAACCAATCGGGACCCCTTTCCGGTACCCTGTCGGAGGGGGGATCCATCTCCGGCGCTCTCCATGACGAGCAGGGAGTAGTTCACCCTCGGGGCTGAGGGTATGTACCAGTAGCTATGTGTTTGATCTCTCTCTCTCTCGCGCGTTCTTGAGGTGATACGATCTTGATGTATCCCGAGCTTTGCTATTGTAGTTGGATCTTATGATGTTTCTCCCCCTCTACTCTCTTGTGATGAATTTAGTTTCCCCTTTGAAGTTATCTTATCGGATTGAGTCTTTATGAGAACACTTGATGTATGTCTTGGTGATCAACTTGCGGGTTTCGTGACATTGGGAACCTATGCATAGGGGTTGGCACACGTTCTTGATTCTCCGATAGAAACTTTGGGGCACTCTTAGAAGTACTTTTATGTTGGTTGGATGAATCTGAGATTGTGTGATGCAAATCGTATAATCATGCCCAGGGATACTTGAGGTGACAATGGAGTATCTAGGCGACATTAGGGTTTTGGTTGATTTGTATCTTAAGGTGTTATTCTAGTACGAACTCTTTTATAGATCGATCCGAAAGAATAGCTTTGTGGTGGTTTCGTACCCGACCGTAATCTCTACGTTTGTTCTCCGCTATTAATGTCTTTGGAGTGACTCTTTGTTGCATGTTGAGGGATTGTTATATGATCTATCTATGTTATTATTGTTGAGAGAACTTGCACTAGTGAAAGTATGAACCCTAGGCCTTGTTTCCTATCATTGCAATACCGTTTACGCTCACTTCTACCGTTAGTTACCTTGCTGTTTTTATTATTTCAGATTACAATTACCTTTATCTACCATCCATATTGCACTTGTATCACCATCTCTTCGCCGAACTAGTGCACCTATACAATTTACCATTGTATTGGGTGTGTTGGGGACACAAGAGACTTTTTGCTATTTGGTTGCAGGGTTGTTTGAGAGAGACCATCTTCCTCCTACGCCTCTCGCGGATTGATAAACCTTAGGTCATACACTTGGGGGAAATTTGCTACTGTCCTACAAACCCGTGCACTTGCAGGCCCAACAACGTCTACAAGAAGAAGGTTGTGTAGTAGACATCACCAACCAAGCCGCCAGTCCGAAGCCGAAGCGCAAGAGCAAGCGCACGAAGGCATGCACGATGGCGAGGACAAGCTTCTTTGCGAGTGTTGGCGAGACATTGGACAAGACCCCAACACGGGCGGCGAACAAAAGCATTCAACCTTTTGGATTCGTGTCCACCGGGAGTTTCATGAGAGCAAGAAGTTTCCGTCTTACCAAATTGTGAGAAAGCTCGGGTGGGTGTCCATTTCGAAGCGATGTAGGGTGATCCAACAAGAGTGCAACAAGTTTTGTGCCACTCTTGAGAGCATCAAGGCCCGCCCCGTGAGCGGCATCGGCATGCAAGATATGGTATGCTCGCAAGCCGCCCTCTTTTGTATCATCAAGTTCATGCTTGCGTGTTCATTTGCATACCGTTTGCCAATATGCTTGCATGGAAACATTTTGTAGCCATTTCAAGCTTTGGAGGCATTCAAGGTCCAACACAATGGCAAGTGCTTCAACATCTCCCATTGCTTTCGGGTCATCGGGGACGAGGAGAAGTTCAAGGCGCAATATGCCGCCCTCAAGTCGCGTGGGGGGAAGTAAGCCGTGGAGGAGGTTGGGGACGGCGAGCCGGCACGGCCACGGGGGAAGACCAACTCCAAGAAGGAGGACAAGCGGGATGCGGCATCCAACGCCTTGATCACAAGCATGGAGGGCATGATGAACAAGGACTCAAGGGAGGAGGAGCGCTGGCGTTTCAAAGAAGAGCAAATGAACGCCTTCATGGAGATCCAAAGAAGGATGCTTGAGATGGACGCGGAGAAGCAAGCCAAGATGCTTGAGCTGGAGGCGGAGAAGCAAGCCAAGATGCTAGAGATCGAGGCCGCCAACGCCAAGACCAAGGCAAAAGAAGTGGCTCTCGCGAGCATGATGATCAGGGTGGAGATCATGAAGGTGGATCTCAACACCGTGTCGCTAAGGAAAAGGCCGTGGTTCGAGAAGATGCAGGCCGACATGCTCAAGTTCATCGACGAGTGATCTCGTGGCCGCGAGCACCTTCCTTTTCTATATGCTGGCTTGTGTGCTGGCATGACAACGGGGTCGTGATTGTTAGAATAAATCAGAGGCCACCGTCAATCATTTGAGGACCAAGCAATCACACGAGCATGCCGCCGAGATTTTTTAACGAGGTTCACCGATATGGCTACATCCCCGGGGCCTGACTATGGGCGCTCATCCCCATGACACCGCTACAATACCGCACCCGGTCGCCCTGGACGCCGGCACATGCCGCTGGCTTCCCCTTCGTTCCTGTGCTATTATGTTGGCATAGGTTACATTGTGTGTCTACCCCCACTATATATGAGAGGTCTAGGATACAAGTGTCCTACTTGGACACGTGTAAGTGCATCTAGTGCCCCTTAGTGATTTTGGTATATTGAAGACTTATAGGTTAAGGGACTAATGTGTTTATGAGTGTACACAGGTCGATAAGTTTGAGGAGTTTCATATTTACAGAGAAAGTCGACCCCTAAAAATGAAGTTCTTCGACTGAAGACTTTGGATTTCTGAAGACTTTCTGAAGACTTTGAAAGCGAAGAAATTGGTGTGACCTTGAAGACTTGGTATTCATTCGAGGAACATGAAGCGCGAAGACTTTTGTTTTCGTAGTTTCATTTTCTCTTTCTTGAGTCATAGGAAACACCATACTGTTAAAGGGGGTCGAGGAAATACTAAGGAAAAATTTCCATGTGATGCTCAACTCAAAATCCTACACATACCAATCCCTTCGAGTGAAGCCATTGGAAATCTCATACAGTTCAGTCATATTCTTCAGTGACAAAGACAAAGTTCTTCTGGTCTCTGAGGAATTTGTTCTGACTGAGGAGTTAGGAATTCGCCAGTGCGGATTGTTGGAAATATGCCCTAGAGGCAATAATAAAGGATTATTATTATATTTCCTTGTTCATGATAATTGTCTTTTATTCATGCTATAATTGTATTATCCGGAAATCATAATACACGTGTGAATACATAGACCACAGTATGTCCCTAGTGAGCCTCTAGTTGACTAGCTCGTTGATCAATAGATAGTCATGGTTTCCTGACTATGGACATTGGATGTCATTGATAACGGGATCACATCATTAGGAGAATGATGTGATGGACAAGACCCAATCCTAAGCATAGCACAAGATCGTGTAGTTTGTTTTGCTAGAGCTTTTCCAATGTCAAGTATCTCTTCCTTAGACCATGAGATCGTGTAACTCCCGGATACCGTAAGAGTGCTTTGGGTGTACCAAACGTCACAACTTAACTGGGTGACTTTAATGGTGCACTACAGCTATCTCCGATAGTGTCTGTGGGGTTGACACGGATCGAGACTGGGATTTGTCACTCCGTGTGACGGAGAGGTATCTCTGGGCCCACTCGGTAATGCATCATCATAATGAGCTCAAAGTGACCAAGTGATTGGTTACATGATCATGCATTACAATTAGTAAAGTGATTTGCGATCTAGACTGAACAAGGTATTGGGATACCGACGATCGAGTCTCGGGCAAGTAACGTACAGATTGACAAAGGGAATTGAATACGGGATTAATTGAATCCTCGACATCGTGGTTCATCCGATGAGATCATCGAGGAATATGTGGGAGCCAACATGGGTATCCAGATCCGCTGTTGGTTATCGACCGGAGAGCCGCCTCGGTCATGTTCCATGATGTCTCCGAACCCGTAGGGTCTACACACTTAAGGTTCGGTGACGATAGGGTTGTATGAATATGAGTATGCAACAAACCAAATGTTGTTCGGAGTCCCGGATGAGACTCCGAATGTCACGAGGAGTTCCGGAATGGTCCGGAGGTAAAGAATTATATATAGGAAGTGCTATTTCGGCCATCGGGAGAATTTCGGGGGTTACCGGTATTGTACCGGGACCACCGGAAGGGTCCCGGGGGTCCACCGGGTGGGGCCACCTATCCCGGAGGGGCCCGTGGGCTGAAGTGGGAGGGAACCAGCCCCTGGTGGGCTGGTGCGCCCCCCACTTGGGCCCCCCTGCACCTAGGTTGGAAACCCTAGGGTGGGGGGGGCGCCCCATTTGCCTTGGGGGGCAAGCCTCCCCCCTTGGCCGCCGCCCCCTTGGGAGATCAGATCTCCAAGGGCCGGTGCCCCCCCAGGGGGCCTATATAAAGGGGGGGAGGGAGGGGGCAGCCGCACCCTTGCATCTTGGCGCCTCCCTCTCCCCTGCTACACCTCTCCTCCTCCGTCACGTGCTTGGCGAAGCCCTGCCGGAGTGCTACTTCTCCACCAACACCACGTCGGCGTGCTGCTGCTGGAGCCATCTTCCTCAACCTCTCCTTCCCCCTTGCTGGATCAAGAAGGAGGAGACGTCATCCGCTCTGTACGTGTGTTGAACGCGGAGGTGCCGTCCGTTCGGCACTCGGTCATCGGTGATTTGGATCATGGCGAGTACGACTCCATCATCCACGTTCTAGTGAACGCTTCCGCACATGATCTACAAGTGGTATGTAGATGCAATCTCTCTCCCATGACTTGTTGCTTAGATGAACTCATAGATGGATCTTGGTGAAACCGTAGGAAATTTTTTAATTTTCTGCAACGTTCCCCAACACGGATTGCCTACACTATGAGGAACATGATAGCCCTGAGGAATTTGAGCCTCAAATTTCCGACCGTTGTTGTGCTACGTGCCAGCTTTCCCAAATTTCTTATCCACCTAACAGTCATATCATTGAAGGGCATTTATGTCCTATCATGTCGGGCTGCTCCCTAGGCTATAAATAGCCGCCCCCTACAACCACTAGCTGGTTGGCTGCTCCGAGAGAAACTGACACTTGTCATTTGAGAGCATCCCATCCTCCGAAGACTTTGAGCAAAAATCATCGAGTGAGGAAAACCCAAACCCAAACACCTACAAACCCAAAGTGATTGAGCATCACTGAAGAGATTGATCCTACGTGGATCCGACGCTTGTTACCTTTGAAGATTGTGCTTCTTCGAGACGGTTAGGCGTCAAGGTCTAGAGCATCCAAGAGGAACTATGGATCGCCGAGTGACCGAGTTTGTGAAGGTTTGGAAGTCACCTGAAGACTTACCACGAGTGATTGGGCGAGGTCTGTGTGACCTTAGCTCAAGGAGAATACGGTAAGGACTGTGTGCCCGGGACTGTGTGTCCTCAGGTTTAAATACCTAGCCACTCCAACCAAATGTACAACTGAGACAGCAGTTGGAACTGGTCTACCAAATCATTGTCTTCACCAAGCTTACTGGTTCTATTTCCTCAACTCTTTCATTTCCTCATTACTATGTGTGCACTTGTTCATATCTGTGTTTGAAGACTTTGACTGAAGACTTTATCAATTTCCTCAGTTCAATTTCTTTAGTCTGTGTGTCTTCATCCTATGTTATCCTGTGATTACGCATTCTGTACTCGGTGTTTGTCTTCTTTTCATCATGATGGCCATGCTTGTGTTCTTTTATGTTTACTTTTGAGTACTTATTCCGCTGCTAGTAGTTCTTCGCTAAGGAATTTTCTTAGTCGCAAATTACTCAGTGAAGAATTCATAAAAAATCGCCTATTCACCCCCCTCTAGTCAATATAACACACTTTCAACACGACTACATATCCTATCTAAACACAATACAACTACAAGTCCAACTGCAATCTACCACGTACACAATATTCGACACAACTCTAAAAAACTCCACATTGGTGAATATTCTCCACCACCATGAATTCGTCCATGTGTCAAACTTCTATATACATTGGACTTGAGCTTATCCCATGAGTACTGCTGCTACTCCAAAGACTCCATGTGACTCCACCTGCAACTTGTAGTCTCTTTTTCTTAACCACAATCAATACTCGAGCAAAATTAAGTTCATTGTTACTCTAGTTTGTGCTCCCAACTTCCAGAGTATCAGTCCAATGCTATCACACACTGATCACGGACCTGCATGAAAGTGAACAACTCACATATTAGGTGTCACACATAAGAGTTACCTGAACTCAACATCACCACTCTTCCTTAACCGCTTGTTTGAAACTTGAAGGAATTTCACCATTGCTTGTTGTCATCCCGAGTCAAATTCGTAGTTGTCTCACCACATGTATGACCACCAGAGCCCTGGCCCGTCTCCATGCCCCATGCACACCGCATGCCTTGCTGCTATTACCGCGTCGAGCCTCTGCTGTCCCGGTCGAGTCTCAAGGGTCGCAAACCCCCACCACTCAACCGCCATTGCAGAGTACCACCTATCATCACCGACCGATGACAAGTTTCACCCTTCCATCAGACCACTGGGCTCCAGTCCAAATTACGTGTCCCTCGCTTTTCCCGCTAAATAGGCTTCGACTCTCTGTGCACTTACGCCGTAGCCCCTCAATCAGCACCGAGTGAAGTCCTCTAGACTCCAGCTCCACCTTCAACATGACTTCATGGTAGATGATCAGTCCACCCACGTGCCTCGTCGACTTCAAGCTCTCATGTGTGCACCGTCTTGAATCAACCCCGCGCTATAGTCTTGTCGAAGTCACACAAGCCTCGGGCTTGTGCCACGTGTTTCCACGCCCAGAAGTCGGTCACCATCAGCACCACTGCTCCCCGTGACCTGGGTCCGCCGTGCGATGCAGTACCGTGCACAGGCCACACGTCTTTTGGGCCCCGCTGGGCTCCGTCCCTGCCCTGCGCACATGGCTGCACCAGCGCCTCTGGCTGCCCTAGCGATCTGCCCGTGTGGAACGCCGCCGCTTGCCAGGTTCACATCGGATCGATCCGATCTACTGCTGCCGTCGCCAATTGCTTTTCCCGATCTCGGCGAGAACCACACCGTAGTCACGACTGCATCTCAAAACTCGGTACTTCCTCTGGATCAACAACCAACGACCTCCAGACAACCTAGCTCTGATACCACTTGTTAGAATAAATCCGAGGCCACCATCAATCATTCAAGGACCAAGCAATCGCATGAGCACGACACCGAGATTTGTTAACGAGGTTCACCGATATGGCTACATCCCCGTGGCCTGACTGTGGGCGCTCCTCCCCATGACACCGCTACAATACAACACCCGGTCGCCCCAGACGCGGGCACATGCCGCCGGCTTCCCCTGCGTTCCTGTGCTATTATGTTGGCATAGGTTACATCGTGTGTCTACCCCGCTATATATGAGAGATCTAGGATACAAGTGTCCTACTTGGACACGACTCCATATCCTATCTAAACACAATACAACTACAAGTCCAACTGCAACCTACCACGTACACAATATTCGACACAACTCTAACAGTGATGGCGTGGTCAAACTCAAGTCCCACCCCTTTTTTGTGTGCTGGCATGTGTGCCGGTTGCTGGCGAGTGCGCCAACGCAAACTGTGTGGTGACATTTTTTGAAGCCGGCAATGTATGCTGGCGCTAGCATGGTGCCGGCATGAGACATAGCCGCTGGCATGATCTATGCGTCGTGAGCCTTTTTTAATAATTAAGTGCGGACATGAAAATGGGTCGGCGCGTTGGGCGAGTGGCCGACCCAAATGCAAAATAGGACGGACGACGGGCGGGCGGGCGGCCGACCCAAGCGAAAAAAAACCCGGACAAATGCGCCGGTCGTTTGGGTCGGCCCGTTGGAGTTGCTCTTATGACTTGAACCCTGACGAGTGGTTCCATCGCGAAGAAGCTAACTATTTGAGTTAGGCTTAGCTCACATACGACGACGAATCTATTAGAGATTAGGGGTTGTTTGGTTCCTAGCCATACTTTGCCATACTTTGGCACACTTCACCTTAGACAAGTTTGACCAAGTTAGGTGGATGTTTGGTTCTAGCCACACCTAAGGTAATTTTTTTAATGAGTAGTGAACCCCACATGTCATAGACATAAAAAGTGTGGCAAGATTTTCTTAGGCAAGCCAAAGTGTGGCTAACAATTTAAACAACTAAAGTAAGGCAAGTGTGGCAAAAATAATGTGACAATGTAAGACAAAGATAGTCACAATCCAAACAACCCCTTACTCTTCCATGCAACTTTTACGGGTCGGTGTGCTAGACAGCATGAATGGAATCCAGAGGACATTCCGATCGAAAGAGCTCCCGACACACTCTCATGTTTATGAGAGAATTCCTTATTTGGCCCTTTCTTAAATTTTGATTCCTTATTTGGCTCAAAATATTTTTTTCCCTATTTGACACCTAAAATAATTTTCATTTCTTATATGACACTTTTGTCCATTTTAGGCACTAATCGGGTTAAGTGTGACGTGAAAAGACCATTTTACCCCTAGTGCATTGTGTAAAGTCTTGGATGTAGTTAAAAAGCAATCGGTTTACCCGTGTTTTAGGGATGTTCAACAGATGTTGCGCATGCATATGTATGCTCCAATATTTTGTTTCTTATCTAAACTGATATGTGTGTGTAAAAGTGTCGGAGTAATTGGCCACGGGTAGGCAAACCCGAGCCCCTGGACCTTTCAAAACATCGGGGCGGAATGTGCCCCTCAAGACCCCAAGATGAAGAGCCGCCTTCTGAGAGTCGGCGGCAGAGCCGCCGATCGCTTCTCCCACCGAGTCCCAGACGGCCTCGAGATGAGCCGACTCCCAATCAGCGGCTTCCGGAGAAGCCGGCTATGGGGAGTCGGCCCGCGACTCCAACCACCTCCCTGCCTATGCAACTACGGACGGGATGGGATGTGGCCACAGCGGCCCATCCCTGCCCTGCTCACGGCGTGCATGGCCACTGAGCGCCCGTCTTGACGAAGATCTCCGTCCCGTGGCAAGCACGCCGGTCTCGACATCGCCCGCAAGGCGAATCCTTGTACCCACGACGGCACATCTGCACGACCCGACGGCGAGACCCGCTGTCGGCGGGAGTGAAAAGCGGCGAGAGCGCCCCAAGACGGACCCGCTGAGTCGGCCTCGAGAGTCGGCCGGCCCTCCCATGGGCTCCATACGCCATTAACCGGACAAGACAGGAATGGCAACAAGTGATCGCCCGTCGGCGGCACTGCCATGACCCCATGACCAAGCCCGTGTCATTAGAAGCGGCTACTGATAATCCGCAATGCAAGACCTTGGCGGACAAGGCTTGTCGGCCCCATGCTGGACCGTCGGCGGGGCCCACTAGTCAGCGGGCCCCAGCAGTCGGCGGAGAAGACGGCGACCTGACAGACAGACGGTTGGGACCCGCGCCTAGCCGGATTACCATTGTACCCCTGGGGGGTAAGCCTATATAAACCCCCCGGGGCACCCATGCAAGAGGTTGGACCCTAATAGTTTTAGACACACATAGAGGGAAGAGAAGAGCTAGCCTTGCCCTTCTCCTTCCTCACCCCGAACAGCTCAAGGAGCAACCTTGTACCCATTTTGCCATAGTGGTCATGCGGAGACCCCGCAGAGCATTAGTAGGGGTGTTATCTCCACGGAGAGCCCTGAAGCTGGGTAAGATCCGCCGGCGTGCATGCCTTCGCCTCATCCCGTTTCCAGGCACCGACGATGTTCTACTCGCCCCCACCATGATAAGCCATCCTTTGGCATATGTCGCACCCAACCCCCGACATTTGGCGCCCACCATGGGGCTAGGTGCACCGTCGTCCGGAGACCTGCCTGACGGGAATCCTTTTCCTCCCCGGCGGCGCAGCCAGCTGCACGCCAGACGGAGTTCTGCGCCCGGCCGTATGGCGCTGAGATCGCCCGCGTCCCACTCGCCGAACTTGTCGGCGAGGTTCGCCTCTCGACGAGCCTACATCCGACGCCGGCACGGGCGGCCCGAGAGCCTCCTCGCGGGCCTCCTCGAGCAACTCCATGTCGCCGGGCGAGCCCGCCGGACACAGAGTCCGTGGGTCCACCGACCTGATGTTGGTCGACTCCGACACCGCGTCGCTCGATGCGTTCCCCCCCAACGTGGTGGTCTACGATGAGCCGCTCCCTCACGCGGGGAGCGGCGAAAGCACCGTCACAGAGGTGCTCGTCATCAGTCATAGCGAGCATTCCGGCGAAGGAGCTCATGACCCTCTCGACGTGGCTCTGCGAGACCTGACCGCGCCTATTCCGGAAGACGCTGACGCCGAGATGCTGGAGGCGCGCCGCCTTCAGCTCCTTGAAGGCGTGAGGAAGCTCGCAAGCATGAGACGCTTGTCAGAAGCCTACCAGCGTGAGATGGATCGCGCTGTGGGCGGCTCGCCGGCCCCGACTGGGCCTAGCCTCCTAGGCGCGGTCCAGCAGCGCGGCGTAGCCATCGCCAACCTGTTCGGGGCCAATTGCCCTGTGTACGCCACGCCTGCGGAGAACATCCGTGCCGCCCAGGCGGCGGCGGACGAGCTGGACAACTTCGAGGGTGAGGAGCGCCGCCGATGACGCGAGCGAAGTCCAAAGAGTTTCGACGCTGCCGCGCAGGACGAAGCCGGCTGCCGCACGGAGGCGCCGCGACGACAAAACGACGACTTGCCTCCCCGCCGAGAACAAGGCGCGACGTCTCGGACGCCGACTGGCAGTGCCCGCGGAAGAAAAAACAAGGATCCGGCTGTCAGCCACAGTCGGACTCACATCTCCATCGAGCGCGACCAAGACGGCTGCCCAAGAGCAGTGGAGCGGCGGGACGACTATCTGCCTCCTCCTCCCCGCAGAGAAAGGCGAGTCTCCCCGCCACCCGTCGAGCATCCGACTCTCGGCGACCGCCTTGGCCGCCGAGAGGGAGTCGGAGAGAACGACGCCCGCCACCGGATCGAGCGACTCCACCGATCCCTGGCGCTGGAAGAAGAAGACGAGCTGGGTCCGCCCTGTTTCGGACCTCGCATCCGAGACGAGCCCTTCCCCAGAGGGTTCACACTCCCCCGAGACACGCTCAAGTACACCGGCTTCATAAAGCCGGAAGACTGGCTAGTTGACTACTCCACGGCCGTCAACATAGCGAACGGCAACAAGCGTGTTGCCATGAAGTATGTTCCCCTCATGCTCGAGGCACGGCGGACATGGTTGAACAGCCCGAAGCCCCGCAGCATCAACAATGGGTCGACTTCACCGAGGCCTTCGTTCGCAACTTCACAAGCACGTACAAGCGACCTCCCAAGCCTCGCCAGCTTTCCTTGTGCGTGCAAGGCCCCAACGAGTCAACTTGTGACTACCTCACGCGCTGGGTGGAGCTCCGGAACTCCTGCGAGGGCGTGCACGAGGTGCAGGCTATCGAGTACTTCACCCTCCTCAAGCACAAGCTCCTTTGCGACGAGCCGGAGACCCTCAACGAGCTGCTAATCATAGCAGACAAGTACGCCACGGCCGACTCCTCCATGAAGACGGAGATTGGAGTCAGTGCGACTGGAAAGGTGGCTCCTCAGGCCCCCAGAACTCCGGCTGGAGACACCAGTCGGCGACAACAACAAAGCGACCACAAGCGCAAGGCCCCACAGCCAGCTTCCAGCAGCCGGCAGGTGGCGACAGTCGAAGACCAACAGCCGAAGGGGCAGCCTCCGGCCAAGAGACCGAAAGGCGGCAAGTCCAACTGGTTGCCGGCCTTCTCTTACGAGCAGACTCTAGATGGTCCCTGCAAGTTCCATAGCGGCGCGAAGCCGTCAAACCACACCACCCGGAAGTGTCACCGCTCACCAGATCGCCAAGGAGACGGCCTCTGCCTCCCCGCCATTGGCTGCCGCCTCCACCACCGCCCCAGCAGCCGGCTGTCAGGCCAGTCGGCGCAGTGCAAGACGAGTACCCAGAAGAGCATGGAGCTTATGTGGTGTCCACCAGTGTGGCCGATGACCGACACAGCAGGCGGCAGCAGCAGCAAGAAGTGAATGCAGTAGCGTCAGATACTCCAGAGTTCATGCACTGGTCCGAGAAGCCTATCAATTGGAGCAGAGCTGATCACCCAGAGGTGATGCGAATCCGGCTCCACGCCTGGTCTTCGAGCCACCCTTGCCGCGGATAGGCGGGCCACTCGCTTCTCGCGAGTGCCGATAGACGGAGGCAAGAACATCAACATCCTGCATAAGGACACGATGGAGAAGTTAGGAATCAAGCAAAGACAGCTTGAGTAGCCGGGCCGTGTTCCACGGCATTGTACCAGCCTTCGCTCACCGATCGGCAAGATCCTCGATAGACGTCCTCTTTGGGGACAAAGATCATTTCCGCCGAGAGCCGCTTTGGTTCGAAGTGGTGGACCTCGAAAGCCCGTACCACGCTCTGCTTGGCCGACCTGCTTTGGCCAAATTCATGGCGTGCCCCCACTACGGCTACCTCAAAATGAAGATGCCAAGTTCCAAGGGGATTCTGACCGTAGCCGATGACTACAGAAAGTCGTCCGCTTGTGCAGCTGAAAGCAGTCGGCTGGCCGAGTCCCTGGTGATCGCAGCTGAGAAGCGGCTTCTTGATCGGGTCGTGGTGATGGTCAGCAAGCAGCCCGAAATATCGCCCGACCCCAAGGAGTCGGAAGCTGAGGGCTCGTTCAAGCTGGCCAAAGAGACGAAGAAGATACCTTTGGACCCGGAGTACCCGGAGAGGTACGCTGTCATAGGTGCAAACCTTGACAGTAAATAGGAAGGTGAGCTCGTCGATTTCCTCCGTGAGAATCGGGACATTTTCGCATGGTCCCCTAAAGACATGCCAGGTGTACCGACGGAATTCGCCGAGCACAAGTTACATGTCCGATCTGATGTGAAGCCCGTCAGCAGCCCTTGCGCCGCTGTCAAGAGAAGAGAAGAGTTGTTGGAGAAGAGATAGCCCGGCTCCTAGCAGCCGGTTTCATCATGGAAGTGTTCTTTCCAGAATGGTTACAAACCCGGTCTTGGTACTGAAGAAGAACAAGCAGTGGCAGATGTGTATTGATTACACAAGCCTCAACAAAGCTTGCCCCAAGGACCCGTTCACTCTGCCGAGAATTGATCAGGTAATAGACTCCACAGCCGGATGCGAGCTGTTGAGCTTCTTAG
Source organism: Aegilops bicornis (assembly GCA_021605145.1). Classification (NCBI taxonomy): domain Eukaryota; kingdom Viridiplantae; phylum Streptophyta; class Magnoliopsida; order Poales; family Poaceae; genus Aegilops; species Aegilops bicornis. The sequence goes on from CM038671.1 coordinate 512,740,017, forward strand.
ATGCATATTCGTGATATCACCAGATCAAACTGAATCCGCCGACAGATCAAGACCGCCTTCATCACGCCGCTTGGAGCCTTCGCTACCGACCATGACGCTCGCTTAAGGAATGCCGGCGCCACCTTTCAGCGTTGCATGCAGAAGTGCCTCCTCAAGCAGCTCGGCAGAAACACCCACGTCTACATGGACGATGTAGTGGTGAAGACGGAAAAGCAAGGAACACTGCTGGAAGACCTCAAGGAGACCTTTGAGAACCTGCGCCGATTCCAGATCGAGCTCAACCCTGAGAAGTGCGTCTTCGGAGTACCAGCCGGCTAGCTCCTTGGTTTTCTGGTCTCCGAACGCGGCATAGAGTGCAACCTTGTGAAGATCAAGGCCATCGAGAGGATGGAAGTACCTCGCCGACTGCTAGATGTGCAGAAGTTCACCGCTGCTTACGTCCATCACCGATTCATCACCGGTTGGGCGAGAAAGCTCTCCGTTGTACCAGCTCATGAAGAAGACCACCTTCTTCGAATGGAACCACAAGGTGGACGAAGCTTTTCTCCAGTTGAAGAAAATGCTGACTACTCCCCCCGTGCTGGCGGCCCCGACTCCCAAGGAGCCCATGCTCCTGTACATTGCCGCCACCAGCAGGGTAGTCAGCACAGTCATTGTAGTCGAGCGCAAGGAGGAAGGCAAGGCGCTACTTGTCCAGAGACCAGTATATTACCCGAGCGAAGTACTGTCGACCTCCAAGCAGAACTACCCCCACTACCAGAAGATGTGTTACAGCGTGCACTTTGCCGTCAAGAAGTTGAAGCCTTACTTTCAAGAGCATCCAATCACCGTGGTTTGCACAACCCCACTTGCCGAGATCATCGGAAGCCGAGACGCTTCTGGCCGAGTGGCCAAATGGGCCATAGAGCTGGCCCCCTACACCATCTATTACCAGCCCCGCACCGCCATAAAGTCGCAAGCACCAGCCGACTTCGCCGACCGGGCCGAGACCAAAGTACTGCCGCCAACCGACTCCACCCATTGGCGGATGCATTTCGATGGCTCCAAGATGCGCACCGGCTTGGGAGCCGGCATCGTCCTTACTTCCCCCAAAGGCGACAAGCTCAAGTATGCGCTGCAGATCCATTTCGCCGCCTGCAACAACGTCGCCGAATACGAGGCGCTAATTCACGGGCTCCGGCTTGCCAAAGAACTTGGCATTCGCCGGATCCTGTGTTATGGCGACTCCGACTTGGTAGTCCAACAGTCATCCGGCGACTGGGACGCCAAATATGCAAACATGGCGAGCTACCGCTTCCTGGTACAGCAATTGAGTGGATATTTTGAGGGGTGCGAGTTCCTCCACGTGCCAAGAAACGACAACGACCAAGCAGATACCACAGCAAGAATCGGCTCCACCCGCCAGTAATACCATCCGGCGTCGCCCTTGAGCGCCTCCTCAAGCCATCTGTCAAGCCTTCACGAAATCAGACTCCATTTTTGTGCCGGCTCCCCCTGAAGAAGTCGGATCCGACTCCAAAGCCCCAGCAGACGGCACGAGAATTCTTGCAGACGGCCCCAAGAATGCCGCAGTCGAAGCCGGCCCGTGGACTTCAGAACCTGGCCCGGGGACTGCGGCGACCATCGCGAAGACTCCAGAACTCGGCTCGGGGACTGCACCAGTTGGCCCGGGGACTTCATCAACCCAGCAAGCGGCTGCAGACTCCAGCCCAGCCGCCCTCGTCCAAGTGGCGTGACTGGCGATTGAAGAAATAGCAAGACCCTCATGGGCCCAGCCCATCCTGAAGTTCCTAGTAAGCGGAGAGCTACCAACCGATGAAATCTTGGCTCGGCAAGTACAACGCCGAGTGGCAGCCTACACTATAGTCAATAGAGAGCTGGTCAGGCGCAGCGTCACTGGTGTCTACCAGCGTTGCGTCGAGCCAGAGCAAGGCCAAGCGATTCTCGAAGACATTCATCAAGGCAAGTCACGGCCACCATGCGGCCTCAAGAGCACTCGCCGCCAAAGCCTTCCGACACGGTTTCTTCGCCAACTGCCCTAGAAGAGGCCAAGGAATTAGTTCAAAAATGCAAGGGTGCCAGATGTTCCGCTCCAAGCCGTTTGACGGCTTCCGCACTCAAGACTATCCCCATCACCGGTCCTTTCTTTGTTTGGGGCCTGGACATGGTGGGACCATTCAAAGCAGCACGAGGCGGCCTAACTCACTTACTTGTCGCAGTGGACAAGTTCACCAAGTGGATAGAAGTAAAGCCCATCAAGAAGTTGAATGGTCCAACTGTAGTGACTTTCATCACCGACATCATGACTCGGTACGGCGTACCACACAGCATCATCACCGTCAATGGCACAAATTTTGCCAAAGGCGCCCTGGCTCGTTTCTGCACGACGCAAGGCATCCGACTGGACTTAGCGTCCGTTGCCCATCCGCAGTCAAACGGCCAGGTGGAGCGAGCAAACGGCCTCATCCTGTCTGGCATCAAGCCTCGACTGGTCGAACAACTGGAGCGTTCGGCCGGCTGTTGGCTTGAGGAATTGCCAGCCGTCCTCTGGAGTTTGCGCACGACTCCAAACAAGTCAACCGGCTTCACACCCTTCTTCCTCGTCTACGGTGCCGAAGCCGTCATCCCAACGGATATAGAGTTCGACTCCCCGCGAGTCACCATGTACACCGAGGAGGAAGCAGAAGAAGCACGACAAGACGGCATCGATCTGCTGGAAGAGGGCCGGTGTTGGCACTCAACCGTCCGAGATCTACCGGCCAGAGCTGCGCCGCTACTACAACAGGAAGGTCAAGCCGAGATCTTTCCAAGAGGGCGACCTTGTGCTCCGCTGATCCAATGAATACCGGCCAAAGACAAGTCGCTTGGCGCCTTGGGAAGGTCCCTTCATTATCAGCAAAGTGCTGGGCAATGACTCCTACTACATGATCGACGCTCAGAAGCCCCGAGCACGCAAGAGGGATGACTCCGGCAAAGAGACGGAGCGGCCATGGAACGCAAATCTTCTCCGAAGATTTTACAGTTGATGCAGTACGTACCACGCTACCTTTTGTGTTAAAGCACCAAGACTTTGGGCCCCCCGAGACGAGCTCGGGGACTGCCCTTTTTTGTTATCTGTATGATAATAATTATGCATTCGAGTATGTTACTCTTTGTTATGCCGCTTGGCACCGAGCTCGACTAGTCGGCCCGGGGACTCGCCGCCTTGCGCTATGAATGCTTCCTGCAATGGACAAGCGATTATGCGGTGCCTAAGCCGTCTCTGTCAGAAGCCGCAGCTCGCAGAGCGACTGTTTGGTGGGCAGGAGTAAGGAAGAATGGGCGCCCACATGAAAAATGGCTAAGGACCCAAAGCATAAACATAGCTTAAGCCGGCTTCCAGCCCCTTTTTGCAAAACCGACTCTTGAGTGGTCGGCTTGCCGCTTTCTATCCAACTTGTTTAAAAGACTCTAAAACTGGCCAAGTACTTGCCTTCCCAAGAGTAGCCAAGCACTTGATCCAAACGGCAGTCCGCAGAGCGGTTGTCCGACGGGCAAGACGGCGAACAAGGGAAGGCGGCAAAGGAAAGAGCCATAAGAGCAATGAGCAAGGAAAGATAGAATTAGGATAATATTTACACAGCATAGGCCCTTGGCCGAATCTTCGAGCAGAAGTTCAAAATACACCCCGCGGGTGGAATTGTGTGAATTAACAAGTTTTTTCAAAAGACTACCAAAGCAGATAAAATAAAGACGAGACAGCAGCCTAGGAAGCGGCAGACGGGTTTGGAGGGCCAGAGGAGACGGCGGCGTCAGGCGCCGGGGCGGCCGGCTAGGCAGTCTCGGCTTGATCATCTCCGGCGGCAGCCGGCCCAGACGGGCGCGACTCGTTGCTGGAGGCGCGGTCGAGCTGAGGCTGGTCGCCCGCTCCGTCTTCTGGCGCCTCCATCTCATCTCCGTCCTCCGCCTCGCCTTCCTCCTCGGCGCTGGAACCGATCACCTCCGCCGAGTCCTCGTCGTAATCCGGGTTCATCCCGAACCACTCCGGCGGCGCCTCCCTGCCGTCCTCAGCCCGCTCAGGGACGAAGACGCTGGTGTCCGTGTAGTCGGCGATCGCCGCCGCACGCTCGACGAGGGCGTCTTCTTCCGCAGCCAACAGCTCGCTTCGCCTCGACCGGGAACGCGGCCACCGGTCGAGATTCCAGCCTCGATACCACGCCTTGGACGAATTCCAAGGCTCGACGCGCTCCGGCCGGGCGCGTAACCCTTCCAGCCTCAAGACGGCCAACGCGACCTCCGGCCAACGGCCGGATCCGGGAGTACACAGAGCCGGCATGTCAGCCGCCATAGGGCGATGTCGCTGGCGCCGACACGTTGAAGCCGGCGCGACATCCGATGGGCGGCCGCAGACGAGCCTCAATGCTCGAAGCTGCTTTCGTCAAGGGTCGAAGCGTTGGCGGCGATCTCGGCACCACTACGCCCTCCAGCGCCTCTCGATCAGCCTCAATGGCTTGATTGGCCGCTGCGTATGGTCGGGAAGAAGTCTGCCAAGACGAAAGAGAAGCAAGTCAAAAACGAGTCACCGACCAATAGTCGGTGACTCAAAGAAGGAAAGTAAAGAAACTCACCGTCGACGATGTCCTCGATTTCATGGAAGCCGGAGGTCAGCTGTGCCTCCTTGTCGGTACAGGAGGAGCGCTCGCTTTCGAACTCGGCCAGGAGAGTGGCCTCTCTCTGCTCCACCTCGTCCTGCGCCTTCTTAAGCAGCTCCCTTTGCTCCGCCAACTGCGTAGCCAGTAGGTCGCGCTCTGCGGCGAGCTTGCTGCACTCCTCCCCCTTGATGCGCAAGGCGGTGTTGGTCGCGCTCAGCTCCCGTCGGAGAGTGGCGTTGATCTCTGAAGAATAAAAAGAAAAGGGACTTTAAGTCGTCAACTAAGAAGGTCGCCAGGAAGATCCGGCCCGACTGCTCAGCAGTCGGCCTGAATCTCGGGGACTACAGCCCATGGCGCCAGCCGCCTCAGCGAGAAGAAAGAAGACTCACCCCGGCTCCTTGACAAGTCGGCGGTCCGCTTGCCCAGCTCCTCAACATTGCGGTTGAAGGCAGTGGCACGGAGGTTGTGATACTCCTGCGATAAGCATTTCAGACAAAGGTAAAAATTTGGAAATCGACAGATAGAGTTACGAGTCACCGCCAGCCGGCCCGAAACTCGGGATTACACCAGTGGAGGTAAGCGCGCTTACGAGAAGAACAAGGAAAAATTCAAAGAAGAAACATACCCGACGGCGGTTCGCGACGCCAGTGCGCCTTGGTGCGATTCGATGGCGTCGCCCTCGGCTCGCTTGACTTAACGGGCGTCGAAGCGTGTTCAGCGGACCTGTACGCCTCCTCGCACTCCACCTAACGGCGCGACGCTTGTCGCCTCGGCGTCTGGAATGGCCGAATGGCGGCGCCGCCTCTCAAGGGCGTGGCGCGAAGTCGCCTTCTCAAGACGGCGGCGTCTGGCAAAGGCGACTTGAAGGAGCAGCTTCGCTTCGTTTTCGGGCCGGCGCCCAGCGGGTCCACTTGTTGCTTACCCCGCTGGCCTCGGGACGGGCGGCGGAGGCGACGGCGACGGCGCGTGCCGACATGGAGGTCTCGCCGCCTCCCCTCTCCATGATGGGGAACTCGCTGCCGGCTCCCTCCGTCTACCCCGTGAACTCCGGCGGTGGAGGCGCAGAGCTCAGCGGGGTGATGAACAACGCTGATTGGAGGCGCATGGCCTCCTCGGCTCGCCGCTTAGCCGCGACGGTGGCTTCGGCCTCCTCCAGCTTCCTCTGGGCGAAAGCCGCCACCTTCTCGGCCTCCGCCTTCTCCAGGCGGGCGGCCTCCTCCTCGTCGCGCTTCTCCTACGCGTTCCACTCCGTCGCCTCCCGGAGGTCGGCGGCGGGGTCAATCCGCCGAGTATTAGCGGACGTCTCTGCCGACCCCATGACGGAGGCGGCGGCGACCCTCTCTAAAGTAAGGGGAGCCCTGATGCGAAGAAGACATATAAAGATTTGGACAAGACGAATCAGAAGAAAACAAGACAAAGTAAAAGCACTTACGCGGAGACCAGAGGCGGCTTTTTCACTTCCTTGCGGAAGCGGTTAGCCTTCGCGACCGCCTCTTCCCGTTGGGTCGCGGCGGCCGTCCCCTTAAACTTCTTCGCCCGGCCGCTTAGCGAAGCTCGGCCGACCCGCGCTTCTTAGCGCCGCCTCGACCACCCGGGCGGCGGAGGAACTCGCGCCGGATGGCCGATCTTCGGTTGGCGGCGGGGCGACTTCCCTCGCCGTCATCTTCAGCGGTCGGGCGAAGGTAGCCGAGGGCCTGAAGTCGTCGGCCCTCCTCCTCCCCTCGCCGGCGTCGGCCTCCATCACCGCCGCCCCCAAGTCAGGGTCGTCGACGTCGCTCTCCGCCCGGTCGGGGACGAATTCACGGGCCGGCCCCGTGGTGCCGGCTGAGGGCTGCATGAGGGGGTTCTGACTCAGAAAAAAACCAAAGAAGATAAGAAGTCGGATTCGGCTGAAAAAGAAAACATAAGAGGAAAAGAGATGACTTACCACAGGCGGGGGGTTGGCGCGCGAGTATGGCTCCTTGCCGAGCGCCAATCCGCCAAGATTGCAGTTCGCCAGAAGTTCACCGTGTCTCCACCCACGCGTGGGGCATGTCCTTGGAGCACAACCGACTGGTACGGTCAGCTCATCCGGCAGATCGATGAGGTCGGCCTTGAGCTGGAAGGACTTCGGCGGCGCCACGGCGGCGGCAAGTCGGCCCGGTCAGCCCTCCGATCAAGCGTCGGCCCCTCTGAGTCAGCGGGCGGCGGCGGCGCCTGCAGGAGTCAGCGTCCTGGCCCGATGGGACCAGCTGGGGAGCCACCCCGACAACACGCCGGCTTCGTAAAGCGGCAGGTCGACCTAGTCGCCTTCCGGAGCGACGTTCTTCACGTAGAAATAGGAGCGCTGCCACATCTTCACCGACTTGATCAGCGGGATGGCGGGGAAAGGGTTGTCGCCCACCGGCCTCCGCATCACGATGAAGGTGCCGCCGCGAAGCGGCACGCGGCGGCGACGTGCGTCGAGCTTGGCTGGAAAAATTCCCCCACATTTCGATGGTGGGGAGAACGCCGAGGAAGCCCTCGCACAAGGCGGCGAAGGCAGCCAGCAGCACCACCGTATTCGGAGTGAGGTGGTGCGGCTGGAGCCCGTGAAACTCCAAGATGGCACGGAAGAAGCCGCTCGCCGGCAGCCCTAGACCGCGCATGAGGTGCGAGCGGAATATGACCCGCTCGCCCTCCTTCGGCGCCGGCCTTATTTCGCCCGCCGGCGCGGCGCGGGTCTGCACTAGGTTCTTGCCGGGGATGCGACGCGTCTAGCGGAGGAACTTGATGTGGTCGTCGTCCACCTCGGAGCCGTCCCACACGCCGGAGCACGGGGCGGGAGGCGCAGCGGCGGATGAGGAGCAGGGAGATGGGTGCGCGTGCTTCGCCGCCCCCCTCCTCCCCGCCTACTTATAGGCCCACGGGCTGAGAAGCCGATGGGGCGGGCGTGGTAATCGCTGCGCCCGATGCCCCGCCCCCATGATTTAACCCACGAAGTTACTGCGTGCAGTAACGACGTGGGGAACCCAACTGCCCGCGCGGCCGCAACGGATCCGCCCGTGCGCCGAGGCGCGGTAGTGGCGGGCCCCGCCTGACAGACCTGTCTAGTCACGCGCGTGGGTGGGCAGACTGACCCTGCTGCGTAGCATCGCGCGACGGGCCCGCGACGGGCGGCACAGAAGCTTATCGAGCACACCGCTGGATCCCGCCACGACCTTCAACCCTTGGAGGAGCAAGACGGCCTCCTGCGAGTCCGACTCCAAATTAGTCGGCCTAGAGAAAGACGGCGAGACAAGCCCGAGTTCTTCCATCGGAGGGATGAAAGCTGAGGCTCCTCAACATGTTGACCTCGGCGCCTCACCAGCCGGGGACTCTTCGTCGGAGTAATGGGCCACGGGTAGGCAAACCCGAGCCCTGGACCTTTCAAAACATCGGCGGACTGCGCCCTCAAGACCCCAAGACGAAGAGTCGCCTTGAGAGTCGGGCGGCGAGAGCCGACTCCCACTCGAGTCCCGAAGACGGCCTCGAGATGAGCCGACTCCCAACTGGCGGCTTCCAAGAAGCCGGCTATGGGGAGTTGGCCGCGACTCCAACCACCTCCACGCCTATGCAACTACGGACGGGATGGGATGTGGTTGCGCGCTGCCCATCCCCGCCTGCTCACGGCGGCGTGCATGGCCACAGAGCGCCTTCGACGAAGATCTCCGTCCGCGCAAGATCATTGCCACGCCTGACCTCGACATCGCCTGCAAGGCATCCTCAGACCCACGACGGCCCGTCTGCAGACCCAGAGACGGCGGGACCCGCTGTCGGCGGGAGTGCGTATAAGCGGCGAGCGCCCAAGACGGACCAGCGAGTCGGCCCCAGAGTCGGCCCCTCCCATGGGCTCCGCACGCCATTAACCGGACAAAGACAGGAATGGCAGTGATCGCCTGTCAGCGGCGCACTGCCATGAACCCATGACCAAGCCTCGTCATTAGAAGCGCACAAGAATCCAGTAAGAAGACTACCATGGCCGGACAAGGCTTGTCGGCCCCATGCCGGACCGTCAAGGGCCCCAAAGAATCAGCGGAGAAGACGGCGACTGAGAGACAGACGGCTAGGACCAGCCCAAATGGATTACCATTGTACCCCTAGGGGGTAGGCCTATATAAACCCTCCGGGACACCCATGCAAGAGGTTGGACCCTAATAGTTTTAGACACACATAGAGGGAAGAGAAGAGCTAGCCTTGCCCTTCTCCTTCCTCACCCCGAACAGCTCAAGGAGCAACCTTGTACCCACTTTGCCATAGTGATCATGCGGAGACCCCGCAGAAAGCGGCGATAGGGGTGTTATCTCCACGGAGAGCCACGAAGCCGGGTAAGATCCGCCGGCGTGCATGCCTTCGCCTCATCCCGTTTCCAGGCACCGGCGACGTTCTACTCGCCCCCACCATGATAAGCCATCATTTGGCATATGTCGCACCCAACCCCCGACAAAAAGCCATACAATACATCTGTCGAACTTGTACTAGCTGTAACCTGTAATACAGCCGAGTACTTTCCAGCGAGATGCAGTACAAGCTAGCCGCGGCTGATTACTTTCCAACCGTCGGGAGACTCGCGTACTAGTTCGTACAGCTGGATCGATTTGCACCAGATGCATTTGGACCGTTGCACGTACTAAGTACAAATCGCACACTCGGCTGTAGCCTTGTTTTTCTATTTGGATTTGGATGTTCTACAAATTAACCAGGCCGAAAGGGAAGTAGGAAATTGGTACTAGACCGACTGTGAGCTTGTTGGCTTTGATTGGGGCGCACGCACATCCTGTTGCTTTTTAAGATCGAGCCAGCCAGCCAGCAAATTAAACGAAATGTTTGTTTCGTGATTTTTCTCCGATCGAGGCCCCTTTGCACAGCTCGCACACCCTCCTCGATGGGCCTGGCTATAGAAGCGTGTCGCTCTCATTAATCTCTCCGTTGTCTTTTTCTCACGATATACAAGTTATCATATCTATATACTAGCAGTATATAATTGCCCCCTAGTTATATAGTGGTTGGCTGTGTTTAGAACGTGTAACCAAATTTAGAACGAACGCACATACCAGATTACCTAAGACAAAATATTGAAGCATACATATACATGTGCAGCATCCTTTGAACATCCCTAAAAATGGTCTTTTACTTCATCCTGGACAGTTAAAAATGCATTAGGGGCAAAATGGTCTTTTCACCACACAGTTAACACTATTAGTGTCTAAAATGAACGAAAGTGTCATATAAAGAAAAAAATTAATTTAGGTGTCAAATAGGGAAGAAAATTTATTTTGAATCAAATAAGGAAGCAAATATAAAAAAAAGCCAAATAAAGAATTCTCTCCATGTTTATTCCGGGAGAAAAGAACAAGATACCACGTGGCAAACGTGGCACGCAACCCAAACTGATGAAGAAAAAAAAGCAAGATCTCAGAGGGCGGCAGCGGCACGTCTGCCGCTCGCTGGCCCTCGGGATGGCTCCATTCTACTGCCACGCACGAGCGGCAGCTGAAAGCAAAACCAGAAGCAGGACGTCGCCCCTGCGGCCCCACACGCCAGCGCCCGACAGTCGGCCCAATTAACGTCCAGATCGATCAACCGCGCCTCTAAAGCCTAAAACCTCTCACCACGTCACGAGTCTCCTCCCTCCCTAATCCCCCTCCCCCGCCCCCCATCTCCTCCTCCGCCCCGCCGCCAAGGCCAAGCTCCCTCGCCGCACCATGGCGACGCCCGCCGCCACCACCTCCTCACTCTCCCTCCTCTTCACGCACCACCACTCCTCCACCCCGCAGCGCTTCGACAGGTCCCATCTCCGCCTCCCGCCCCGCCCGGCGCCACGCCGCACGCGCTGCGCCACCGAGGGCGCCTCGGCGTCGACCGCCACCAAGCACCGCCGCCCCGCGGAGGAGAACATCAGGGAGGAGGCCGCGCGCCTCCGCGGGCCCGCCACGACCTTCTCGGCGTGGTACGAGCCCTTCCCCCCGGCCTCCGATGGCGACCCCAACGAGCGCTACTCGCTCGACGAGGTCGTCTACCGCTCCACCTCCGGCGGCCTCCTCGACGTCCGCCACGACATGGACGCGCTCGCGCGCTTCCTGGCTCCCTACTGGCGCGACCTCTTCGACTCCCGCGTCGGCCGCACCACCTGGCCCTACGGCTCCGGCGTCTGGTCCAAGAAGGAGTTCGTGCTCCCGGAGATCGACTCCGACCACATCGTCTCTCTCTTCGAGGGAAACAGCAACCTCTTCTGGGCGGAGCGCCTCGGCCGCGAGCACCTCGGCGGGATGAACGATCTCTGGGTCAAGCAGTGCGGCATCTCGCACACTGGCTCATTCAAGGACCTCGGCATGACGGCGCTCGTCAGCCAGGTCAACCGCCTCCGCCGGGCTCCGCTCTCGCGTCCCATCAACGGCGTGGGGTGCGCGTCCACAGGCGACACCTCCGCCGCGCTCTCGGCCTACTGTGCCGCTGCGGGCATCCCCGCCATCGTGTTCCTCCCCGCAGACCGCATCTCGCTGCAGCAGCTCATCCAGCCCATCGCCAACGGCGCCACGGTGCTCTCGCTTGACACGGATTTCGACGGATGCATGCGGCTTATCAGGGAGGTGACAGCTGAGCTGCCCATATACCTCGCAAACTCACTCAACTCGCTTCGGCTGGAGGGGCAGAAGACTGCAGCCATCGAGATATTGCAGCAGTTCAATTGGCAGGTGCCGGACTGGGTCATTATCCCAGGAGGCAATCTGGGCAACATTTATGCTTTCTACAAGGGGTTTGAGATGTGCCGTGCTCTTGGGCTAGTTGATCGTGTTCCACGGCTTGTATGTGCACAGGCTGCCAACGCAAATCCACTGTACCGGTATTTTAAGTCTGGGTATACTGACTTCCAGTCACTTGTTGCTGGAACTACATTTGCATCTGCCATACAGATTGGTGATCCGGTATCTATTGACCGTGCGGTTATTGCGCTGAAGGCAACTGATGGCATTGTCGAGGAAGCTACAGAGGAGGAGCTCATGGATGCGACGGCTCTTGCTGACCTCACTGGGATGTTTGCTTGCCCACATACTGGGGTTGCACTTGCTGCTCTGTTCAAGCTCCGTGACCAGGGTATAATTGGCACTAACGACCGCACGGTGGTTGTTAGTACAGCACACGGGCTAAAGTTCACACAATCAAAGATCGACTACCATGATAAGAACATCAAGGACATGTTGTGCCAGTATGCCAATCCACCCATCAGTGTGAAGCCTGACTTTGGGTCTGTCATGGATGTTCTCCAGAAGAAGCTCAATGGTAAGATCTGAGCTTACCTTTAATTAACCTCAAGAGTTCCATCTTGTTTATCATCACAACGGCTGTACTTTGGCATCTTAATCAACTGCACTTGGTGACCATGGTATGGCGATATCATCTTTATTTTCCAGTACTAGGTTCTTGAGGCTCTTCTAACTATAGGCAAAAGTGGATAGAGCTTTCCTTGTACTTTATCTGTATCATGTAATAGCAATAATAATGTATGATGTTATGGTTGAATAATTGTTTGGTGTAGCCCGTGCATGCTTGCCTGTTTCCTGTTATGTGTGTGTTGTTCACTTTTGGTTGCCGATGACGTAAGTTGCCTCTGTTGCAAGGATTGACCTAACAAGATGTATTACACATGTTGGGTTATTGCGTTATTGGTGTTACTTTTGGTTGTCCATGACATAAGTTATCCCTGTCAGAAGGATTAGCCCAACATGATGTATTACAGATGTTTGCCTCTTGTGGTTAGTGTTAATTTTCATTAGTTGCAAGATAATTCTTGGCCTAGACATAGGTCTTGTTCCAGTGGCAGCAAGTCGTTTGTAGGTGACACTGTAGCAGCTTAAGTATCTATGGGGATAGCGTGGACTGTCAGAACCACAAAACAGTGTCAGTGTTTGATAGCCAGTCAGATAAACTGAGATCCTAGTGTGCTCGACCTGTCACTTTATGACAAGCGATTGTCCCAGCACTTCCTGTTGTGTATGATCTCATGTAGCTGCTTGCTTTAGGCTTTCCATTTGTAGAATATATGCTCGGTGCCTATAGGTTGTGCATTATAGGAGCCAATGAGTGATCTCTCTTTTTTCTACGTTTTAGTTGGGACATGTCAAATAACCAACTTTTAAGTGATTGTGATGATGTGAATATGAAAGGGCCCTGTGGGCTTTTTGTTACACCAGATTGATGATAGTGAATGGAGTTACCCACTCTATGTTTGGTTGGATAACTTTTATTTGCATATCCTTGCAACTGCCCAGCCCGGTGCATAGATTTTATACATACACTCTATTGATTTTCAGTGTGCTCCGGTTGGAATCAATTTCCCGTCGGAATCATTAGCCCCGAATCCTACTTTCTTCATCAGGGATATCTAAGCTGTACTGACAGTCGTAACCTTGTTTCATCTCTTATCACCGCTAGATTTGCCTGTCTTAATCAGAACCTGGGCACTTTCAGACGTACTGCCTGCTTGTTCCTCAACGCAAGTCATAGACAAAGTCTGGTAGTATGAAGTTTGATGTCCTGATGAAGGTTTCAACTGCTACATGTTTTAAACGTCACAAAAGAATTCTGGTGTGTGCGCAAACTTTTGGCGTGCGTGTAGCAGAGTAAATTTGCCTTGGCTATAAACGTGAGAAATAGCTGAAGATCTGTTGGAGTTGAAACCACTTATTGTCGACTCATGTTTTATAAGGGAGTGCAGGTAGACTTGGCAACAATGCATGCTTGGTCCGTGCTTCCAGCACCTGATTCCAACAAAATATTGCTATGCTACTGTATTATGCAACACACTAGCCAGTATATTATGTCACTGCTGTCATGGATGAAGTCATCTCGAAAAAAATCAAGTTGTTTTTTGAGGTTTGCTGACATTTTTTGTTTTAATTTTTTTGGACTAAAAATAAAACTGTTGCTTGAGCGATTTGTGTTTTTTCTAAAAAAAAGAAAGCTTGAGCGATTTGTGGTGTTGGTTTTATCTTGTTTCTTTTGACGAAGATGGTTGTTTGTACGTGAGGGTGCATCTACTATTTGGGCCGAAGCCCATTAGTGCATCTGTGTCCAACAAAGTTGCTGAGACTACCCACAATAATGGGAGTAACATAGATAGTAACATCACACATATCTAGATAAAATAGATGATGTGGCAAGCAATAAATGAAGAAAGAGAGAAAAGTGGTAACATAACTAGTTAGGCTGGTTGTAATGGTAGTATCATAGCTAGTATCATGCATGCCAACTAGGCAATTTTGATGAGGTGTCATAGCATTAAAGAAAGAAAGAGAGGGTGTAGTATCATATCATGATATCGTATCATATTAAATGCTATACTACTTTGTGTCATGCATGGCAATAAATAGAGTACTACATGATACTAATATATGATACTATGCATTAGGGAGGTAGTATCATACACTAGTATCATATGCATGATACTAGTATATGATACTCCCCATTACAACCAGCCTTACTAGTAGTATGAGGCTGGTCATAGTGGGGAGTAACTTAAACTAGTAATATGCATATGTTACTAGTCTATGTTACTACCTTCATAGTGGGTAGTAACATATGGATAGTAACATGCAAGCCTAGTATCATACACTAGTATCATATGCATGATACTAGTATATGATACTTCCCATTACAACCAGCCTTACTAGTACTATGAGGCTGGTCATAGTGGGGAGTAACTTAAACTAGTAACATGCATATGTTACTAGTCTATGTTACTACCTTCATAGTGGGTAGTAACATATGGATAGTAACATGCAAGCCTTCATTAATTGATATATAGACTCATTTTACCTCGGGGTGTGTTATGTTACAGTAACATATTATGTTACCACAAGCATCTCTTTCCTCATTAATTTCATGCCACATAAGCTATTTTTTCTTGGGATGTGCTATGTTACTACTTAAGTTACTCCCACTATGGCTAGCCTGAGTAACATCACACATATCAAGGCAAGATGAGTCTATAGCCTAATAAATGAAGTGTTGCATGTTACTACACATATGTTACTCCCCACTATAGAGGTAGTAACATAGACTAGTAATATATGCATGTTACTAGTCTATGTTACTACCCGTTGTGGCTAGTCTGAAGGCTAGTTCTTATGTGGCTTCTGGATGGCTTTTCAGCTATATTCCATGTTTACTTGTAATTTTATTTTTGAAAGTCAAGACTCGAATAGCGAAGCTTATAATATAGCCAAGTTTGCTCGTTCGTTAGGTCAGGGGCGCCACTTGTGGCTTGGCCAACCCCATGATCCGAGATGTATTCTACTTTCTGTGGCTTATGAATGAATAAACTTGGTTCCTTTAAAAAAAGCTACTCCCTCCGTTTTCAAATAATTGTCTTTCTAGCCATCTCAAATGGACTACAATATACGGATGTATGTAGACATGTTTTAGAGCGTAGATTCACTCATTTTGCTCCGTATGTAGTCACTTGTTAAAATCTTTAGAAAGACAATTATTTAGGAACGGAGGGAGTATATTTTACTCCCTCTGTTCACAAATACTCCTTTCGTTCCTAAATATTTGTCTTTCTAGAGGTTTTAAATGATGACTACATACGAAATAAAATGAGTGAATCTACACTCTAAAATATGTTTATATACATCCGTATGTGGTGACCATTTGAAATATCTAAAAAGACAAATATTTAAGAACGGAGGAAGTATAAGATGTTTAACTTTTTTTTTTTGAATCAGATGTATATAGACACGTTTTAGTGTGTCTGTTCATTTATTTACGAACGGACTGAATAAAATTAAAGGGAGAAAAACTCAGCAGAATTTCTGCCGGACAAGTCACAACTCGGAAAAACTGGCCCCAAGGATTGCTATACCTATATTTCTTTAAGCTACAACATAAATTTCTCTCTATAAAAAGTATAACAATCCAAAAGTCCAATTGCTAAAACTCCAGAATGCTAGCGGGAGTAGTCATCGATCTATTATATTTTTGAGAAATCTCGCCATTTTATTGATTCGAAATAATGTTCATCGGTACATGGTTCGGATCATGGGGCGTGCCCAACCAGAGACGACGACCTAAAGGTAAATTACAAACATACTTGACGATGTTATGAGCTTTAAAATTAAAGCTCCTACATTCAAAAACGAAATTGCACTTTCTTTTAGACAATCTCGCAAAGTTTTTATTCAACAATGTTTACAGGGACAAAATTGCACAAATGAATATCGTTCTTACGCTCTATGGGCATTTCCGCGTCATACCCATCATCATACTCGGCCATATGGGCGTCTGGCCCAGCCCGACATGGCCAGCCATAAAAAAGGCGTGGCACGGCATGACCCATGTTATGTATGACCTTTTAAGATGACAGCATGCTGTTTTTCAAAGCAAGTGTTGAGGGTGCGAATGTGGTGTCAAATCTATTGGATGCTTATTGTGGTGCTTCTGGTCTAAGAGTTAATAATGACAAGTCCACTATTTTCTTCAGCAAATGATGCCCTCAGACCACCCGTGATAGTGTGAAAGTTGTTGTTCAAGTCCATAGAGAATCATTAAGTGACAAATATCTGGGAATGCCTATAGATGTGGGTCGCTTAAAAAATGGCACATTCAAGTACCTTCGAGACCGGGTGTGGGAGAAGGTCAAGAGTTGGATGGAAAAGCTACTATCCTCAGCAGGAAAGGAGGTACTAATCAAATCTATTGCTCAGGCAATTCCGGTTTACTCTATGGCTTGTTTTAGGCTGCCGAGAGGTTTGTGTGACAATATCACATCCATCATAAGGCAGTTCTGGTGGGGCAGCAAGCACGGCAAACGGAAACCAGCGTGGGTATCATGGGAGATCATGACAAGGCCAAAATATATGAAAGGTTTGGGCTTCCGTGATCTTGAGATTTTTAACCTCGTGTTATTGGCCAGGCAAGCATGGAGAATGCTAGACAACCCAAACACTCTGAGCGCTTTAATCCTGAAAGCCGCATATTTCCTTGAGACAGGCCTGTTGGCGGGCTATCATTGATGGAAGGGATATAATGAAGCAAGGAGTTATTAGAAGAATCAGGACAGGAGAGAACACGCTGATCTGGGAACACAACTGGATCCCGACGCAAGATTTTCCAAGGCCAATCACATCTATAGTTCTCAATCCCCCCCCCCCCACCCGAGTGCATGAACTCATAGACTCGACAACGTCCACTTGGAAAGTGGAGTTCGTTCGCTCTGTATTCATCCCTATAGATGTCGAGGCCATATTAAAGATTCCTTTATGCACAAGGAGAGTGGAAGATTTCTGGGCTTGGAGCAGAGAAAAGAGAGGTACCTTTACTATCAGATCAGCATACCGTATGATACAAAACACCAAGCTTAGTCGCGAGAACTGGCTATATGGCACTGAGGGTCCCTCTTGCAACGAGGAAGGCAGCAGTTGGTCGTCTCTCTGGCAGACACAAGTCCTGAACAAGATTCGTGTGTTTCTGTGGCGTTTGGCGAGGGAGTCCATACCCACATATGATATCCTCCACCACCATTGGCAACATGGCAACCTCGCCAGCATGCCAGATGTGCGGGGCGGCGGACTCCTGGAGGCACGCCTTGCTCGAATGCGCGATGTCGAGGAGCGTCTGGTCCTTGGCACCCGATCTCCTTTGTCGAGCAGATGAGCACATGTGACAACGCAAGCGCAAAAATATGGCTGCTTTCTCTAAAAAACACATTATCACATGCGGACTTTACTAGACTTGGAGTCACGTTGTGGGCAATCTGGAGTTCTAGGAGGAAACTGATCCATGAAGGGGTGCACCAAACGCCATATGCAACGAATGCATTCGTTGCCGCTTTCATTAGCGACCTTCAAGTTCTAGCGAAACCACAGGGTCAGCCCAGGGTGGTGCGGCCACGCCTGGACAGGTGGATGCCACCAAAAGAAGGAACATGCAAGATTAACGTTGATGCTGCACTTATGAGGACCAGGCCAGTTGGTGCGGTAGCAGCTGTGTGTAGGGACAGGCATGGGCTTTTCTAGGGTGCGTCCACAATCACCTTCCATGGCCTAGATGATCCTACAACGCTAGAGGCTTTGGCAATACGGGAATCGCTAGCTTTGGTGGATGATATTTACGAACACAGGATTTCAGTGCCCTCAGACTGCAAAGTGGTTGTTGATGATATTGGGCAAAGGAGTGCAGCGGCGCATAGTGCTATCATTAGGGAGATTGTAGATCGATCTAAGCATTTTGTTTCCTGTTTTTTTAGCCATGAGTTTAGGAGCTCGAATGTCGAGGCTCACAATTTAGTGAAGCATGCCCTCTTACTTGGTGTTGGCCGTTGTGTGTGGTTAGGCAACCTAGGCGATCTATTCTTCGTCCATGTAAACATTGTGACGAGTTAAATAAAAGCTTTACGAGATTGTCTCAAAAAAAATGTATAACCTTTTAAAAAAGGAAACGCTGATTGGCCTGGCATGCGAGCTGAAAGGAGAGGTCCTATTGGACGCTCACGAGCGGCAAACAGCAGACCATTCGCCAAAGACCACGCAAAACGGGCCGGCCCATTTGTAGGCGCTGAATAAAATTAAGCAGAATCATGGACTCGAACTCCATCCCGCACACTACAAACTACGGTTGCTAACCCGTCGACCTAGCCATCTCTACTTGGCCACAATGCAGCGCAAACTATTAAGTAATACTCCCTCTGTTCCAAAATAAGTGTCTTAACTTTGTACTAACTCTAGTACAAAGTTGTACTAAGGTTTGAGACACTTATTTTAGGATGAAGAGAGTAGCTACAAAGGCGGACCCGTTTTTAAAAAGTTCCACTTGGGAAAATGTGAACATCCTTCAAAAAAGCCAATAACTTTTTACATGTGAAAAGAAATCAAAACTTGAACAACTTCTAAAACACGAATTTTGAAAAAAGTGAACACAAATTGAAAACATGAACAATTTTTTATACAGGCTGAACATTTTTAAATATACATTGGACGTTTTTGTAATATACGTTGAACAATTTGTAAAAACGCATTGAACATTTCTGTGATATACGCTGAACAAGTTTTCCAAATACACAATGAACATTTCATAGTATGCGTTGAATAAATTCTTGATATACGATAAACAAGTTCAAAATACAAGGTGAACAATTTCTTAATATACGATCAACATTCTTTTAATAATATAAGATGAATACTATTTTAATATACGATGAACATCTTTTAATACGTGGTAGACCTTTTATATACTAAAAAAAGTAAAACAGAGAAAAAAAACACTAAAAAAAGAAAAAAAGAAAAGAAAAGAAAGGAATAAGCAGAGAAAAAGAAAAAGAAGAAAAAAAATCAAAAATAGAATAAAACCTAGTAAAAACAAAACAGAAAAAACCGGTCCAGGGAACCTTTTAGAAAGTTCCCAAAACCGGCCAGGAACCTTCATGAAGGTTCCCAAGATCCCGCGATGAAGAAACAGAAACGATCGCAAGGAAGAAACAGGTGCGAAGCTGAATCGTGGGCCAGCCCAAGTGGAAGCGACAAGTCCCACTCTTCAGCGAAGCTACGAAGATTTGACGCTAACGAGCGTCATATAGGAATCACCAGCTAAAAGGGCTGGCCGGCTGTCCCAAGTTGATTTTTGGTCTTGTGGGCTGTTCCGGCCTTCTAGGCCGTTTTGTCCCTAGGTTAAAAAGGCCAAAAAGTATCTAAGAAGGTCAAAAGCCCTAAAATAGGCAAAATAGCTCCAAACTGTTAAAAGGGCTGACTTGGGCCGCACGTCCTGTTGGGCATAGGCCATGCCGATCCACGAATAAAAGGGCCGTGCCGAGTCGGCCTTAAAACTTGGCTTCGGAGATTGACCTTGTTTCGTTGTCTAAAAAAAGCTTTTATTCCCGTGCCAGGCGAGGCCAAAATTTTGTGCCCACGGGCCGGCCTTAAAAGCATGGTCCATAAATATGCCTGTCACCGTGCCTTCACTTGTTGAACGTGCCTCTAGCCGCTGTCACCGCCATGGACGGCGGTTGCCGCATACCCCTATGCTATCCACCACCACCTCTCGTGGCAATCCCCTACCCCATCCACCCCCTCTGCCCCACCATTGTCGCGCCATCGAGCCCCTAAACTGGAAGGCACAATGCCACTTATGTTTTGCCGCGCCTACGTGAAAGGCGCAAACCACAGAGCAGCAGGTGCGCCACAACAGTTGGTACACGCTCTCACTTGCCCCCATTGCGCTCGCCAGATGTATATGTCGTGCTTTTAGTGTAATGCCGCAAAGGTGTATATTTTTTGTTTCCAAATTTGATTGAAACACGACGTGATGTGAACATGAATTCCTTGGCATGATTTGGAACTTGATGTGAATATGGTATGCAATTTTGTGCTACTAATCATTGTGCACATGCACTGCATGGTAATATTAATTGTATATTTGTATTGCATATTAGTATTAGGTAAGATATAAATTGCATATTAACATTAGGTAATTAGTACTTGGTTAATGCTGCATTGATATCAGACATGAAACTCCCTCCATTCCATAATGTAGTGCGCCCACGCTTCCCGAGATCCAAATCTGACTGTAAATTTAACCAATGAGACCAACTGCGCCGGGAGCAAAAATTATATCACCCGGATTCATATAAAAAATACGAATTCAATGGTAAAAAATTTTCTCCCGCCACAGCCAATCTCGTTGGTTAAATTTACGTTCAAACTTAATCTCGAAAAGCACGGCCGCACTACATTATGGAATGGGGGGAGTATTAATTAGTGAAGGATACAAAACATGTTTAAAGCTAAACGCCAAAGCGGATAGATGCGGTTGAATTTTGTTGGATCTCCGCAACTCGCTCTTTTTACGTTGGCATAGATGAAGTATGGATGATGACACGACATGAAGTTTTAGAGTTAATTTGGATTGTGTATGCACAATGCAATGAGAGATATAAGCAAAACGATTTGTAGGTATCCAGTTTTAGGTTAGCTAGCTGCTGGAGAAGCATAAAAATTTCATGGAAATCTTCTCTCGCGTGTACATCCAAATATAGCAATATTCCAACTATAGCCGTTCTCGCTAAGCATGGAACTTTTCTCCCCACCACACGTCCATCCACCTCATCGGCGCCGATCGTAGCCATGAGGCTCAACTCGACTGGTCCATTGACAACCGATTCACCGGAAATCACGGCTGGCGCCACTGTAATTTCGTATCCATGCCGCACGATGCGGTGGCTGCAAACCGGAGTTCAAAAGGCGCGGGAGCGCGGAGACCCGCTCTTCTCACATCCCTTGTACCACCATCTCTCTCGACCATAAGGCGCAATCTCGTTCCCTTCCACCACCCTAGCGCCTCGCCTCCATCTCCACACCAAGGATACGCACACCCGTTCGTCCCACGCAGCGGCGGCGGCGGCCGAGGCGCGATGGAGCGGCGGCCAGAGCTGCGGCGGTCGATGACGCTCTCGGAGCAGCTTTCCAGGCCCGACCCGGCCATCCGCGAGTTCCTCAAGATTCCCGACGACAACAGCCACCTGAGCGCTGACGCCGGAGGAGGTGGAGGCAGCGGCGGCACGATCAACTGGAAGCCGCTGCGCGACCGTCTCCGGCTCCGCCGCTCCGTGAACGCCTGGTCCAGCCCGTCGGAGAGGCCCAGCACGGCGGACGGCGCCGGTAGCCTGAAGAACAGCGGCAGCGGCAGCAACCGCAGCCACAAGTACATCTACGCGCAAGGTGAGGCCACGGCGGCCTTCTGCCGCACGTCCTCGCTCCGCCAGACTCCCGCATTCTCGCGCGCGGCCTCCACACGGGTCGGTTCCAACGCCACGATCGGGCGCTCTCCCCCCGTGGTCGGCGACGAGGGCTCCGAGGACGAGTCAGAGCAGGACGAGGACGAGGAGGAAGGCAAGGAGGAGGAGGAGGCGCCGACGGCGCAGATGTCCCTGATGGCGCTGCTGGAGCAGACGGACAGCTGGGACGAGGAGGAGGAGGAGGAGCAGGCCGCGGCAGGCGGCGGGGCCAGCAGCAAGAACGCGCACGCCGAGGAGGAGGAGGAGGACGGCGAGGGGCGGGAGGAGGAGATGGTGCACGTGTGCTGCGTGTGCATGGTGCGGCACAAGGGCGCGGCCTTCATCCCGTGCGGCCACACATTCTGCCGCCTCTGCTCCCGCGAGCTCTGGGTCAGCCGCGGCAACTGCCCTCTCTGCAACGGCTTCATCCAGGAGATCCTCGACATCTTCTGATCAAACCAAGCTCATCTTCCTATCTATCCGTCGGACTCTTGATTCTTCGGAGGTTGATGGCGAGTGAACGGCCAACGCGCCACCCTGCTCTGAAACTGAGACACGTGTCATATCGTAGGTAAATTGGTACATCAATCAACATGATGACGCTCTGTCTGCGATTTATTTCTGGAATATGATTAACTGTATCAAGTGTACTTAGTAATGTTTTGGAATAAGAATGGGATGCCTACAATGATACTCCCTCCATCCTATAATGTAAGACGTTTTTTATCACTAGTGTAGTGTCAAAAAATGTCTTACATTATGGAACAGAGGGAGTATATCGGAATAAAAATGGTGGTACCGGAGCTAGGTGAGGGGGAGCATGCCACCGCTGAGCCATCATGGGTCAGTCCAACTGAGCCATCGGGAGGAACGCTCTCTCAGCGATGCCACCGCTATTTGCCTAAGGGTGGCAAATATGATTGACCGTCCCTGAGTAGTACCTAATCTACTAAGTAACTATGCCCTCTCAAATTCGAGGGCTCTCCTTTAATCAGCTGCGTGGAGCCCTCTCCTCACTCCGTGAATTTAACAATTGTTTGTGTGTTTACTTATTTTTCTTTTATTTTCACATTTACATTCACGAACATGTAAGTAAAATATTGAAGATTTTTTGAAATTAATGAATATTTTATTATTATTTAATATATTAAAGTTTCTTAATTTGAGGTCCACTCATATTTTCTAAATTCATGAATGTTTTCAACTGTTATGTTTTTGTTAATTTGCAACACTAAAAAAATTGTCAACATCTTTTAATTTAACAAACAATTTCAAATAAATAAATAATAGCCGGTTTTTATGAGCTAGCATTGTAGCGAGTGGAAAGAAACTAAGCGGGCGAGTGGAGCAGGGAACCAAGCTGAGTGAGCGAGGGCTTCATGGGACCGCGTATTGGAGCGCTCTCGTTTACTCAGCATCTTTTAATTTAACAAACAATTTCAAATAAATAAATAATAGCCGGTTTTTATGAGCTAGCATTGTAGCGAGTGGAAAGAAACTAAGCGAGCGAGTGGAGCAGGGAACCAAGTTGAGTGAGCGAGGGCTTCATGGGACCGCGTATTGGAGCACTCTCGTTTACTCAGCCACGTGGAGCCCTCTCCTCACTCCGCGAATTTATCAATTGTTTGTGTTTTACTTGTTTTTCTTTTATTTTCGCATTTTTATTCACCAAAATATAAGAAAAATCTCAAAGGTTTTTTGAAATTAATGAATATTCATAAATTTGTGAATATATTAAAGTTTGTGAAAAAAAATTAAAGTCTATAAATCTTTTCTAATTTGTGAAGCTTTCTCGAATTCATGAACATAGTTTGAGATCCACTCATATTTTTTTAAATTCATGAATATTTTTTAACAGATACGGTTTTGTTAATTTGCAACATTTTTAAAAAATTAGTCAACATCTTTTGATTTAACAAACTTTTTCAACAGCCGGTTTTTATGAGTTGCATTGGAGCGAGCAGAAAAAAATTAAGCGAGCGAGCGGAGCAGGGAGCCAAGTCGAGCGAGCGAGGGCTTCATGGGACCACATTATAGATCAAATTGGAGCGCTCTCCTTTACTCAGTTGCGTGGAACCCTCTCCTCACTGCGCAAATTTATCAATTGTTTGTGTCTTACTTAATTTTTTCTTTTATTTTCAGATTGTCATTCATGAACATTTTAGAAATATCTCAAAGATTGTTTAAAATTAATGAATATTTTAAATTTGTGAATATATTAAAGTTTGTGAATATCTTTAAATTCTATGAATATTTTCTAATTTGTGAAGCCTTTTCAAATTCTAGAGCATAGTTTGAGATCCACTCAAATTTTTAAGCAGTTATGGTTTTGTTGATTTGCAACATTTTAAAAAGAATCTGTGAACATCTTTTGATTAAATAAATTTATTCAAATAAATAAACGATAGCCGGTTTTATGAGCTAGCATTGGAGCGAGCAGAAAAAACTAAGTGGGTGAGCGGAGCAGGGAGCCAAGCTGAGTGAGCGGAGACTTCATGGGACCGCATTATAGCAACAACTTCATCAAACAACACGGACCGACACTGATACCGAAACATGTAAGGCTATCACAACCACACATCAAACAAACCAACTCTTCTTTCAGAACAAATACCATCTTAAACAGCAGCCCAACATGATATATGTACGAAACAACACCACTAGAACATGATTAAAACTCAAGTCAGCACGGATAAAACCAGAAAGAAACAACCGATAACAATAACATGCTGGTGCAAACAAAAAGCAATCCCGACAAGTGAAAAACGGCGCGGCAAAGCACGCGTTTGCCTCTAGTCTTTCTCTATTCCTCAAGGGAAACGATTGAACTCAGCCGACGGCTGTCCCGATCATATCGATCTTCTTGTGCGTGTGTCACGTGCCCGTGGGCCCACAAACCGCTCTGGCGTAATCATCATGATCCTCGCGAGTAGCGTGCGCCATGTGAGTATGTGACAATGGATAAAGTTTTGCAACTCGCTCCTTGTTGCAATCCTTTGACCACAACAAGGGGTCAATTGCGCACTCGAGCAGCCACTCATTTGTTTACGGAGCCTAGATCCTGTGCACCGTCCCCGTACTTCGTAACGTCGTTTCACACCGCTGCCTCACCAGTGAGATCCCGTGCCCCGCCTCCTCTTTTTTTCCTCCTTCTCCTTGTAACCTCGCAACCCCCTCTGCCCCTCTGCGGGTCACGACCATGGCGCCCACTTTGCGTGAGCTTGTGTAGAGAGGGTGGTGTCGCCGTCACTCGCCAAAGAACCACTTCCTCCGCCGCTTCTTCTCCATCAAGCGCCCGACCTCCTCCATGTCGTCTCCGGCCATCAATGACTACCTCCTGTTGCAATTGAAACGACGGTGTTGCAAATGGCAACGACAATGAAGGCAAGGTGCTTTGGGACATCATCTCTCATTGCAAAAAAATAAATTATGCAACATAGTCCATGTTGCAAAAGTCCTCAACAACATCATTTCTCATTGCAAAAAAGTTCTGCAACATCGTCTCTCATTGCAAAAAAAAAATCTGTAGCATCACCCATGTTGCAAAAATCCTTCAGCAACATCATATATATTGCGTAAAGGTGAAGACGGAAAAAAATATTCTACAACACAATCTTTGTTGCAAAAATGTCTGCAATGGGACCTCTTTTTTAAAAGATTCTCCTAAAACGAATTCTATTGCAAAAAGTGAAGGAAGTGGCCGCAAGGTTGTACTAGATCCGACGGCTGGCGAACTGGATGATCTTTTAAAAAGAGGCAAGAGCACTATAGACCTACAAACTTGCAACGGATGTGATGGTTTAGTCCACAAACTTGTAAAAGACGATCACTTCATCCCTAAACTTGCAACGTATGTGAAGATTTAGTCCAAAGCCAATCAAAAGTTGACAAATGGCGCCACGCTGGCCGCGTTGTGGCACACCCGCTTGGCCCAGTGTTTTTACGAAAACCCCCTCCACCTTTAGGGAAATCACACGTGCATTATTTTTTTCATATCTATATTTTTTAATCAAAGGGCCCGCTCCCAACATTTTTATTAGAAAAGCCAAGGCGAAAGTCCACATCAAGGATGATTCACAACTCTTGGCCATAACCTTAAGTAGCTGCCAAAAAGACTTATTACAGGAAACACACTCATATATATATTTTGATATCTACTTCTTTATATACATATTGTACCTTTTGTATTCACCTAAAATATATTTGTATGCGGACCTAATTTTTTTTAAATACATGATTATCTTTTTTCTCATATATATGTTTTGATGTCTACTTTTTCCACGGACATTGTACATTTTTTGTATCCATTAGAAATATTTTTCTATACATGTTAACATTTTTAAATGCATGACCAACATTTTTCAATTATGTATGTAAATTGATTTTCATAATAGATATATTTAGAATTATAAGCAAAGGTAAAATTAAAGCAAAACTATGAAAAAGGCAAAAAAACGCTCAATGCTTGCGGTCCCTAATTTGCTTGCCCGTTCCGGGCGCTGCTTGACGCGAGGCTAGACTGTGCCTCGCTACAAGCAAGACAGTCGCGCCCTTGCCACCAACATACGCCGGTGTTGTGCTAGCCCAACCTCCTAGATAGACGGCTCACCTGTCCAGCAAGTTTTTTGTGTTTCGCTCAACAAAAAAAGAAGCAAGTTTTTTGTGTAGATGCAGCAAGTTTGATCACGCGCGCGCGCACACACACAACTAAGTATAACCTTCCCTAGAAACAAACTAAATATAAGCATCAGAAACATTTCACCCGAATGAACCACCACCACTGTCCATCACCCGCTCGACATCCTAGCGTGATGTAATGCAAATATGCAATTCTCGCAAAAAAATGTAAATATGCATTGCCCGAGAAAAATAAGCATCGACTAATTGGTCGCATCTATAAATGTTAAGTGGGTTGCCATCGTTTATGTTAAAGTGGTCATTATCTTGTGCTTGTTTAGTAGGATCTGTCACCAAATGCCAGTAAGACCCATTTGAGGCGCTCTGGATACTCACTCTCAGATGTACATCATCGTGTGGATTGGACACCAACAAAGAAAAACGTGTTGGACTATGTGGCTGTTGAAACCAGTACTGAAACCGTGTTAATTACTACCAGTGGCGGAGACAAGAATAATTCTTAGGTGTAGCGATGTCTACGAAGGAGAAAACCATCTAAAATATTTAGTTATATAAATATTTGAGCTTATTTTGGCAGACGGCAAAAAAAATTGCTTCAAATTCAAAGTTCAATTTCAATTCTAAATTAACTTTCATTCTTTACATTTTTAGAACACTTTCATTCATTACTTGATCTTCTTATTCTATGCCATTTTGTGCTCAGTCGCGCTTGCGTCCTCGTATGGCCCCATTCAGTGCCGGCCACTGCCGCTCCCTGCTTGATGTTTGCTGCTGCACACATTCGCCCATGCAGCGAAAGGATTTTCACTTTCCAGAATTTTGAAACCGGCGAACGTGTGTTTATTTGTGCGTGGAGTGTAACTCGCAAGACCACTTGTCGATGCATCAGGATCGGACCATCAGCAAGTCAGCAATCAACTCAGCTGGCTCAACACATAGAATACCTTATCAATTATAATCAAGATGCACACATACTAGTACTCGTATATATACCAGTATATTTGATGTGGACATGGATGCCTCAGATATGACCAAAAGTAATGTGAAAATACATATTTATAAGGTGATTTCTATGAACAATAATTTCATGAATTATTTTATAGTTGAAAACTAAGATACAACACCTCTTTTTATTATATGCAGAATTACCAAATACTTAGACAAGCCACGAGTTAAGATGCGACCGAGAATCAAATAAGTACATGTGTGTATGTGTGTATGTGTGCATGCATGTACAAGTTACCTACGTACAGTGCTCAAGGATCATGCATGGCGATAACTATCCAGATACTAGACAGATTGCTACCACCGCCTCGGCACGTAGGCGCAAGCGCAACAATGTTCATGATTTCTATATAGGTGGAGGGGGTTTTCATAAAAATGTCGGACCGAGCGGGTGTGGCACAACGTGGCCAGCGTGGCGCCATTTGTCAGCTTGTGATTGGCTCTGGACTAAATCTTCACATACATTGCAACTTTAAGGATGAGGTGATCACCTTTTACAAGTTTGTGAACTAAATCATCACATCCATTGCAAGTTTGTGGGTCTATAGTGCTCTTGCCTCTTTTAAAAAGATCTATCAATGTGCTGAAATTTGAGATGGGCTCTAGGCCCATATAGCATTTCTGAAAAATCTCTAAGAGCCCATGTGGGTTATATGGCACTAGGTGCAGTGGGAAGTTTAGTCCCACCCCGGAAGTGGAAGAGAAGATGGACCTCCTTATAAGGGTTTCTCTTCTACATGCTATTGGAGCTTGAGAAGAGAAGAGGCCCTCGCGCACTCCTCCGCCGCCGCCCGCCCAGCTGGGCCACAATCTGAGACGTCGGATCGTGGGCTGTTGCGGACTCGGACGTGGGTCGAGCCCACGTCTCTCCACGTGGCTGCGTCTATATAAGTGTGCGGTGTCTCCTAACCCTAGCCGCCACGAACAGATCACATCTGCTCACGCGAACGCCCACCGTCGTTCCTTTGCCACTATTGCCGCCGGTGACTCCATCCCGTCCGCCGCGTACATGGTCGACGGGAGAGCAGATCTCCGAAACCACGCCCTTCTGGTTCCTGTACGGGGTGAGGGGCGAATAGGTTTTTGGGCAGCGATTACGCGACTGCTTGCTTCCGATCGTCAACTTCCTCTACGTCCGCGTCGCCTTCATCATCACCATGTCCACCGACGCCGACCGTGCCGCCGCCGAGAAAGCTGAAGCCGACAAGAAGGCCGCTGATACGTCTCCGTCGTATCTACTTTTCCAAACACTTTTGCCCTTGTTTTGGACTCTAACTTGTATGATTTGAATGGAACTAACCCGGACTGACGATGTTTTCAGCAGAATTACCATGATGTTGTTTTATGTGCATAAAATAAAAGTTTTCGAAATGACCTAAAACTCCACAGAATACCTTACAATAAATAATAAAATCCTCGCCAAAGATGAAGACCAGGGGGCCCACACCCTGTCCACGAGGGTGGGGGGCGCCCCCCTAGGGCGCGCCCCCTTCCTCGTGGGCCCCCCGGACACCTTCCGACGCCAACTCCAACTCTATATATTAGCTTTCGGGGAGAAAAAATAGAGGAGAAGAAATCATTGCGTTTTACGATACGGAGCCGCCGCCAAGCCCTAAAACCTCTCGGGAGGGCTGATCTGGAGTCCGTTCGGGGCTCCGGAGAGGGGGATTCGTCGCCGTCGTCATCATCAACCATCCTCCATCACCTTTCATGATGCTCACCGCCGTGCGTGAGTAATTCCATCGTAGGCTTGCTGAACGGTGATGGGTTGGATGAGATTTACCATGTAATCGAGTTAGTTTTGTTAGGGTTTGATCCCTAGTATCCATTAGGTTCTGAGATTGATGTTGCTATGACTCTGCTATGCTTAATGCTTGTCACTAGGGCCCTAGGGCCATCATTTCAGATCTTAACCTATTATGTTTTCATGAATATATGTGAGTTCTTGATCCTATCTTGCAAGTCTATAGTCACCCACTATGTGTTATGATCCGCAACCCCAAGTGACAATAATCGGGACCACTCCGGTGATGACCATAGTTTGAGGAGTTCATGTATTCACTATGTGCTAATGCTTTGTTCCGGTTCTCTATTAAAAGGAGGCCTTAATATCCCTTAGTTTCCAATAGGACCCGCTGCCACGGGAGGGTAGGACAAAAGATGTCATGCAAGTTCTTTTCCATAAGCACGTATGACTATATTCGGAATACATGCCTACATTACATTGATGAATTGGAGCTAGTTACATGTCACCCTATGTTATGACTGTTACATGATGAACCACATCCGGCATAATTATCCATTACTGATTCGATGCCTACGAGCTTTCCATATACTGGTTTACGCGTATTGACTTTTCCGTTGCTGCTGTTACAATCACCACAAAACACCAAAAATATTACTTTGCTTTCTTTGCTCTTTTGTTACCGTTGCCACCACTATCATATTACTTTGCTACTAAACACTTTGCTGCAGATACTAAGTTTCCAGGTGTGGTTGAATTGACAACCTAGCTGCTAATACTTGAGAATATTCTTTGGCTCCCCTTGTGTCGAATCAATAAATTTGGGTTGAATACTCAAACCTCAAAAGTTGTTGCGATCCCCTATACTTGTGGGTTATCAAGACTAATTTATGGCGCCGTTGCCGGGGAGCATAGCTCTATTCTTTGAGTCACTTGGGATTTATATCTGCTGGACACTATGAAGAACTTGAAAGACGCTAAGACAACAATTTATCCCTCAACTACGAGGGGAGGTAAGGAACCGCCATCTAGCTCTGCACTTGATTCACCTTCTATTATGAGTAAGCTTGCGACACCTAAACCTACTTCGCTATCCGCTCGTTATGTCGCATGTTATTGATGGTGCCACTTCTGCTATGCATGATACTTATGATGAAACTACTTCTATGCCTGATACTACTGTGCCCCTAGGTGAATTTCTTGATGAACAAATTGCTAGGGCTAGAGGGAAGAAATTATTGAATCTGATTACAATGATGAAAGTGATGATGAAGATAGGCCTATTATTCCTGAGGGTTATGTTTTTGATAGGGAATCTTCTGCTGCTATTCTAGCTTGCAAAGATCGTCATGAACTTAAAAGGCTATTAATTAAATGGAACAAAGAATCTCTTAAAGATAAAATGAGGCCTGACCCTGCTTTTGCTACTTCACCTATCTGTGTTCCTGATAAGGATTATGAGTTCTCTGTTGATCCTGATATAATTACTTTGGTTGAATCTGATCCTTTCCATGGTTATGAATCTGAAACCTTTGTGGCACATCTTACTAAACTAAATGATATAGCCACCCTGTTCACTAATGATGAGAGATCTCGTTACTTCTATATCCTTAAAATATTTCCATTCTCATTAAAGGGTGATGCTAAGATATGGTTTAATTCTCTTGATCCTAGTTGTGTGCGTAGTCCCCAGGATATGATTTATTACTTCTCTGCTAAATATTTCCCTGCTCATAAGAAACAAGCTGCTTTAAAGGAAATATACAACTTTGTGCAAATTAAAGAAGAGAGTCTCCCACAAGCTTGGGGTAGGCTTCTCAAGTTACATAATGCTTTGCCTGATCATCCTCTTAAGAAACATGAAATACTTGATATCTTTTATAATGGACTAACTGATGCTTCCAGAGATTACCTGGATAGTTGTGCTGGTTCTCTTTTCAGGGAAAGAACGCCGGATGAAGCTGAAATTCTATTGAATAATATGTTGACAAATGAAAATAATTGGGCACCTCCTAAGCCAGCTCCTCCTCCAATTAATGATCCTATTCCTAAACCAACTCCGAAGAAGAGAGGTGTTCTATTTCTTAATCCCGAGGATATGCAAGAGGCAAACAAATCTATGAAAGAAAAAGGTATTAAAGCTGAAGATGTTAAGAATTTACCTCCTATTGAAGAAATACATGGTCTTAATTTACCGTCTGTCGAAGAAACTTATGATCTTGATCCATTACCTATTGAAGAACCTCCTGATCCCGATGACCTGACACAGGTAGTAAAGGTAAATTCTCTCTATAGATTTGATGAAGGTGATATTCCTTACTATAAGTCTGCTAGACAATGCTTAGAAGAGTTTGATAACTTTATTGTCAAACAAGAAAATTTTAATGCTTATTTTGGTAGACAATTAAAATATGATTCCAATATGATTAAACACTTGGGTGATTATATGGCTAATATTAGAGGTGAACTTAAACTTGTTAGTAAACATGCTTCTATGGTTACCACTCAAGTAGAACAAGTACTTAAAGCTCAAAAAGAATTGTTCCATGAAATGAATAGTAAGAAAAATGATTATCTTTGTTAGAGTGGCTACTAGAACTGGTAGAATGACTCAGGAACCTTTGTATCCTGAAGGCCACCCTAGGAGAATTGAGCAAGATTCTCAGAGAAATAATATTGATGTACCTAGTTCCTCTAATAGGAAGAAAAAGAAAAATGATAGAACTGTGCAAACTTCTAGTGAACCTATTGTTGAACCACTTGATAATCCAAATGATATCTCTATGTCTGATGCTGAAACACAATCTGGTAATGAACATGAACCTAATGAGAATGTTAATGATGATGTTCATAATGATGCTCAACCTAGTAATGATAATGATGTAGAAATTGAACCCGCTGTTGATCTTGATAACCCACAACCAAAGAATCAACGTTATGATAAGAGAGACTTTGTTGCTAGGAAACATGGTAAAGAAAGAGAACCTTGGGTTCAGAAACCCATGCCTTTCCCTCCGAAACCATCCAAGAAAAAGGATGATGAGGATTTTGAGCGCTTTGCTGAAATGATTAGACCTATCTTTTTGCGTATGCGATTGACTGATATGCTCAAAATGAATCCTTATGCTAAGTACATGAAAGATATTGTTACAAATAAAATAAAGATACCGGAAGCTGAAATTTCCACCATGCTTGCTAATTACGCTTTTAAGGGTGGAATACCAAAGAAACTAGGAGATCCAGGAGTACCTATTATACCATGCTCCATTAAAAGAAATTATGTTAAAACTGCTTTATGTGATCTTGGAGCCGGTGTTAGTGTTATGACTCTCTCTTTATATCGTAGACTTGACTTGAATAAGTTGACACCTACTGAAATATCTTTGCAAATGGCTGATAAATCAACTGCTATACAGCCGGTATTTGTGAGGACGATGCTGTTGTGGTTGCAAACGTTACTATTTTAACGAACTTTGTTATTCTTGATATCCCCGGGGATGATAGTATGTCTATTATTCTTGGAAGACCTTTTCTTAATACTGCAGGGGCTGTTATTGATTGCACCAAAGGCAATGTCACTTTTCATGTTAATGGTAATGAGCATATGGTACACTTTCCGAGGAAACAACCTCAAGTTCATAGTATCAACTCTATCGGAAAAATTCCATCTATTATATTTGGAGGTTTTGAATTTCCTCTTCCTACAGTCAGGAAGAAATATGATATTCTTATTATTGGGGATGTGCGCATCCCCGTTGAGGTAACATAGTGTTATTCGAAATTTCTCCAGTTCCATGTTAATCGGAATGAGTTTGTTAACAAGACTTGATCAACCTTGTTAGTGGATTCTTTTTGATGAGCATGAGATGGAAGAAACTAGAAGCACAACCTTCTGTGCCCCCTCTATACTTTCTGTTATTTAGTTGAAATAAAGTAAAAATAGTATTTTTCTGTCTGTTTCCCGGTTTATCCGTGCAATATAAAAATATCCCGAAAATAAAAGTCCTCAGAATGACATGCCAATTTAGTATGATTTTTTCGAATATTTGAGGATTTATGGTGCAAAAATCACCGCTGGGGAGCTGCCACTGCCACGAGGTGGAGGGCGCGCCTACCCCTCGGGCGCGCCCCCTGCCTCGTGGGCCCATGGTGGCCCTCCTCCACTTATTCCAGCACCCATCTTCTTCCTCTTCCTCGCACAAACACGAAAAACCAACTCAAGCACGAGTTCCAGCCCTCTTTGCTGTGATTTTCGATCTCCTTGCTCAAAGCACCGCTCGCAAAACTGCTTGGGGGAGATTGTTCCTTGGTATGTGACTCCTCCATTGGTCCAATTAGTTTTTGTTCTAGTGCTTTATTCTTTGCAAATTTGTGCTGCATAGGTGACCATGTTCTTGAGCTTGCATGTCAAATTTATATGGTTCCAAGTAGTTCTAATGCTTGATATAGGCCCTAGGCACTTGTAGGAGTTGTTGCTATCAGTTTTATTGAAGTTGGTTCACTTTTATTTGAAGTTACTAAAAATTTCAGATTATTTCAGAAATAATGAAGAGACTTTTGAGGGGCTCATCGAGCCGAAGCTCGAAGGAGAAGCAAAATGAAGAAGCACAGAGGCCCAAATATAATTTGCCTCGTACCGCGAAAGTCCGGCCGTGTGAATGGCCTTCTGATAATTTCTTGACACAGGCCAGTATTTATGAGGATTTCTATTCACTGATTGAGAATGCTGGCCTCACCGACTTCGTCCTCGAGCAACGTCCACAGACCCTATCTCGTTAGGTGGGCTGCCATCCAAGAGTACAAGAATCCGACACCAGCCCCGGAACCGGAACCACAAGAGGAGCCTCCGCGACAGTCTGTTTATTCTTGGGATCCAGAGATGGCTGTCAGCCAATGGCAGTCAGAGTATTCTTCATCACAGTATGATCCCAACTATTCTTCGTCGCAGTACGACCCCAGCTACACCTACGGGTATCCGCCAGGCTACCCCTGGCAATAAACCAACTTAGGCCAAAAGCCTAAGCTTGGGGAGTACGTATTTCTCACCGACATTACATTTATGTTCACACACACTCATTGCTAGATGTCGGTGCTCATACTCTTTCACTGTAATATCCATGCTAGTTTATTTTCTTTTTCCTGCTTTTTTCTTGTGTGCTTGTTAAACCTTAAGAAAAACCAAAAAAATTAGTAGTAGTTTACTTTCCTGGTGTAGTAGTAATTAAAAAGAAAACCCAAAAATATTTCCCGTTCTTCTTTTGCTTGTTGGGAGCTTTCTCGTGTAAATAGTTTTATTTCTTTTCTTTTCTTTGGGGGTAAGTACGAGAAGACCATGATTAAATTATTGAAGTGGCTCTTATATGCATAATTGTTGATTTAACCAAGAGCCCATATTGCCTTGTCTTCTCCTATTTATTGAATGCTCGCAGATTCCAGCTTTACACTCTTATTATTATTCACATCGTTCGGCCGTGCAAGCGAAAGGCAATTATGATGATATATGATGGACCGATTGAGATGAGAAAAGCTGGTATGAACTCGACCTCTTTTGTTCTTGTAAATATGATGAGTTCGTCGTTCTTGATTCAGCTTATTATGAATAAACATGTTTACAATGAAAATTAGAGATCATAGTTGCTTGTGTCATGCTTGATTAGCTATGAGTTATAATGGTTTACCTTGCGTGCCAACATGCTATTGAGATGATTATTATGTGGTATAGCGGGGTGGTATCCTCCTTTGAATAATTTAAGTGACTTGACTTGGCACATGTTCACGCATGTAGTTGAAACAAAATCAACATAGCCTTCACGATATTTATGTTCATGGTGGATTATATCCTACTCATGCTTGCATCCAAAGTTTATTAATTTTAATGCATGTACATGGTTGTTGTCGCTCTCTAGTTGGTCGCTTCCTAGTCTTTTGCTAGCCTTCACCTGTACTAAGCGGGAATACTGCTTGTGCATCCAATCCCTTAAACCCCAAAGTTATTCCAGATGATTCCACTATACCTTCCTATATGCGGTATCTACCGCTGCTCCAAGTAAATTTGTATGTGCCAAACTCTAAACCTTCAAATAAACATTCTGTTTTGTATGCTCGAGTAGCTCATGTATCAACCAAGGCTGCCCTTATCTTCCATGTTAGGCGGGTTATTCTCAAGAGGAGTGGACTCCGCTCCTCACTCACGAGAAAATGGCTGGTCACCGGGATGCCTAGTCCCATGCTTTATGCAAACTAAATCAAAATTAATTGCAAACAAAACTCCCTGGGACCTGATGTATGTTGGAGGCACTCGTTGTTTCGAGCAAGCCGTGGATTGATGCTTGTTGGTGGAGGGGGAGTATAAACTTTACCATTCTGTTTGGGAACCGCCTATAATGTGTGTGACATGGAAGATCGCCATCTCTTAGTTGCTACGTTGACAATGAACGTATACCGCTCAAAATATTATTTATCTCTATTTCAAAATCAAGCTCTGGCACCTCTACAAATCCCTGCTTCCCTCTGCGAAGGGCCTATCCATTTACTTTTATGTTGAGTCATCACCCTCTCATTAAAGAGCACTAGCTGGAGAGCACAGCTGTCATTTGCATTCATCACTATTAATCTATGTTGGGTGTGACTATGATTGGATCTCTTTTACCATGAATTACAATGTCTAGTCAGTCCTTGATCTTTAAAGGTGCTCTGCATTTATATGTTGCGGTCTCAGAAAGGGCTAGCGAGATACCATCCTGTTATATCATATTATGATTGTTTTGAGAAAGTGTTGTCATCCGAGATTTATTATTATGGCTCGCTAGTTGATTATGCTATTGATATGAGTAATCGTGAGACCTGAGAATTATTGCAAATGTGGTTAGTTATGATATATGCTGAAAACTTGAATGCTGACTTGACATATTTACAACAACAAGAGAAAACAGAGTTTGTAAAAGTTTTTCTTTATTTCTTTCAGTTTGTCAACTGAATTGCTTGAGGACAAACAAGGGTTTAAGCTTGGGGGAGTTGATACGTCTCCGTCATATCTACTTTTCCAAACACTTTTGCCCTTGTTTTGGACTCTAACTTGTATGATTTGAATGGAACTAACCGGACTAACGCTGTTTTCAAATGGAATTGCCATGATGTTGTTTTATGTGCAGAAAACAAAAGTTCTCGGAATGACCTGAAACTCCACGAAATACCTTATAATAAATAATAAAAATCCTCGCCAAAGATGAAGACCAGGGGGCCCACACCCTGTCCACGAGGGTGCCCCCCCCTAGGGCGCGCCCCCTACCTCGTGGCCCCCCTGGACACCTTCCGACGCCAACTCCAACTCTATATATTGGCTTTCGGGGAGAAAAAAATAGAGGAGAAGAAATCATCGCGTTTTACAATACGGAGCCGCCGCCAAGCCCTAAAACCTCTTGGGAGGGCTGATCTGGAGTCCGTTCGGGGCTCCGGGGAGGGGGATTCGTCGCCATCGTCATCATCAACCATCCTCCATCACCAATTTCATGATGCTCACCGCCGTGCGTGAGTAATTCCATCGTAGGCTTGCTGGACGGTGATGGTTTGGATGAGATTTACCATGTAATCGAGTTAGTTTTGTTAGGGTTTGATCCCTAGTATCCATTATGTTCTCGAGATTGATGTTGCTATGACTTTGCTATGCTTAACGCTTGTCACTAGGGCCCGAAAGTGCCATGATTTCAGATCTGAACCTATTATGTTTTCATGAATATATGTGAGTTCTTGATCCTATCTTGCAAGTCTATAGTCACCTACTATGTGTTATGATCCGGCAACCCCAAGTGACAATAATCGGGACCACTCCGGTGATGACCATAGTTTGAGGAGTTCATGTATTCACTATGTGCTAATGCTTTGTTCCGGTTCTCTATTAAAAGGAGGCCTTAATATCCCTTAGTTTCCAATAGGACCCCGCTGCCACAGGAGGGTAGGAGATGTCATGCAAGTTCTTTTCCATAAGCACGGATGACTATATTCGGTATACATGCCTACATTACATTGATGAATTGGAGCTAGTTCTGTGTCACCCTATGTTATGACTGTTACATGATGAACCGCATCCGGCATAATTATCCATTACTGATCTGATGCATACGAGCTTTCCATATACTGGTTTACGCTTATTTACTTTTTCGTTGTTGCTGTTACAATCACCACAAAACACCAAAAATATTACTTTGCTTTCTTTTCTCTTTTGTTACCGTTGCCACCACTATCATATTACTTTGCTACTAAACACTTTGCTGCAGATACTAAGTTTCCAGGTGTGGTTGAATTGACAACTCAGCTGCTAATACTTGAGAATATTCTTTGGCTCCCCTTGTGTCGAATCAATAAATTTGGGTTGAATACTCTACCCTTGAAAGCTGTTGCGATCTCCTATACTTGTGGGTTATCAGCCGCCGAGGACGCCGCTGCTGCCACCAAAGCCGCGGCCTCTGCATGGCCTACTGGAGGGTATAACTCGTTTATCCCGCTCCTACTGTTTTCTGTTTTAGCCATACTAGCGTTATACGTAGATCTTTCTGCAATTAGCGTAGTATGTGCTTGCTTGACTGAATATCAGTATGCGTTTATTTGTGTCAATGCCATGCTAACTCGTGGATTAATTTAATCGAGAAATTGCCTATTTACTCAACAATCCAAAAACCTATTATGTGTAGGAATTTTTCGGCAAGTGGCTTTTGCTGCTGCAGACCAAACCGGATAAGTTTACCGGTACATACTTTAAGCGTTGGCAGACTAAGACCACGTTATGGCTCACAGCTATGAACGTGTTCTGGGTCGCCGGTGTCTCTACGAGAACGATTGCTCCTGAACAGGAGAAGACGTTCAAGGAGGCTGCCGTTGTGTTTCTCGGAGCAGTTCTTAGCGTGATCGGAGTTAAACTGGTCGACGCATATTTACATGTGCATGTCGCCAAGGACTTGTGGGAGGCGCTCGAATCTAAGTTCGGGGCAGCCGATGCCGGGTGCGAGATGTATATTATAGAGCAGTTCCACGATTACAAGATGGTTGAAAACCGTCCTGTATTGGAGCAGGCTCATGAGATAATATGCATTGTTAAGGAGCTTGAACTTCTTAAGTGCGAGTTACCGGGCAAGTTTGTCGCGGGCTGCATAATTGCTAAGCTCCCTAATTCCTGGAGGAACTTTGCCACCACTCTGAAACATTAAAGGCGTGAATTCTCTATGGAGGATGCCATTGGCCATCTGAGTGTTGAGCAGAATTCGAAGGCAAAAGACTCGCACGGAAAAGGGGTCGAAGGGACTTCTGTCGCCAACATGGTGAACCAGAAGAACTTCAACTCCCACAAGCCCAAGGGAAAGAACAGTGTCCAACACAACACCGACTTTAAGAAGAAGGGTAAGAAGACCTTCAAGAAGAACAAGAAGGATGAGGGCTGCTTTACTTGTGGTTCGGTTGAACATTGGGCCAACAAGTGCCCAAACAAGTACAAGAAGCCAGGACAGGACTCCAAGTGTGTCAACATGATTGTGGGCAACAATGAGAATGGTGCATCCGGAGTACGGTAATCTGCTTATCGCTTTTTCGGTGTTTCAGCCTAACGATTGGTGGGTGGACACAGTGTGTGTTCACGCAGGTGTCTTGACATTTCATTGTTCACTTCTTACCAGTCACAAGCCACGGGTCCGTATTGATGGGGAATGGCGCGAGTGCTTACATTCATGGTGTTGGCACGGTCGATCTGAAGTTTACTTCGGGAAGGATCGTCTGGTGAAGAACGTGCAGCATGTCCCCGCCATCAAGAAGAACCTCATTAGTGGCTCCCTTCTATGTAGAGAAGGGTTTAATTTGGTTTTTGAGTCTAATAAATTAGTTGTTACGAAATATGGACTCTTTGTTGGAAAAGGTTATGAGAGCGGAGGGATGTTCCGCCTTTCCCTCGTAGATTTTTGTAATAAAGTCGTGAACCATATTCATTCGAATGTTAATGAACCTGAGGTTTGGCATTCACGTCTTTGTCACATTAGTTTCGGTGTTATGATGCCGCTAGCCAAGTTGGATTTAATCCCTTTAGCCAAAGGTTCTAAGTGCCTTTCATGTGTGCAAGCTAAGCAACCTCGCAAGCCTCACAAGGCCGCGGAGGAGAGACACTTGGCACCATTAGAACTCATACATTCTGATCTTTGTGAGATGAATGGTGTGTTGACTAAAGGTGGAAAGAAATACTTCATGAAATTGATAGATGATTCCGCTAGATATTGCTATGTCTATCTGTTAAATACTAAAGATGAGGCTCTACACTGCTTTAAAATCTATAAGATAGAAGTTGAGAATCAACTTGAAAAGAAAATTAAACGAGTCCGGTCAGATCGTGGTGGAGAGTACTTCTCGAGTGAGTTTGATTCCTTTTGTTCGGAACATGGCATTATTCATGAGAGGACGCCTCCCTATTCACCCCAGTCAAACGGGGTCGCCGAGCGGAAAAATCGTACTCTAACTGATTTGGTTAACGTCATGTTAGATACATCGGGTTTATCCAAGGCATGGTGGGGGAGGCTATATTGACGGCATGTCATGTCCTGAATAAAGTTCTGACAAAGGATAATGAGATCACTCCCTATGAGAAATGGGAAAAGAGAAGGACAACACTCTCGTACTTGCGCACTTGGGGTTGTTTGGCGAAAGTCAATGTGCCAATCCCCAAAAAGCGTAAGCTTGGACCAAAGACTGTGGACTGCGTTAATTTGGGCTACGCTAAGAACAGCGTTGGCTATAG
Source organism: Aegilops bicornis (assembly GCA_021605145.1). Lineage (NCBI taxonomy): Eukaryota > Viridiplantae > Streptophyta > Magnoliopsida > Poales > Poaceae > Aegilops > Aegilops bicornis. The sequence continues at coordinate 512,779,565 of CM038671.1, forward strand.
ATTTCTAGTAGTGAAATCTGAGGTACCGACCGTAAGGTCGGTACAATTATGGAGTCTAAGGATGCTACATTCTTTGAGGATATTTTTCCTATGAGAGATATGCAAAGCACTTCTAGACAGGAATCTGAGGAGACTCCTGAACCTGCCATCCTTATGGAATATTATGAACAAACACATGATGAAAATCCTGAGGAGGATGGCGAGGAAACCCTTGGTAGGGGCAAGAGACAAAGGATTGCAAAGACCTTTGGTGATGATTTCTTCGTGTACCTCGTGGATGATACTCCCACTTCTATTTCGTAAGCGTATGCCTCTCCGTGGTGACTCTTTGGAAGGATGCGGTCCGTGGCGAGATGGATTCCATCATGGCTAACGGGACATGGGAGATCATCGACCGTCCCTATGGTTGCAAACCACTGGGACGTAAGTGGGTGTTCAAAAAGAAGCTTAGGCCCGATGGTACGATTGAAAAGTACAAGGCTAGGCTTGTGGCCAAGGGCTATGACCAGCAAGAAGAGGAAGATTTCTTTGATACTTATTCACCTGTGTCTAGACTGACCACCATTCGATTATTACTCTCGTTGGCGGCCTCACATGGTCTTCTCGTCCATCAGATGGATGTTAAGACGACTTTTCTAAATGGAGGGCTAAACGAGGAAATCTACATGCAACCGCCTGATGGCTTTGTGATAGATGGTCAGGAAAGAAAGGTGTGTAGGTTGATAAAATATTTATATGGCCTGAAACAAGCACCTAAGCAATGGCATAATAAGTTTAATACAACTCTGACATCTATTGGTTTCGTTGTTAACGAGGCTGACAAATGTGTATATTATCGCCATGGTGGGGGCGAAGGAGTTATGCTGTGCTTGTATGTTGATGACATACTGATATTCGGAACAAACCTCAAAGTCATTGAGGAGGTCAAATCGTTTCTATCTCAGAACTTTGAGATGAAAGACCTTGGTGTGGCTGATGTTATCTTGAACATCAAGCTACTGAGAGATAATGAGGGTGGGATCACACTTCTGCAATCCCACTATGTTGAGAAGGTGTTGAGTCATTTTGGATATTCGGACTGCACACCATCTCAAACACCATATGATCCTAGCGTGTCGATTCAAAAGTCCAAAGGCATGGCTAAAGATCAATTGAGATACTCTCAAATTATTGGTTCACTGATGTACCTAGCGAGCGCAACGAGGCCTGACATCGCGTTTGCTGTGAGCAAACTGAGCCGGTTTGTTTCCAAACCGGGTGATGCACATTGGCATGCTGTTGAGAGAGTTATGCGCTATCTGAAAGGTACTATGAACTATGGACTTCACTATACCGGATACCCGTCGGTACTTGAAGGGTATAGTGATGCGAATTGGATCTCTGATGCTGATGAGATGAAGGCCACAACTGGGTATATGTTTACTCTTGGAGGTGGCGCTGTTTCCTGGAAGTCTTGCAAGCAAACGATCTTAACGAGATCGATAGTGGAAGAGAATTAACGGCATTAGACACATCTGGTGTTGAAGCGAGATGGCTTCGAGATCTTTTGACGGACTTGCCATTGGTTGATAAACCGGTTCCGGCTATCCTTATGAACTGTGACAATCAGACTATCATCACCAAGGTGAAGAGTTCAAAGGACAACATGAAGTCCACCAAACACATAAGAATGAGATTAAAAGCTGTCAGAAAATTAAGAAACTCCGGAGTGATGGCGTTGGACTATGTCCGTTGGACTATGTCCATACGGCTAAGAATCTGGCAGATCCCTTTACGAAAGGGCTATCACGTGTTGTGATAGATAATGCATCGAGGGAGATGGGTATGAGACCCACATGAGTTGCCATGGTGGTAACCCAACCTATGTGATCGGAGATCCCGTGAAGTAGGACCTGGGAAAACAAGCCAGTGGCGAACTGAGGAGAGTAACTATACTAACCCACTCCGTTGAAGATACAATACTCTCGATACTGTATGGTAGGATGACTACTGTCTTAATGTGTTCCGAAGCTTATATAAGCAAGATGCTATCCTACAGAGCGATCTTTGGAGGAATACACCTATATGAGCCCGACTGCTGGTCACAGTCTATGAGATTGGGGTGATCTCTAGTAAGCTCATGAATAGGCCAGGAGTGTGACTTATATGCTCCACCCGAGGGGTCAGCCTTCGGCAGCCCAGTACTAGTGAGACATGTGGTGAAACTTCTTACGCCTAAACCGACAATTTAAGGCATAGTCCATTGTTCGGTTGTGAAGGAGTGTAGCTACTTGCTCTAAGTGAAGCTCAACCTTAATGTGTCTTCACCTAAACACTGGTATATCGAAACAAGAATTGAACAGAGGACACAATGGGCCCTCGAGATGCAGTGGGGATTGCTGAAATTTGAGATGGGCTCTAGGCCCATATAGCAATTTCTGAAAAATCTCTAAGGGCCCATGTGGGTTATATGGCACTAGGTGTAGTGGGAAGTTTAGTCTCACCCCAAAAGTGGAAGAGAAGTTGGACCTCCTTATAAGGGTTTCTCTTCTACATGATATTGGAGCTTGAGAAGAGAAGAGGCCCTCGCGCACTCCTCCTCCGCCGCCCGCCTCGTCACGACGCGCCGCGGGTTGCGGGATTGAGCCGAGCCGAGCCGAGCTCACACCTACGCGATTATTTTTGCCAGTCACTAACGGAGAGTTCTCTGACAGCTGGGCCACAATCTAAGACGTCGGATCGTGGGCTGTTGCGGACTCGGACGTGGGTCGAGCCCACGTCTCTCCACGCGGCTGTGTCTATATAAGTGTGTGGTGTCTCCTAACCCTAGCCGCCACGAACAGATCACATCTGCTCATGCGCACGCCCACCGTCGTTCCTTTGTTGCTGCTGCCGCCGGTGACTCCATCCCGTCCGCCACGTACACGGTTGACGGGAGAGCAGGTCTCCGAAACCACGCCTTCCGGTTCTGTAAAGGCGAATAGGTTTTTGGGCAGCGATTACGCTGATCGCCGCTTCCGATCGTCTACTTCCTCTACGTCCGCGTCGCCTTTATCATCACCATGTCCACCGACGCCCGACCGTGCCGCCGCCAAGAAAGCTGAAGCCGACAAGAAGGCCGCCGAGGACGCCATTGCTGCCACCAAAGCCGCCCTCTGCATGGCCTCTTGGAGGGTATAACTCGTTTATCCCGCTCCTACTGTTTTCTGTTTTAGCCATACTAGCGTTATACGTAGATCTTTCTGCAATTAGCGTAGTATATGCTTGCTTGACTGAATATCAGTATGCGTTTATTTGTGTCAATGCCATACTAATGATTTACTCGTGAATTAATTTAATCGAGAAATTGACTATTTACTCAACATGACGTACTCGTAGCACATCCCATCAATTTCAAAAATGTCCCGCCGTAGCTCTCCGTCAAAGAGAGCGGCCGAGGAGAACTTGCCTTCAAACCCAACGAGGCGAGAGTGCAGCCATGCATGTAGCCACACGCATCGCTGTATTAAACTATCCGCCCACAGTCCGTGATGGAGCCTAACCACTTGGCCAAGTGTGCTTTTGATGCGCTGCAAGCTGGTTACTTTTAATTGAAAATTGAATAGTTTCGTTCTGGTAGTAGTAGTAGGATACTATGTGCACACGCACGCATCTGCTGTCGACCGATCGATGGCCCGTGGCTGTGAAGTTTGACTAGTGTCCAAAGCTGCCAATGGCGTCGCAGGCCCATGCATGTGGCTCTGAAGTTTATCCGTCTAGCTCCGTTTTTCATTTCCATGTGGAGTAGTAGTAATAGCTAGTAGTACTAGTGTGTGCTCGAGCACATGTGGCCTGCTGTTTTGTCACACACCTTTGGCCTTTGCGTGAACACCAGGAGCCACGCAGCGGATTAACAACTTGGGCAACACTACTTGCCGATTAAATATCTCTCTGCATTGCTTCCTCATTCGGTAAGGGTTGAAGGAAAAATCAGGCTCAGATCTGTCGAATTCACAACTCCCACTTTGCTGCAAGGAGTATATATAAATTAAACTACAAGAGTATAGTTTAATTTACCCCAAATCTATCAACTAATCGCATTTTCCTTTTTGCCTTCCCAAAAATTATGCAGTGATTAGTTGGACTGAAGATACATTTTTTACTGGAGATACGGTTGGCCACATACTCTCCTGCGGAGTACTGAGAAACCGACAGTACGAGTTTAAGCACCTACCAATTCAAGTTCTGGTAGAGATTCACGAGGCGTCGTGTTGATCCCATCAGTGCCTTCCTTGATCCAGTTCTTTTTCAGCGCACTTTCGAACCCCTTCAAACGGTTACTTTTACATTTACACGAGAAATCCCATATAATGTCGCTCAAAAAGTTTTTTTTTGAAACAAGTCAAAAAGTATAGTTGTCTGCAATGGAGTATGATTGGTGCAACTTTTATTTTCCAACTCTTTTCCACGCTTTGGTAGGCAGACAAGTCTGTGCGACCTATAGCTTCAAACAGAACAGACCCTAATATTTGTGGAGCTGAGCACAGAATCTCGGCGAATATTCAAGAGATAATATGGCAGACTTATGGACTTTGACTTGCAGACTTATTTGTCCTGCCTGAAACAGCATTTGTGAAGCTGTCATCACACAGAATCTAGCTACTAGCCAGGTTCTAGCCTTATAGGCGACGAGCACGCTACTACATTTGATTTTACAATAAAATTCATTCGCAGTCTGATTACTTAGACTAGCCACAATGGGTAGTAATATAAAGTAGTAACAGACTACTTTATGTTACTACTCTACTATGTTACTACATCTATAATGGGAAGTAATATATGTGTAGTAACATGCAACACTTCATTTATTATGCTATAGACTTATGTTGTCTTAATATGTGTGATGTTACAGTAACTAGCTAAGTTACTAGAACTACCTCTTTCTTCATTAACTCATTGCCACGTAGATAAATTTGCTGAGTTGGACTTGAAGTTACTGCTGAAATTACTCCCCTTGTGGCTAGTCTTAACAAGCGATGAACGCTTGGATCCTACGGCATGCAGTCTGTAGGTTTAGGAAACATATGCTCGATTTCTTTACTTCGTCTTCCTAGCAAATCAAAGGAGGCAGGTTCTCGCAAAAATAAAAATAAAAATCATAGGAGGCAGTGTGTTGGTCTCACTCACCGCGCGATCCTAAATGGACGTCCGCTTTGCCCGGAATCGGTCCGTTTGGGTAAGGCAATGGGGTCGTGTCCGGGCATGTCCTGGGATGCGGTGGCCATGCGCCCAGCGCGCGGCCGCATCCGTTTGCCCCATCTTGTCCGTCGAGGCAAAAAATGCTCATATTTTCATATCAAAACAAGTTTGCACGTCCAAATATTAATTGTCTGAAAATAAAAATTGTTTACAACCCAATCGAAATTGTCTCTAATAAAATAGTTTTACAACCAAATCGAAATTGTCTTGAATGAACATAAAATGAACCAATACATCCACTGGTTGCCAATGTGATCCCACACGTGCTCAACCAAGTCATTTTGAAGATCCAAATGAGTGTGCCAATCACGCAGCTCATGATGGAATTGGACAAATTGTTCAAATGTGGCCGGTTCTAGGTGCAGGGGCTCAACATTTTCACCTTGATAATCAAATCCTTGATCGAAGATACTCTCATCACGCTCGTCCTCGACGATCATGTTGTGCATGATCACACAAGCAGTCATCACCTCCCAAAGCTTTCTTTCATCTCATGACAGTGCAGGGTTTCGAACGATACCCCATCGGGATTGAAGCACACCAAAAGCACGTTCCACATCCTTTTTAGCACTCTCCTGCATTTGGGCAAATCTCTTTCTCTTGTCATCTTGGGAGTTCGAGATTGTCTTCACAAAAGTTGACGACTGAGGATATATACCATCAGCTAGATAGTATCCCTTGTTGTACTGGTGGCCGTTGATCTCAAAGTTGACACATGGGGAGTGGCCTTCTGCAAGCCTTGCGAAGACTGGAGAATGCTGCAGCACGTTGATATCATTGTGAGAACCCGTCATGCCGAAGAAAGAATGGCATATCCAAAGATCCTGCGAAGCCACCGCTTCTAATATGACAGTGCACGCTTTGACATGCCATGCCAAGCAAATGAACAGTTCTTCCACCCCCAGTGCATACAATCTATGCTGCCAAGCATGCCTAGAAAGCCTCTAGCTGCGTTGGTCGCCAACAATCTCTCTGTATCAGTGGCAGTTGGCTGCCTCAAGCACTCCGGGCCAAACACCTCGATCACAGCCTGGCAGAACTTGTACATTGACATCAGACATGTTGTCTAACTCATACGCACATACTCATCCACCAGATCGCCTGAAATTCCATATGCAAGCATGCGGATGGCCGCGGTGCATTTCTGGTAAGAGAAGAATCCAAGCTTGCCAATGGCATTCGTCTTGCACTCGAAGTATGGGTCATGAGCAACCACTACACATGCCTTTCCATTCGAAAATGGTGATGAAATTTATCCGGCTTGAAGAGCGGGGTGTTCGCAAAGTAATCGACATAGAGCAGGGCGTGGCCTTTCTCCATGTTGCGGTTCAGGTTGGGAGCACGGCCAGGGAGTGACCCCCTGTACCGAGGAAGCTGCCGTTGAATGTGGTCGTGAAAGATCAGTGCAGCCATCACAAGATCTTCATCATCTAACGACGAATCGTCCGATGCATAAATGAAGTGGTGGAAGAAAAACTCATCTCCACTGTCCATACATTTGTGGGCAAAGTGTCGAACACCTTGCGGTCGTGGTGGCAAAGAGGCCGCGATGATCACCTCGATGCAGCAGGGGTGGTTGGCGGCCGGCTACTGGCCGCTCTAGAGCACTCATCGGAAGCTGCCGCGGCCGCCTGGTACGTCGCCGGCGGTCGTATCCCCTCTGCCGCCGGCTGCGACGGCCAAACCTCCTCCGATCGATGGCCAAAACTACGGCGAAAGCGCGGGCGTGGTGGCGGCCATGTCGAGACGTGGTTTGGTATGGACGGCCGGGGGCTGCGCGGTGAGGAGGCGGCCGGAGAATAGCGGCGGCGCCGGCGGCGGGGCGGGGCGGGGAGAGGGGGTGGAGGCGTTGGAAGCGAAGGGACTGCTAGTGTCCCCGACAGGCGGGCCACGGGGGGACAAGGGCGTGCGGCGAGCCCGTCCGCGCGATGTTCGTTTCACCCCAAACTCGATGCAGGTTTGGACCGGGATGGGTCGAAAACAGACGAAATCCGGACATTTGTCCGTTTGGGGCCGCGTGTTGGGCCGCGCTATTCGTCCGTTCTACCCCAAAAGAACGCACACGGACAAAATGGGTCGCGCGGTGGAATTGGCCTCACATTCGCAGGAAACAAAAGCATTTCGTTTCAGAATTCAGAATCGACAAGGGCTTTCGTGCGAAACACCCATGCTGCTTTGCTACCATGGAAAACGACCTCACACATGCCGAGATCCGAGCCACGGTCAGCCCGGTCTCTCTCCGTCTCAATAAACATTTGAAGAAGCGCAGGGTTGACTTGCCATATCAGCCCTCCTCATGTACTCCTGTACTACTCCATATGCATTGCAGGTGGCCGGAATATGGCTTGTGCTGCACGCGAAGTCCTGCTCAAATCCATCACCCAATCGATTCCGACGTTCAGTATGAGTTGTTTCTTGTTGACAAAGAAGGTATGCAAGGGTTTGACGTCTTGCATGGCCAAGTACTGGTGGGCGAGCTCTTTGGACAAGCGGTCCCCTCACTGGATTTCCTGGAATAATCTTGCAACACCTAAAGCAAAGGGCGGGATGGGCTTCAAAGACTTACACTTATTTAATCTAGCCATGCTAGGGAAGCAAGGATGGCGTTTGATCACTCATCCGGACTCCCTCTGCTCCGTAGTTACGAAGGGAAAGTATTTCCCGCTGACAGATTTCCAAAATTCTACGCCCAGTTCGGTCTTCAACCACCTGGAAAGCCATTATAGCAGGACGGAAGGCCCTCGACACGGGACTCATCAAACGCGTCGGGGATGGTTCGTCGATCTCGACGTGGACAGATCGATGGATCCCTAGTACCATCTCTCTGAAACCTACAGGTCGCATTGGTGATGCCCAACTTGACAGAGTTTCAGACTTGATTGACAACTACAAGATGGGTTGGAAAGTGGAAGTTGTAAGGCAGAATTTCCTCCACCCAGATGCAGAGGCCATATTGAACATCCCCTTGAATTCTGCGGGAGGCGAAGATACAATTGCTTGGGCCCTCGAAAAATCTGGCATCTACTCTGTTAAATCAGCGTATCGTTCTCTTGTGACTCACAACGAGCTTGGCTCTCTAGAGGAAGGGACAATCACAGAAACCTCAAGGACAGATAAACAGACGTGGGATGCTCTTTGGAAACTTCATGTGGTACCCAAAGTGCGAGTCTTCTGGTGGCGAGTTATGAGAGGTATCCTCCCGGACTCGGTCACTCTTCAATATAGACATATCAAAACTCAAAGCATATGCGACATCTGCAAAGCCATGAATGAGGATCTGATGCATGCACTCATACACTGTGTGCACGCTAAAGCTTTCTGGATAGCAGCGAAGGATCGGTTTAAATTTTCACTTCCGGGACTTCATCCAGATTCTTGGGCTCGAGATATCTTGCTCGACGACATGTTTTCCGATGACACAAGGTGCAAGATTATTACCATTATGCGCTCCATATGGACTTCACGGAACCATTGGACACATGACAGGGATGGATATGAACCTGTTCACGTGATCAAGTGGGTGCATGAATCTTTGACAATACTGGAATTGCCAGTAAGCAGATCTAAGCTTTCTCCCATGCAGTGTTGGCGGCCACCGGACGTGGGGTGGGTGACAATCAACACAGATGGTGCAATCAATTCAGACGCTATGAAAGGTGGAGCAGGTGGTGTTGTTCACTCGCACTTAGCGTTTCTAGCAGCATGGAGTAAGCCGCTGCCCGACGTGACGGACCCTTTCATTGCGGAGCTCAAAGCATTCCGGGAGGGAGTGATTTTCGCTCATCTCCGCAGATACTCATATGTGATCATATAGGTCGACTGCCTCGAGTTAGTCAACCTATGGCACTCGTGAGACAATACGCGGTCTATTGCCTCCCCTATTCTTTCAGAACTAGGTGATTTGATACTCACTTTTGCTTCTTTCTCAGTCATTCATGTTGGAAGGACTATCAATCAACCGGCTCATCTATGTGCTCAGCGAGCTGGTGCCCAAGATGGAACGGAGAGCTGGCTCAATGTGAGCCCTAGTTTTCTTATTAGCAGCCTACGGGCAGATTGTAATCAACTTCTAGTTCATTAATAAAGCTCCCTAGTTCGATGCAAAAAAAAAAGATTGCAAACAAGGCCCCCCGGGTTAACTAAACCGGCTATACCGCTATAGTAGTAGCAGTGTAAACATAAAGAAGAGGCACTCGCGTGTTCCTTGCAATGCAAACCTCTCATCCGCACATCGACCACGAGTCAGTCCACGATCGCGGAGGGGACGACACGACAACGTACCACACACCGACCGCACCATCTCGCATGTGGCCCTTCTTCTGGCGGCCACCGCGTCGGCCGACAGAAACCACGCTCTGCGGATTGCCGAAGAGACTCGACCGATGATTTAACTTGCGGGAGGGGCGGCGTGCGTACCACGCGTGCCTACTAGCCTCGCTGCATTTCTCGTTGGCTCCTCCGCTCCGTCCGTGGTCTTGAAAGTCAAGCTTGCCGCTCTGGACTTTTGTCCCTGGGTTCGAGCCTCTGTCTTCAACCTTCCCTGCGTGTGCGAGACGCTGCGACGGTGTGTTCTCCAAGGCACACGATGACACGACACAACATTTGTATGTGCGGTGCATGCAGGTGTGGCGATGAACCGGCACGTCACCGCTGCTTTTACCGAAAGAGGTTTCCCCACTTTGTATACAAAGCAATCAACCGATACATTCAACGATAGATGCAAGGGCGAAAGCAGCACAGTCACGCTCAAATAAAAAAGAAAAAGAAAAAACAAAAGAAACTAAAGCCAACAACGGCGGATCAACAGAAAATGAAGAAACCTCGTGGCCGCTGCACCCATCGGAGATCGCCCACCAAGCTCCGAGCCTCCGAACCGCCGGTACCAATCAGCACCTCCAAGGAGGGACGCGACGATGACGACACTGCTGCCAAGGGTTTTCCCCGATACGCTTTGAGGAGATAGGAAGGGTAGCCCTGACGCCCTTCAGAAAGGTCAGGCGGTACCTACAAGCACCACCGCGTCGGTGTCGGCCAAGCCAACAGGGATTTCTCCCGATCCCAACCTCCACCTCAGGCACTCCCGAGCTCGCCACCAAACAGACCCTCACCCTGCGCCAACCCGGTCACGAAGCTTCCCACGCCGTCTCACCACGGCACCGTGAAGCATGGTCCGCACAAAGAAGGAGAGGAGCCGGGACTAGGGCAGCAGCACCGTTAGCGCGCGGGAGGGCCCGGCCTCCACCGTCGAAGACGGTAGCTGACCGGACGCAATAGCAAGAACATACCAGGCCCGTGGCCGCACAGGCCCGGCCGGGATCTCCGAGGCCCGTAAAGTTCCCGCCGCCAGCAGCTGCGGCACGCCGTCGACGCCACCGCCCCTGTCCAAGCGGCTCCCCTGCCTCCCCGCACAGAGAGCCGCCAAGTGGAAGCACCACCACCACGCGCACCACCGGCCACCACCACCAGATCGCCACACCGCCACCGGCCGAGCCGCACCACCACCGCACGCCTGCGATGGAGAGCACCAACGCAGCCGCCGGGGGCCCGGCCGGACCCGGCCGCCGCCCGCCGCCCGCGCCGCTTATCGGGCGGATCCGGCCGCCACGGCGAGGCGCACACCACCTGCATCGCCACGCCTCACCACGCCTGCCAGGAGGCCGCGCGCCGCCACGCCGTAGTGCCCCGCATCCGCACCACGCCCGCACCCGAAGAAGCGGCCCACGCCGCCCCGTCGCGCCGGGGGAAGAACATGCCCCTCCACCGCCGGCGCCGGTCGGGCTTCGCCCGGCCGCGCTCCATGGTGGTGGCGAGGGAGGAGGGAGGAGGAGGGGAGGCTCGCGGTGAGCGGATCTGGGGGCCCTCGCCGGCCGCCTCGTGGGTGGCTCTTGAGAGGAAGGGTTTCGGGAGCGTCGTCCAAGACCCAAAGCAGTGATTGTATGTGTGGTCGCCGCTGCTTTTCTTTTGTGGGAGCAGCTACCTATCAATCGACTGACCCTAGAAATGGGTAAGTCGATGACCCCAGAAATGGATCAGTCGAATGACAAAAACCACAAACAGATAGATCAAAAGAAAGATTTGACTGACCCAAACTTGGGGTCAGTCGAAAAGCCGAGAAAGTGTTTGTTTCTGTATGTTTTGTCTTCTGGCCACAACCCACATCTAAAACGGGCCTGAACCCGCTAAGAAACTAACCCACTTAACAATATGCACCTAACGCACACAACACTACTAGGTCTTCTTCCTCCCCCCTTTCTTCCCGAAACCAGAGGACTGAGCCGCCACCATGGATGGTGAAACAAACCTGAGATGATTGATCTCTTCTGACTTCTGTTTAGATCTTCTGCTTGCATTTCTTCCTACCAAAACCCTTCTCCTCCAGTCGCCTAGAGATCCCAAGCTGAAGAACCAGAAAAAATGGATGAGTTCTCGTATCATTCTGAGATCTCGGATATGTCAAGGAAAAAGCAAAACCGGCGAGAGACAAACCTCGAGATCAATCTGCTACACGTATTTCAAAGGTAATACTGATAATCCCCCTCCACTTCTTTGCTCAGCTTCATATCTGCTTCTTGAAGATAAATTGGGCATCTTATACCCTTTTACTAGATCAGGAACCAAACACTGATAAAATAGTGAATGAGCTGGTGTGTTGTCGTGATTTGAAACATATGAGTAGAAAAGTTGCACATTCAGAGAACTAAAGTTGATTGTCCTGGAAAATGTTGCTGCATGGATATAGTTGGGTCAATTTCTTTATAATTCTTGCAACAAATAGATTGCACTTCTTGAGTAGCAAAGGAACATTTAGATATGCAATTTCAATTATACCACAGCATCCTACACATATATCTGAACAAGTTATTTTTGTTCGGTTAATCCAGAACATCCCCGGATACAAAATCCATACACAAAAAGATTTAAACAAAAAATTTGTATTCATGTACTCATTTATCTACATTTGAATTGCATTTCTGAACTTATTTATTGTATTTATTTATCTGAAGTTACTTCAGACACACTCACAAATCAAAGGTTTTATATTAAAAAATGCTAGTAGAAGATTCGTAGTAATTTAGTTCATAATCTATAGTTAAAACAAAAGACCAACCAGAAATAAAACCATGAAAGTTTGCATTCATTCAGCATGAATGCCTTTTCGTTTTGAATGAACTAGATTGTGAAAACTACGCTTGCTGTTGTTAATTTTAAGGTGCAACTACCAGAAATAAGTTCATTGTGCAAAAGTGCAAATTGAGTTTCCACTTTCAGGTAAACGTACTGGGACAAGATATGTATCACCATGGATATTATTACAGTGAAGAAAGACAAGAAGACAACACGGTTAGCAACAATTTCTCAAGCAAAAAATGTCTGTTTACATGCTAACATTTTTTAAGTGATTATGAATACAAAAATTGTTGGGGAACGTAGCATGCAATTTCACAAAAAATTCCTACGATCACGCAAGATCTATCTAGGAGATGCATAGCAATGAGAGGGGGGAGTGTGTCCACGTACCCTCGTAGACCGAATCTTGAGCGTTTATACTTAACGCGATTGATGTAGTCTAACGTCTTCTCGATTCAACCGATCAAGTACCGGACGTACGACACCTCCGAGTTCTGCACACGTTCAACTCGATGACGTTCCTCAAACTCTTGATCCAGCAAAGTGTCGAGGGAGAGTTTCGTCAGCACGACGGTGTGGTGATGGTGATGGGGAAGTGATACGCGCAGGGCTTCGCCTAAGCACTACGACAATATGACCGGAGGAGGAAACTGTGGAGGGGGGGCGCCGCACACGGCTTGGAACAATTGATGTGTATTGGAGGTGCCCCCGCCCCCGTATATAAAGGAGGGAGAGGGGAGGAGGCCGGCCTAGGCGCGCCTCAAGTGGGAGGAGTCCCACTTGGGCTCCTAGTCCAATTCGCCCCCCCCCCTTTCCTTTTACCGGAAGAGGAAAGGGGAAAGGAGAGACATGAGGAGAAGGAAAGGGGGCGCTGCCCCCTCCCCTTGCCCAATTCAGACTCCTCCCTTGGGGGGGGGGCACCCCTTGTGGGCTGGTTTGCCTCCCTCTTATGGCCCATATGGCCCATATCTTCCCCCGGGGGGTTCCGGTAACCCCCGGTACTCCGATACATTCTGAAACACTTCCGGTGTCTGAATACCATCGTCCAATGTATCAATCTTTACCTCTCAACCATTTCGAGACTCCTCGTCATGTACGTGATCTCATCCGGGACTCCGAACAATCTTAGGTCACCAAAACACATAACTCATAATACAAATCGTCATCGAATGTTAAGCGTGTGGACCCTACGGGTTTGAGAACTATGTAGACATGACCGAGACACCTCTCCGGTCAATAACCAACAAAGGAACCTGGATGCTCATATTGGTTCGCACATATTCTACGAAGATCTTTATCGGTCAAACCGTAATGACAACATACGTTATTCCCTTTGTCATCGGTATGTTACTTGCCCGAGATTTGATCGTTGGTACCTGCATACCTAGTTCAATATCGTTACTGGCAAGTCTCTTTACCCGTTCCGTATTACATCATCTCGCAACTAACTCATTAGTCACATTGCTTGCAAGGCTTATCATGAAGTGCATTACCGAGAGGGCCCAGAGATACCTCTCCGATACTCGGAGTGACAAATCCTAATCTTGATCTATGCCAACCCAACAAATACCTTCGAAGATACCTGCAGAGCATCTTTATAATCACCGAGTTACATTGTGACGTTTGATAGCACACAAGGTATTCCTCCGGTATTCAGGAGTTGCATAATCTCATAGTCAAAGGAATATGTATAAGTCATGAAGAAAGCAATAGCAATAAAACTTAACGATCATTATGCTAAGCTAACAGATGGGTCTTGTCCATCCCATCATTCTCCTAATGATGTGATCCCGTTCATCAAATGACAACACATGTCCATGGTTAGGAAACTTAACCATCTTTGATTAACGAGCTAGTCTAGTAGAGGCATACTAGGGACACTGTATTTTGTCTATGTATTCACACATGTATCAAGTTTCCGGTTAGTACAATTCTAGCATGAATAATAAAAATTTATCATGATATAAGGAGATATAAATAACAACTTTATTATTGCCTCTAAGGCATATTTTCTTCAGTCTCCCACTTGCACTAGAGTCAATAATATAGATTTCATTGTAATGATTATAACACCCATGGAGTCTTGGTGCTGATCATGTTTTACTCGTGAAAGAGTCTTAGTCAACGGGTCTGTCACATTCAGATCCGTATGTATTTTGCAAATCTCTTTGTCTTCCTCCTTGACTTGATCATGGATGGAGTTGAAGCGTCTCTTGATGTGTTTGGATCTCTTGTGAAATCTGGATTCCTTCGCTAAGGCAATTGCTCCAGTATTGTCACAAAAGATTTTCATTGGACCCGATGCACTAGGTATTACATCTAGATCGGATATGAACTCCTTCATCCAGACTCCTTCATTTGCTGCTTCCGAAGCAGCTATGTACTCCGCTTCACACATAGATTCCGCCACGACGCTTTGCTTGGAACTGCACCAACTGACAGCTCCACCATTCAATATAAATACGTATCCGGTTTGCGACTTAGAGTCATCCGGATCAGTGTCAAAGATAGCATCGACATAACCATTTACGACGAGCTCTTTGTCACCTCCATAAACGAGAAACATATCCTTAGTCCTTTTCAGGTACTTCAAGATGTTCTTGACCGCTTTACAGTGATCCACTCCTGGATTACTTTGGTACCCCCCTGCTAAACTTATAGCAAGGCACACATCAGGCTTGGTACACAGCATTGCATACATGATAGAACCTATGGCTGAGGCACAGGGAATGACTTTCATTTTCTCTCTATCTTCTGCAGTGGTCGGGCATTGAGTCTGACTCAACTTCCCACCTTGTAACACAGGCAAGAATCCTTTCTTTGACTGATCCATTTTGAACTTCTTCAAAACTTTATCACGGTATGTCCTTTGTGAAAGTCCAATTAAGCATCTTGATCTATCTCTATAGATCTTGATGCCCAATATATAAGCAGCTTCACCGAGGTCTTTCATTGAAAAACTATTATTAAAGTATCCTTTTATGCTATCCAGAAATTCTATATCATTTCCAATCAACAATATGTCATCCACATATAATATCAGAAATGCTACAGAGCTCCCACTCACTTTCTTGTAAATCTGAGCTTCTCCAAAAGTCTGGATGAAGGCGACACTTGATCAGCGATATGGTAACGGAGTAATCACCAGTCAGTTTGATAAAACCATATGCTTTGATCACTTCATCAAAGCGTATATTCCAACTCCGAGATGCTTGCACCAGTCCATAAATGGATCGCTGTAGCTTGCACACTTTGTTACCACCTTTATGACATTACAAAAAAATACACTTCCGTGATGATACGTGTTTGTCACAGTAGGTCACGTTTTTTGTCATGCATGTACATCCATGACAAACTTATGACAGAATCAAGATAGTCATAAATGTTGAGGGAGTCCCGGATTAGGGGGTGTCCGGATAGCCGAACTATCACCGTTGGCCGGACTCCTGGACTATGAAGATACAAGATTGAAGACTTCGTCCCGTGTCCGGATGGGACTTTCCTTGGCGTGGAAGGCAAGCTTGGCGTCTGAGATATGTAGATCTCCTACCATTGTAACCGACTACGTGTAACCCTAACCTATCCGGTGTCTATATAAACCGGAGGGTTTTAGTCCGTGGGGCGAACAACAATCATACCATAGGCTAGCTTCTAGGATTTAGCCTCCTTGATCTCGTGGTAGATCTACTCTTGTACTACCCATATCATCAATATTAATCAAGCGGGGTAGGGTATTACCTCCATCGAGAGGGCCCGAACACAGGTAAAAACATCGTGTCCCTTGTCTCCGATTACCATCCGCCTAGGCGCACGATTCGGGACCCCCTACCCGAGATCCGCCGGTTTTGACACCGACATTGGTGCTTTCATTGAGAGTTCCTCTGCGTTGCGTCGCCGTCGGGAAGGATGCCTCATCCCGTCTTTAAAGACGATACTATCACCAAAGGAGCCTTGGCCACTGGCCAGACTCTCCGGCTAGGTGGTTTTCTTATGACCGCCAGTTCGGCCGCCGCGCCGATGATGACTTCTCAAGTCATCGAAACCAATCTTCACGTTAATTCGGAACTTGCGAGCAGTTAGATCGATCGAGCTCTCCTCCGTAAGCGAGCTCTTGGATCGCATCGCCGCATACTGAGTCGCCACAGACTACGACCAGATCGGGCCTAAAACCGATCTGAGAGAGATCAACTCTCCCCAAGCTACCCATCATGTTGCTGTGATAGAGGAGCAATGCGGCGATTCTTCTTCTATCTTAAGGACTAGCTACGTCCGGATTCCCGCAGAGGGACGGATGTCAATCAAGCCCTGAACTTAAAGTCAGGCGGCGGGTTGGACTCATTGGATAGCATTCAAAAATCCAAACTTCCGATTTCGGAAACTTCTCGGCCCCTGAGTCTTAAATTGGACGGGGTTTCGGATCTAGTTCCACCCGCCCACCCAAACATTAGCGATCTATCCCGAATTCGGCAAGAGCCAACTGAAACAGTACATCATTACTGGGCCAGATTACTCCTGGTTATGGACAGGATAAAGGACTGCCAAGAGAAGGACGCAAGCTCACTTTTTTGCAATAATTGCACGGACAAAGGAATCCTAAACGCCATAAGTCGTCGCGAAATTACACGCTTTGATGACTTGGTGACCATAGTACAAAAATCTTTGTGCGATGGAGAGTGCTTGGAAAACCGAAAGTCAATTTTGGGATAATCCGGCCCCGAATACATCCCTAGTCCGGAATAAAAGGGTGCATCATCACCAAGCACCTGGATTAAACATCAAAAAACAAAAACCCCCAAAGGGTACGGAACCGTACTAGAGGGTTGGCTAAATGGACCCTGCAAAATTCATAGCACAGAGGGCGCCGCTCCAACTCATAGCCTTCGAGCATGTTGGATACTACGATAGGTGGCCAAAAGTGGCGAAGAGCTTCTAGCTTCAGAATCCCAGCCCAGCAATACCAGTACGGTGTTAACAGTCTTCGAGACTTTCGCATCAAATAACATGCGGAAACGAACACTCCATAACCTTGCGAAGTCTACCAAGTAGCAACAATACATCCATGGGTGACACGGCTATTACCTTTAATGCCGATGTGAACCCAAATTCTGAACAGCGAGCACCGGCCGCATTGGTTCTCGGTCCAATAGTGGACGGATTTCGCCTTACAAAGGTACTCATGGATGGCGGCGTGATCGAACCTCATCTACGAGGAAACCCTCCGAAAAATGGAAATAGACTGGAACCGCATTGGCGAAGCAAGCACAACCTTTAGAGGAATAATCCCTAGCCGGGAAGCATGCTACAGGAAAAATCACACTTTGGGCGTAGTGTTAGGCTCACGGACAATTACAGGTCCGAGGAGGTCACATTTCAAGTGGCCCCGTTCAGCAGCGGATATCATGCTTTATTCGGGCGAGAGGCATTCACAATTTTTCAAGCTATACCCCATTATGGGTACATGAAGCTTAAAATGCCCGGACCTAACGGAATCATCACTCTTGCTAGTGATCCGAACATAGCACTCCGCGCCGAAAACAAGACAGTCGCACTGGCCCTCGAGGCACTATCCGAAGCCCTAGCGGCCGAGGAACTCACCGCGATGCGCTCCACGGAGAACAGGGACGATGTGATACTTGATAAAAGATCCAAGTCCACCTCTTTTAAACCGATAGATGAAATAGTCAAATTCCAAGTCCATCCAACGGACCTGCAAAGACGGCCTCCATTGGGGCACAATTAAACCCTGATGTAGACGCCGCACTTCGAGAATTTCTACGAAAAGCGGGACATTTTTGCACGGCACCCTTCGGACATGCCGGGAATCCCACGTCGGTTGGCGAGCACAGCCTAAATATCCTAAAAGGATTCAAGCGATCAAACAGGCTCTTCGGCGCTTTTCCGAACCCAAGAGACAGGCCATGGGAGAGGAGCTAGCCAAGCTTCTGGAAGCCAGATTCATCAGAGATATAAAACATCCGGACTGGTTAGCAAATCTGGTGATGGTACCAAAGAAGTACAAATCCTGGCGCCTATGTGTTGATTTCAAAGACCTTAATAAGGCTTCCCCAAAGGATCCCTCCCCCCTCCCTCGAATTGATCAAATTATCGGCCTTCTGACGGAGACCACGACTCATTGTGCTTCCTCGACGCGTACTCCGGCTACCACCAAATCAAGATGGCGGAGCAGAACCAAGCTGCAACAACATTCATCACTCCATACGGCCCATTCGCTTCAACACAATGCCCTTCGGGCTCAAAAATGCCCGGCACAACATATCGGCGCATGATTCGGACATGTCCGCAAATCAGATCGGCAAAAGCGGTGGAAGCATATGTAGATGACGTGGTCGTCAAATCCAAGCATGTCGAGACTATAGTAGACGATTTGAGGCTCACATTCGACAATCTTCAAAAATATGACATCAAGCTCAATCCGGAAAAATGCGTCTTCGGCGTTCCAGCCGGAAAGCTCCCGGGCTTCATTGTGTCCGGTAGAGGAATTGAAGCAAACCCAGCCAAGATCCGAGCTCTGTCACAATTGGATATTCCAAAAGACCTCAAACAAATACAAAATTATTTGGATGCGAAGGGGCTCTAAGCCGCTTTATTTCCCGTTTGGGAGAAAAGGCGTTACCCCTTTACCGCCTCCTCCGCCGCACCGAACACTTCGAGTGGACGGATGCCGCCACGGCCGGACTAGAAGAGATAAATGCCATATTGGTAACAAATCCGGTCTGGCGCGCAGCGTGGGCGAACCAATGCTATTATATATCGCCGCAACACATCAAGTTGTCAGCGCGGTGCTCGTTGTCGAATGAGAAACGGACGGACACCGGTTCCCTCTTCAAAGACCAGTTTATTATGTGTCCATTGTCCTCACTCCATGCAAGTCCCGGTACCCACATTATCAAAAGATAGCATACGCGGTGTTCATGGCATCCCGGAAGCTGCGACACTACTTTCAAGAGTGTTCGATAACGGTAGCCTCTGAAGTACCTCTTAACGACATTATAAACAACCGCGACGCATAGCGGGCGGATTGCTAAATGGGCCATAGAGCTCCTTCCATTCGACATAACCTATAAGCCACGACGAGCTATCAAGTCGCAGGTTTTGGCCGACTTCGTGGCCAAATGGACCGAAGCCGAACTCCCTAAAGAGTACGGCGCATACTCCAATTGGATCATGCACTTTGACGGCTCCAAAATGTTGGCCGGCACAGGGGTGGCGTCGTCTTAGCGTACCCAACCGGGACACAGTCCAATCGTCCTTGAGATAATGTATCTGACGGACTCGAACAACGCGGCGAATCTGAGGCCCTTCGCACGGCCTCCGGATGGCGATCTCCATGGGCATTAAACACCTAGAGGTGCGCGGGGATTCGAACCTCGCGATATCTCAAATAAGCGGAGACTTTGATGCCAAAGATCCGAAAATGGCAGCATACCGCAATGCAGTCCTAAAAATGTCGGCCGCAGTTCGAAGGGCTCGAATTTCATCATATAGCCGGGATAACAACCAGGTGGCGGACATATTGGCACGCATCGGTGCAAAAGCGCGATGCCGTCCGCCCAACATCTTCACTGGAGCGGCTGTTCAAGCCATCCGTACTATGGGAAGAGTCCGAAATAACAATCCGGACCCAACCGCACTGCCTGACGTCGAACACTCTGACACAATCGGAGGCTCTGCCACCGAGATAACACCTTCCGCCCACGAAATAATGGCGGTTATCGCCCCATGTACGGAACCATTCCTAGCCTACCTAACTAGGCAGGAACTCCCCGAAGACCAAAATGAGGCTCCTTTGCATAATGCAGCGATCTAAAGCCTATAAAGTCCATGAGGAGAGCTTTATGAGAAAAGCACAACAGAGTCCTTCAAAGGTGTATCTCCGAAGAGGAAGGGCGAAACCTCCGGCTGAAATTCATGCCGGACTGGGTGGGCACCACGCCGCAGCCCGGACCCTTGTAGGCAAGGCCTTCCGTGCAGGATTTTATTGGCCGGCGGCCCGAGGCAGAATCTTGAGATTTAGTCCAACGATGCGTTGGTTGCCGACTTTTGCTAACCAAAGCCACATGCCACCCACGCCCTCAAAACTATACCCATCACCTGGCCGTTCGCGGTTTGGGGGCTTGACATGGTTGGACCCCTTAAGGGAGGAACCCACAAGCAAAAATACCTATTGGTCATGGTGGATAAATTCACCAAATGGATAGAGGCCAAGCCTATTAAAGCGGCGAATCCGGACGGTGATAGACTTCATATCGGGGTAGTGCACTGTTATGGCGTCCCCACAGTATCATCACCGATAGCTGACACCAACTTCACGGCCGATGAGGTCAAATTATGGTGCAAAAACATGGGCATCAAGCTCGATTACGCCTCGATCTATCACCCTCAAACCAGCGGTCAAGTCGAGCGAGCAAAGCGGTCTAATAATGAGCGGCATTAAACCCGGTCTAGTGCGGTCCCTCAAGGAATCTAACACGCCTTTGGGTTGAGGAGCTTCGACTCCGTACTCTAGGGGCTGCGGACCACGCCGAATCGTACTACGGATTCACACCATTTTTATGGTGTGCGGCGCGAAAGCGATCTTGCCTGCGACATAATTCATGACTCACCTCGCGTGCGCATGTATGAAGAAAGAGAAGCCGAGCTCGATCGGCGGGACAGTTGGGACGCATTGGAGGAGGAGCGCGGCGTGGAAAAAGCTCGTTCCGCATTTTATCAAGAGCAGGCTCGAAGATATCAAAGCGAGGAAATGCGGGCCAAAGCTTACAACGTTGGCGAACTAGTTCTCGCCTGCCGGACAAGAAAAAGGACAAACTCAAGCCCAAATGGGAAGGTCGCTTCATCATCGACCAGGTCGACCGGCGAGCATACCGTCTGAAAGCATCAGATAACCGACTCGAGTCGAACCCATGGAGCATAGCCCGTCTATGAAGATTCTATGCCTAAGCGCTGGACTCCAAGTTCGTCTCCTTCCTCCGTCCACATTTTCTATTTTTGCTGTCTTTTATTTCTCTCCTTCCTCCCCTTTCTTTTTAAAGCCTTTAGAGGCTCGTTCGCGCTTTGTTCGCACATACTTGATGCGTTGTCCGCGCTCATCATACCTGGGGTCTTCTTTAATGAAGCTTATTTATCTGAGCTTCATGCCCAACATATATGTAAACTTCCACATGTACCTTTTATTCACCATTATATGCATCGATATGACTTAAGTTTTGGCCAAAATTTGGGTTGCACTGGCTCTGTGCTTACCCCTATGTTCCCGATTGTTCGGCTAGGTGGTAAAGGGAGCACCTCTGCGATTATTCTTGCCCGGTTCAGCCGGATGTGTACCTCGGCCCAGGTGAAGCCGAAAGCTAAGCGTTCTTAAGGGAATATTCGGTCGGTGAACTGAAAGAGTATTTTTAACTATTTATCCATCTGCCCCCAGATGATTTTCTGCTTGCTTAGCAGTTTTGACATGCACTTTAGGGCACCCAGCGAAAGGAACCCTTAACGGAACTATTCTCCCTGGAAGATGTTTCTTACTATCCATATAATATAACATAACTAGTTGGGCACTTGTCTGATACAGCAATAATGACCCCTCGCCTTATCTCCATGCATACCCGGTTCTTATATAACCACGAAGGTATTCGGACACACTCCGGACTATTGGGTTACGAGGTCGAAGCGAAAAGGTCCGCTATGACAAAGCGATCTACAATCCGGCTAGAAGACATTTTTCATGTCATATTTAATTACATAGTCAACTCGACTCATTGTATTCCTCCTCAATGCCATCTAATAGGCTATCTAATTTACAATCTTCTTTGGGAATACTTGGCGGCCAATTCTACTTGGCCGTACACTAAGCTTCTGAGGATCTCCTTCCCATCGGGCCCCAGGTCCGACCTCGGCCATGTGGTTTGGGTCAGCAACCGTGTACAGCGTCTTCACCATGGCTCGAGCCTCCTGGCGCCACTGACGGCAGGCCGATATCTTCCATAGTCGGAGCGCCGCCGTGCTCCTTGAAGCCGCTCTGCCAGCTCTCCAATGCCTTGAGCAGGGAGATAGATGGACACAAGGCCTGGCGGCGCCTTTCATCACCTGCCGAACTAGTTCGTGCAGCTGGCGCAGTTCGGGAAGAAGATCACCCGAAGAACTAGGCATCTCCTCTTCCGGACGACCTGTGAGCAAACCTACATACATGTTTATGTTAGTCGCCTTCCTCGCCGAACTTTCTCAAAGTTCGCTCAAGCACTCTTGAAAATGCCGCGACGGCAAGCCGTCGATTGTCCTTCTGGTCGGACAAGCTGGGCATGAACATCCTTTAGTTCCTCACCCGGTTGGGTGTTGGCATCTTGGAGGTTATTTTTCTCTGCCGCACCCTCGTAAGCACGCTCTCATGACCTTTAGCTGGCGCAGAGCTGTTGCTTGTCCGGATCTAGTCCGGCGCCATCTGCAATATTATTGTCGATTTACACACGCCGCACTTCCTAAGCTATTTATCTTTTGAAGCATATATTACCGGAGGGGTCTCTATGGCTCCCCCTGTGGCGGCTAGTCTTGACCTCAAGTTGGGCCTTGCATTCTTCAAGCTCCTGGGACAATCGGGTATTCTTTTTTGTAAGATCCTGCATGACAAATGATCCTTAAATCAGTTATTCTAACTATTTTAAGTCTCGGGGGCTACTGGCATATATAACTGTCAAATTTCCGTACTCGTATGTCCTTTACATACTGCTCCGTGGCTCTGGCTAGACCATCTTGAGCGGCACGGAGGTGCGCATCTCCAATTGAAGGCATTCAAGGCCTCTTGGGAGAAACATGTCGTCACGAAGAACTGTCCGTGGCGCCTTTGTGATTCATGGCGCTCTCCACCTCGGAGTTGGTGGCGGACAATCTGTCGGCATCCTCTGTCGGAGGAGCATCCGACGCACGCCTCGTGCTCGCCTCCGCTTCCGGACCCGGCTTTGGAGCCTGGCTGGCGGAGGTTCGATTTGCAACCTCTCCGGACTCAGTCCGGCAAGCGCTCTTTTTCCTGAAAGGAACACCAGCGTTAGTACACCTCTCCGGAATCAATCCTGGGAATATGGTGACACGCCATACCGTTGCGGCGGAGTTTCGATTCGGACCGCACTTCTTTTTAGCCTGCGGGGCCGTACTGCCCCTCGTTGGCCAGCCGCCGCGGGCTCGGCTTCCTGCCTCGAAGGTACCCCCTGTGAAACACCATTGGTATACGGTGATCAAGAAATAAGCACGGATAGGTCATTATCAGAGTATTGGGACCTCGGTCTCAGTTACCTGTGAGGCTGGAAGTATTCCGGGGTAATTGGCCGTAATGGCAACCAAAGCATTGTCGATGCTAAGTTGGTGGAACACCCGTCGATCAACTCCACCTTTATATCCGGATCCTCTTGGAGGCGGATCGAGGGACCGTTCGGATCCTCGGGTTGTGAAGCGGGCTGTGTATAAATCCACGATCCGTGGCGAAAACCATGAAATGAGATATTTAACCACGGAACATGGATCGGACAGGCCACAAAGATGTTTGCTTACCCAACTTCGAGGATTATTCAAGAAAACTTCGCTCGATGGATTGGCGGAGGAAATCCTCCTCCTCCCCTTTATACATAGCGGACAAGGTCTTCACCGGTTCGGTGACCGATCCCGGCCCTTTGCGGCCATGGCGGGTGGCATCGTCCTCCCGTTGAAGTCCCACATGGGGTGGCCCCTATATTGGGCGGCTGCACTCCCTCATAATGCAGTTGCCATGACTCCAATCATGGTCAATCCGGCATGAGCCGATAATCTTATTCGGCTCATCAAGTAAAGGGCGTCGGTCATTTTCCCTCTGGGGGCTCATGAGCGCCGGCTTAGGCGCTTCTTCAGAGGAGCATTGCTAAACTCCGGAAGGCCGATCTGAGCGAGGTCCGGCAGCGGGCGTCCTCCATGTAAAACCATTCGAAGGCCGGTCTTGACGCCTTCTTGAGGTTCCGGATAGATATCCGGTCCCAGCGATGCGCCATAGTTCGGCTCCGCCCACTTGATATATTGACCCCTCATGAGAACGGGGTACTAGGTAGAATAATCTCTTCCACAGCGCAAAATGAGCCTCAATGCCCAAAAACAGTTCGCAAAGGGCCACGAAGCCCGCGATGTGCAAAATGGAGGCAGGCGTGGGTGGTGCAACTGAGGCCGTAGAACTCCAAGAGCCCCGGAGAAAGCGGATGGATTGGAAATCCGAGTCCTTTTACTAGATAAGAGATGAAGCATACCCACTCTCCTTTAGAGGGATTGGGGACACTCTCCGCTTGCTTTCCGCCCTTGTAGGTGGCAAGTCCGGCTCGAACCGGAACCATGAAGGCCGGGGGAAGAAATCCCTTGGTTTGGAGTATAACTAGCTCGCTATGCGGGACTGAGCATTTCTCCCTATTTCCAGGCTGAGGGCTGGGAGTGCGAGAGGAGGAGCCGCGTCGACTGTCCATGATGGAATGGGTTTTGGTCAGAAGCGCTCCGATGAAAGCTCGCGAAGGGGGCATGGTTTGACTCAGATCTAGATCCTCGCCCCTTTTATAGGCGGCTCATTTGCGCAGCTAGGGGGGTAAGTGTAAAAATACCCTGGCTTTTCGCATTCATTCAAACACGTGGAAGATGACCATTATTGGGTGTAGAAGCCAAGGAGCGCAGCATTTATCGAAGCCGGACACTATTCGACAAGTATATGGAATTTGGAGAAGAACTTCGCCTCATAATCTTAGAAGACAATCAACGCGCGGACTCATCGTCATTGAAGCCTGGTTAGGGGCTCTTGAGGGAGTCCCGGATTAGGGGGTGTCCGGATAGCGAACTATCACCGTTGGCGGACTCTGGACTATGAAGATACAAGATTGAAGACTCCGTCCCGTGTCCGGATGGGACTTTCCTTGGCGTGGAAGGCAAGCTTGGCTATCTGGATATGTAGATCTCCTACCATTGTAACCGACTACGTGTAACCCTAACCTATCCGGTGTCAATATAAACCGGAGGGTTTTATTCCGTAGGACGAACAACAATCATACCATAGGCTAGCTTCCAGGGTTTAGCCTCCTTGATCTCGTGGTAGATCTACTCTTGTACTACCCATATCATCAATATTAATCAAGCAGGAGTAGGGTATTACCTCCATCGAGAGGGCCCGAACCTGGGTAAAAACATCGTGTCCCTTGTCTCCTATTACCATCCGCCTAGACGCACAGTTCGGGACCCCCTACCCGAGATCCGCCGGTTTTGACACCGACACATGTGCTGTCATAGAAGTGTTCCATGACATTACCAAAATTATCATCATGGAAGTGTCCACTTTCATGACGATAAATCGCGCGTCACAGAAGTGCTTCCATCAAGGGTGACCGACACGTGGCATCCACTGTAACGGAACCTCGTTAAGCTATCGGGTCCGGTTTTGGATCCGATAACCCGTTAACAGCCCCGACCAATGGGGACTTTCCACATGTAAAATCATCATTGGCTGGAGGAAGCATGTGTCGGCTCACCGTTGGGACAAATGTCATCCACTCATTGGACCCAAAGCGCCTATGATACATCGACACGTGGCACGGCCCAACAGAGGCCCATTCTCATGAAAAGGCCGACCCGTTTAACTTGGTCAAAAGGTGGCGGGCCGGCCCACAGCAAGCCTGTTAACGACATGTTCGCATATAGCCCATTTACAGTCCGCTAACCCAGGGCCAGTTTACGGCCTATCCGAATTAGGCCCAGTAGCGTCATCTGGACTGTCCAATATAATTCCAGCCCATTTTAACTTCCAGCCCATCTATGGCCCATGGCGTCTTTCGGCCCATATGAGGCCCTTAGTAACCCTCGGCCCCTTAAAGGCCCGTGGTAAAACTGGCCCGTAATGAACAGTGTATCACTTTATACCCATTAACGGCCCATTATTCCATTGGGCCGTTTCCAGCCCATGTTATCTTTCACCTTCTCAGGGCCCATTTATTCTTGGGCTCATTTCCAACATTCATTTACTTACGGCCCGTTACTGTCATTTTCTGCTTGTGGGCCAAATTCAGCCCGTGGTTACAGTCGGCCCGTTAATACGTTGGGCCGTTTTCATAGCGTCATCAAATACGGCCGATTAACGACAGCCTGTTATGGTCGGCCCATGAACAGACAATTTCAACTCTAGCCCATTTACGGCCATAATGTGGTCTGTTATTGGCCCATGTTTGGCCAACCGATCATACGGCCCGTAGAAGGCCTATTGATGATAAGGCCCGTAGAAGGCCCATTGTGTATACGACCCGTATAAGGCCCATTGCTTCTACGCCTCGTAGAAGGCCCATTGTTTCTACGGCCCTTAGAAGGCCCATTGTTTCTACGGCCCGTAGGAGGCCCATGTTAACTACAGTAAATATGTAGCCCATGGTTAATGTGGCCTAGTTTCAAAAGATAGGTTATTGCGGCCACTAGCAAACCACGGAAAAAGAACTGCACTGACTACAAGAAAACAAATAAACAAGACAATAAGGAAATAAATAAGCAAGCAACTTACGCTAGGCTATCACGGTTATTACATATTACATCCTTTGGGCATCAAAGTTAGCCACCGGTGCAAATATAGGGAACACCCTACACTATACAAAAATGGCTTCTTTGTTTTTCTTGACGGTGGCTGCACGTTAAGAACAAATTGTGTATCGCACCAAAACAAATTACAACTATAAAACAAAAGGAAGGTTGGCATAAAAGTTAATAGTCTAGCAGATAAATGCACCACCAGAAGTTCACAAGCTCAGTTCATTTGACCTGACTGTTACATTTTCATGTTGTATTGTCGGATGGAGCACTATAACCTTCGCCTTCAGTTCTCCTAGCCTCCTGAACAACATAACAAATGTCTGATAGTCTGGTTTCAAAACCATGCATATCTTGATAACAATGAATAATGTCTCTCCTTGTTTCAAAAAGGGTCTCTGTTAGGGAATGGACTTGTGTCTGGAGCGCAGATACAACATTGTTTTGAGCTTGCATATCTTGATCATGAGGCAGTTTGGACGAGATTGCCTTAACAACCAACCAAGTATTACCTTGAGGAGCGTGCTTTTAGCCTTTGTTAGTGGACAGTACTAACCCACCTCGACAAGAGTCGACATTGCGGTTATAGTTGCCTCGCCACCTTCAGAAGGTGGCGGTTCCACCATTTTTTTCATAGCTTGCTGAAAAGTTGAGGTTTTACATTAGTAGTACTAGAACAGAAGATATTAAGGAGGCAGCAAAACCAAACAAAATAGCTTTGGTCTATATACAGAACTTATTCTGGTGCACCCATGTAAAATATTAGTTGTATTTTATTGCAAAGTAGATAATAAAACCAGGTTCCAAACATATGACCATGTACCATCGCTAATGTGTTGTCTATTTCTTCACATTGTATTGAGGGCTAAGGATAAAGAGACGAAATTTATAATACGGTAAGCATAGTATGACATCATTCATATCACAAAACAACTGAGAATAGACAAACAGGCAATTGTAACGTCGTGTGGGCAAGTCCAACACAGAACTAGATTACAGGTCAAGATCAAAGGAACATCACTCCTCTCTTTTAAACCTTGTAAGGTGCAATGATACGCTAACACAATTGTGTATAAAATTGAAAAGAGTAATAGACATTGGATGCAAACCATGCAGTTCAAGGCACAAGTCAGAGTAAGTAGTAGTTAAAAGGCATGAGGATTAAGGACTTACAACAGCGGCTTTGACTGGTGTAGTCATGCTGTAGGGGATATTACTATTGAGTATAAACCGGCCAGGAGGGGCCGGATTATGCCCATACAGAGTTATTCATATTGAAGCCCATGAAGACAAGGAATGTGGCGCTTTACGGAGGAGATTTAACATGAAGGCCCAGGGCCCAAGGGCGGATTAGGGCCCGTAGACATAAACCTCCATATGACATGTAACTTGTGTTGTAAGATAGGAAAAGGAAGAAACCGAGCCGGACACGTTATGAGCCGGCCGGGATTCTGTAACCCGCCGGGAGTCAACGTGTGTATATAAAGGGACGACCCGGTGGCGGTTTAGGGACAAAAAACAACAACTCGAGAGCCAGGCATAGCGGATTCGCTCCCTGGTCATCGAAACCCTAGCAATTCCACATCAACTGGATTAGGCCTTTACCTTCACCGCAAGGGGCCGAACAAGTATAAACTCCTTGTGTCCTTTGTCCCGCTTTAACCCCTTTAAGCTAACCCGTCGCGATGGCACCACGACTAACTCCTTTCACTAGGACATCTGCCGTGACAAAACCACGACAGTTGGCGCCCACCGTGGGGCTATCGCATGATGGTTTCAAGTTCTTAGAGGGTAGCTTCGAAGGGCGCAAGGGATACTGTCGGTGTCAAAACCGGCGGATCTCGGGTAGGGGGTCCCGAACTGTGCGTCTAGGCGGATGGTAACAGGAGACAAGGGACACGATGTTTTTACCCAGGTTCGGGCCCTCTCGATGGAGGTAATACCTACTCTGCTTGATTAATATTGATGATATGGGTAGTACAAGAGTAGATCTACCACGAGATCAAGGAGGCTAAACCCTAGAAGCTAGCCTATGGCATGATTGTTGTTAGATCCTATGGACTAAAACCCTCCGGTTTATATAGACACCGGATAGGTTAGGGTTACACAGAGTCGGTTACAATGGTAGGAGATCTACATATCCTTATCGCCAAGCTTGCCTTCCACGCTAAGGAAAGTCCCATCCGGACACGGGACAAAGTCTTCAATCTTGTATCTTCATAGTCTTGGAGTCCGGCCAAAGATGATAGTTCAGCTATCCGGACACCCCCTAGTCCAGGACTCCCTCAGTAGCCCCTGAACCAGGCTTCAATGACGACGAGTCCGGCGCGCATATTGTCTTCGGCATTGCAAGGCGGATTCCTCTTCCGAATACTTCATGGAAGATTTTGAACACAAGGATAGTGTCCGGCTCTGCAAAACAAGTTCCACATACCACCGTAGAGAGAATAATTTATGCACAGATCTACTGACGTATTCCGCGGCGTGACATCACACCACGGCCAGGCCTTTATATGAATCATTTTTTACCGTTCCACCTCAGCGCATTTAGCAAGGTGGTTTCCCTGGCACGTCTTATTAAAGCATAGATCGTGCCCCCTTATTCTGGGATTCTCATCAATACGGACGTGGGTAACCCATCCGCGCCCTTGATTATGGCGCTTGGGAGATAAGCGAGTTTTACCAGGCTGGCGGGGGACGCATAGCTTCGTCTGTCCATATAAGGGGATAAGGATCCACCTTTTTCACCTATGCCTTCTTCCTCCTTTGCTCATCCATTTCCGCGCACTCGAGCTCCAGCGCCCAAGTCGGCACACCCCACCTCGACCTTCTCCAACTATGTCCGGAGCGGGAGGCAGGTGGATGGCGTCCTCCGTCACGGAGGGGCACATTACCAGACTGCTGGAGGCCGGATACTTTTCCGGCGACATCACGTGTCGGCTACCCGACGAGGGGCAACTCATCCCCACCCCCAGGCCCCATGAGAGGGTGGTGTTCCTCACCCACTTCCTCCGCGGACTAGGTTTTCCACTTCACCCATTTGTCCGGGGGCTCATGTTCTACTATGGCCTGGATTTCCACGATCTGGCCCCAAACTTCATCCTCAATATCTCAACGTTTATCGTCGTGTGCGAGGCCTTCCTCTGCATCCAACCCCACTTCGGTTTATGGTTGAAGACCTTTAGCGTCAAGCCAAAGATAGTGGGCGGCCGACAGGCGGAGTGCGGAGGCGCTATGGTGGGCAGGATGCCCAATGTCCTTTGGCTCGAGGCTCCTTCGTGGATACAATAAAGGGGTGGCAATCGCGGTGGTTCTATATCACCGAGCCGCGCGACCCCAAATGGGCGGCGGCCCCCGAGTTCAGATCTGGCTTCCCCACACGGCTCTCATCATGGAAAGAGACGGGCCTGACGTGGGGGAATTCGGACGAGCTATCCGGACTCCAAACATGCGTCCGAAACACGGTGGACAAGAATCTCGGGCTTGCCAACGTAATCCGGTGATGCTCATCCGCGGATTCTCCCATGCCAACAACGGGCCTTCAAATTGTGGGAGTTCGATCCGGCACAACACTCGACTCTAAAAGGCTCTTCGACACTATGTACGAAGATGCACGGAAGAGTCTTGTTCAAAGGCGCCGAGGCTCCCTCATCCGCCATCAAGATCGCGGATACATTTCGCAGCGTCAAGCCGGCGAGGTAAGTTATTTTTCCCTTCTGGGACTCTTTTTCATAGATTGACTCTATGTGGGATCTAAAACTCCTAATCTTTGACAGACTGGTGAAGGCGTCCGGACAGATTAACCGTCAAACTCCTTTGTCGGAAGATCCAGCCGGACGCCCGATTAGCCAGGCTGCTGGCTCCGGTACCCATGTGGTGCCGGAGAAGAAGGCAAGAAAGGAGGCCACGGGAACTCGAAGGAGCTCCCGGCGCCCAGTCTTGTCGGATTCTACAGCGAATCTTCTCCTGAGAACGAGGAGGAGGAAAAAGAAGCCTCTCCCCAAGCGGGGGAGGAGAGGAAAAGGAAGGCCACCCCAACTGGGGAGGCCATAGGGTCTAAGAAGGGAAGGACCCTTCCTCCGGACTTCTCCACCAATGTCGACAACGACGAGGAGGAGTGGCCAACAAGGGCCAAGCCCCTGGCGAGATCGAAAGTGTCCGGATACCCATGGCTTTTTTTATTATTGCATAGTGTTCTCTAATGCCGAACAATTATGCAGCCCGCCTATAGGCGAGTCGCCCGCTCGTCGAGCGGGTCCCTGAGTTCGTCGGAAATGGAGAGTACTTCACTTCCGGCCGCCTCCTCGCCTCACGCTGCGGGCGATGCCGAGGTGGGGCCCCAAGGGGGGCCTGGTCAAGAGGAGGTGGCGCAGGAGGCGCCGCGAGGCGACATCTCGGACTCCAGGCGCGTGGGGGGCGAGACCCCCAGGGGCTCTAAGCCCGACCCTCGTCCGGACTCCATGCCGGAACCTTCAGCGTTCCGAGTCCGGCAAGCGGTCCCTTCAGAAGAAGGGTATGACGCCTTGATGTCCTCCGTCCAACCGGGAGGCACCGGATAACTCTTGGAGGCGCTTAACAGCGCCTCCATCAAGGAGGAGCACCGCCTTGTTATGAGTGCAAGTGATCCGGACAGTTCGATCCGCCAAGAGCGGGCTGACTGGCCTGCACCAGCCTTCTAACGGGCTTTGAGGTAAGTTTAGAATATGTAAAAATATTACCGCATAGACAGTAGCCCACGATGCTTAGTTCGGTGTACAAAAAGAAAAGCCGGACTAAGGATCTAAAAAGATATCTGAGGAGTCTAACATAAGTATGTCAATATGGGAATGCAGGCTGCATTTCTTGACCTCTGCCCTTGGCTGAGGTCGATGCATTGAAGCGAGCCTCGGCGGTCCGAGAACGAGGCTCGGCTTTGCCAAGAAGCAGCTCGAGGACAAGGAAGGTAAGTAATACCTTATTAAAGAAATACCTTATAGAAAGGTTTTGGTTGCAAAAAATAACAGGAATAACATGGGTACTGCAGGGGCCACGAACGAGGTGGCGACCCTGAAGGAAGCGGTGTCCGTGGCCGAAAGCAAAGCGGCCGCGGAGCGCACCGAGCGAGAGAAGGGGGAGGCGCAGCTGGCGGAGGTGCGGCAAGAGCTCCAGGCTCTCGTGAAAAAACACGAGGGTTTGGAGCGTGACTCGAAGACCCGAGAGTCCGAGCTTGCCTCGGCTCTTGAGAGTGCCAAAGCTGCTAAGGCCGAGGCCCAAAAAGCCCTCCAAGAAATTGAGTCAATAAAGAAGATAGCAGCGGGTAAGGCATTCTTTATGCAAAGCAAGCATGTAAAAGTGAATTACCTATTACTTACCCGGATTCGAGCTCTCCGGGGAGCATTCGCAGATCTGCCCCATAGTGTATACGATCTTTGCCGCGTTCTACCGCGCCAAGGAGGGAGCTCAACGGAAAAGGTGTTACGGTCTCGATGTCTTTGAGGCGGACATCCGGTGCCCCTAAGCGGCCAGTGAAGCAGCTGGTCGAGCTCCACAAGGTCGCCGAGCAGGCCATGAAGGGCCTCATAGTTAATTTGTGGCCATTGGAAGCCATGCACAGGAGCTACTTTGGGCTAGTCTGCGGTGGTGGGCCTTTGCCCAAGGATTGAAGTCATCAAGCGCTCCGTCTGCATTGAAGGTGCCCGTGGGGCCCTTGCCCGTGCTAAAGTGCACTTTGGGGCAAGCTGGATCTTGGAGAAGCTTGTGACAGACGAACCACCGAAGGGCAAGGAGCATCATGCGCCCAAAATGTACTATGAGGGCCTCTGAAGGGTGCCCGCCGTATAGCGGATGAGTGCTCCAAAGATGTAATTTTTGAATAGACTCGCATTTGTTATCACATGCGCTGAAAACTTGTTCATATGCTCTAAGCAACGCTTGTTGATTTAAAATATTACCTTACATGCGGCTGTTTATCAAATTTGAGAGATGGCAAGTCGTTGGCTTCAACCCCCATGCCACAGTGCTTGGGGTGTTCGGGATAAACTTGAGCGCTCTTGTTCCCATTCTTGGGTCCATCGAGGGAGGCGTTCAGCATAGCGAACAAAACAACCGGACTTATAATGCTTGAACACTCTCACTTAGCCATAGAATTCTATAATTTTAAATTTAGTGAAGCCCCTAATATTCGGAAGACCGAGTTAGGGGTGCTATCCACGCCTTGGCGGACAATTCGGTTCCTCGCTCTAAGCGGCATAAGTCTTTAGGGACCCGAAAAACCTCTCGAACAGCGACCGGCTCTCGCTCTATCATGACGGTCAGTTTTAGCTTTCTCCTTGAGGTGCTCAACCCAGCTCAACCGGGGCACAATCGCGGTGGTTCTCCGGTGCTACCTTAGCCGATATAACGGGCGTAAGGTACCAAAACACGCAGCCGGGCAAACCCAACTATTGACCCAAGACATGATTGAGCCGATTCATATAATGCTATAAGTTCGGGTGCCGCACTTGTGAAAGTGTTAGGACTTATCACACCATAATTTTTGGGGTACTTAAGCCCACGGTGTATTGGCCGTACCAAAGTGTCTGGTGCAACATGTCATGAAATGAACATATATATAGATAAAAAAAGGCAATAATAGGCAAGAGCTATATATTGGTTATTAAAAAGAAAGCGCAAATAAAAGCGAATGATACAAATTGTGCGATAAGCAAGGGATGGGACTATTTAACATGTCCCCTCCGAGGGAAGTAAGCTGAGGATGGTATGTAAAATAGGTATAATGCTCGTAGTAGAGACCACTGAACACTCGACATAGCTTTACGCTTCCTGGCTGTTGCATCGTTAGTTCGGCAATTCTAGTGCGGACAAGACTTCTGAGAACGGAGTCCTGAAAGTAAGAAAAAGAAAAAAGAAAAGAATGACACAATCGGGGCCACAGTGCGGTCGAGCCGCATTCTTGGCGTGCGTGGTCGTGCCCTCCCTTATGTCCATGGTATATCCAGAGCGTAGTTATGTACACGTAATCACTTGGCCGCCAATTTCGCGAGGGCTGGGGTTGGGGCGAATTGCTACGCATGCTTGAATCGTGCCAGCGGTCTTGTTGTAGGTTACTACGAAGCAGCGGTGTCCGGACGTTTAGTGGCGGACTCGAGAATTGTTGTGAGAGGCTGCTTTGTACCTCCGCCGCGAGACGCCGTGTGCTCCTCCATTCGGAGAGGCGTTCGGTGTTCTGTTGACCGTGATTACTCCTCGAGGGCTGGCATCTTGAGCTTGAGGTATGCGTAGTGCGGCACCGCATTGAACTTTGCAAATGCGGTTCGTCCAAGCGATGCGTGATAGCCATCATGCGGAGCGAGACTATGTCGAAGATTAACTCTTCGCTTCGAAGTTGTCCGGGATCCGAAGACCACTTGAGTGTAATCGAGCCCATACAATTGGCCTCTACACTGGTATGACGCCTTTAAAGGTCGTCTTTGTAGGTTTAATCCTTGAGGGTCTATGCCCATTTTGCGCCTTGTATCCCGATAAAGCGGGTTCGATTCTTGCCGCAAATCCATCGAGGACTCCGGTGAGGTGAAATCCGTCAATAATTGGGTCAAGAACCAATGCGGCGAAACCGGACGGATGCTAGTGGGTGGTCCTTCGATCAAAGGTGATCGGGCAGAAGACCATGGGTTGAACTTTGGGGCGACTGGCTCCATCGCATATCGTCCCTTAGTGCATGCTTCCGCTCCCTTTTGGGTATGTGGGTTGCGTATATCATGTTCACCGTCCGTACTTGTGTGGGAAAGCCCTTCTGTCCTCTATTGTTCGGTGGCCGGGGCTCTTCCTCGTCGTTGCTATGCAGCCCCTTGTCATTGAGTTTGGCACTTAACTTGCCTGCTTGCTTGAACACCCAACAATCCCTGTTGGTGTGATTGGCTGGTTTTTCGGGGGTGCCATGTATCCGCATGGCGATCGAGTATTCGGTCCAAGTTGGACGGGCCACAGGTATTTCTTTTGAATGGCTTCTTCCACGACCGGGTTTAGAGCCTCTGAATCCGGCATTCATTGCCGTATCTTCATCATTGTCGCCCGTTAATGCGGCGCTGTTCTTCTTCTTGACGCCGACCTGCCATTGCTGTCCTTGGTATCCGAACTACCGGGGTTTTTGGTCAAGTTGTTACTCTGAGCTAGCCAGCTGTCCTCTCCCGCTTTAAAAGCGGGTCATGAGTGTTGTGAGGGCTGCCATGGATTTAGGCTTTTCCTGTCCTAGGTGCGGGCAAGCCACTCGTCGCGGATGTTATGTTTGAAGGCTGCAAGGGCCTCTGCATCCGGCGATCAACGATTTGATTTTTCTTTGTTAGGAACCGTGTCCGTAATTGTCTCGGCGATTCTTACAGCTGCTGAATTATATGGCTAAGGTCATCGGGCGTATGGTGGTCGCACATATGTGCCCCTGGAAGTTATCAAGGAATGCGGCTTCCAGGTCCTCCCAACAACCAATTGATTCTGCTGGCAAGCTGTTAAGCCAATGCCGAGCTGGTCCTTTAAGCTTGAGGGGGAGGTATTTGATGGCGTGTAGATCATCACCGCGGGCCATGTGGATATGGAGGAGATAGTCCTCGATCCAGACCTTGAGGATCTGTGGTACCATCGTATGATTTGATGTTTACGGGTTTGAAGCCCTCGGGGATTTGATGATCCATTACTTCATCTGTGAAGCATAGTGGGTGTGCGGCGCCTCTGTATTGGGCTATATCACGACGTAGCTCATATGAGCTTTGTCTACCGTGTTTGGCCCGGCCGGATTTGCTGTATCCGGCGTGACCGTTATCATCACGTGTCGTGGGGCGCCCATGCGATCCGTAGGTCGATCTTGTATGTTTTGCCTTATCCTCCAATATATCTCGCAAGTCTGGTGCGTTTTCCCGTGCCTTGGTACTTTTTGAGCGGCGTCGGGGCGTGGCTTGAGCGGAGGGCCGATAGGCTTCTGTCAGCGACCACGGGTGGCGATCTGCCATGTAGTGTCTTTGGTGACTTGGGTGCTTCCTCCTCTGATCGAGGCAACGGCCTGCATTTGGGGTAGCTTTTGGAGGCGTTGAGTTCATACTCTTGGCTGCAAGGACTTGATCCATCTGTCGGCTAGCAGGTCTTAGTCAGCTCTAAGCTGTTGCTGCTTTCTTGAGGCTGCTTTGTGGCTATAAGCCTGTGTTTGAAACACTCGATTCGGTGGGATCCTCGAGCCACGAGCAATTAAATGCTGTCGTTGAGGCTTGCCTCATCTTCGGAGGGAGGCGCATAGTTATCGTCCTCTACCTCTCTTTACGCCGCCTTTGTTGTGCGGACTTGCTTCTCCCTCCTCCCTGCCGAGTCCCTGTTGGAGGGGGTTGTCTTCAACCTTGTCCGGAGTGTTATTATCTCCGTGCGGAATCACCGTTTTCTTGTGGCGGGATTTAGAGCGGCGCCACTGACATCGGCGCTTGGGCTGTTTCTTGGAGGGGTCATCCTCCGCCGTTCCATCGCCGTTCCCATCTTTTGGGATGTCCACCATGTATATGTCGTATGACGAGGTGGGCTTCCAGTGCCCTGTAGGCGCTGTATCTTGGTCGTCTCTAGCATCGTCGTCCATACCGTCGATGTCTTCGAAGTCGAAGTCGAGCATGTCGGTTAAATCATTGACAGTGGCTGCAAAGTGGGTGGTGGGTGGGCGTTGAATTTCTTCATCGTCCGCATCCCAACTTCCTGACCGTAGTCCGGCCAGGGCTCTCCGGATAAAGAGAGAGACTTTAGTGAATTCAGGATATCCCCAAAGGGCGAGTGCTGAAAGATGTCCGCGGCAGTGAACTCCATGACCGGCGCCCGATCGGATTCGATTGGTAGGGGCGCGGAGGGTTCGGAGTCAGAGGAGTCCAGCACCTTGGAGTCACGGTCTTCGCAAAGGACAGGGATGGAGTTCGGTTCAATCGCCGTTGAGATCGTAGCCCCTGAGGTGGTGTCCAACCACTCGTCCTCGATCGGGAATCCGGCTCCGGATTAAAGGGTCGGAGCGGATCTTGGTGCGGCCTCCGAGCACCGCTCAGCGGCGAGCTAGATCATACCCATCGAGATAGTGTGGCACGCCTTGTGGCTCGAATCCGTCGAAGATCAAGTCTCCGCGGACATCGGCCGTATAGTTCAAACTCCCAAATCTGACACGATGGCGGGCGTAGCTTTTGATCTGCTCCGGATGGCCAGCGAATTGGCCCGCATGCAAAGCCGCCCGAATCTGAAGATCTGTCCGGGGAGAAAAGTCTCACCCTGGACCGCGTCGTTGTTGATGATCGAAGGAGCCATCGGGCCTATCGGTGACGACACAGAGGAACTTTCAATGAAAGCACCAATGTCGGTGTCAAAACCGGCGGATCTCGGGTAGGGGGTCCCGAACTGTGCGTCTAGGCGGATGGTAACATGAGACAAGGGACACGATGTTTTTACCCAGGTTCGGGCCCTCTCGATGGAGGTAATACCCTACTCCCGCTTGATTAATATTGATGATATGGTTAGTACAAGAGTAGATCTACCACGAGATAAAGGAGGCTAAACCCTAGAAGCTAGCCTATTGTCTGATTGTTGTTCGTCTCTGAGACTAAAACCCTCCGGTTTATATAGACCGAGATAGGTTAGGGTTACACAGAGTCGGTTACAATGGTAGGAGATCTACATATCCGTATCGCCAAGCTTGCCTTCCACGCCAAGGAAAGTCCCATCCGGACACGGGACGAAGTCTTCAATCTTGTATCTTCATAGTCTTGGAGTCTGGCCAAAGATGATAGTTCGGCTATCCGGACACCCCCTAGTCCAGGACTCCCTCAGATACGTTGTGGGCCGGATGACTGAGAGTCGTCGCGGCAAGCTCTACATCGACAACACAGGCTGGGGCCCCGAGGCCGGCTCAATTGGGTATGGGTACCGGGTCCCCTTCGACGGCATTCATGTTTTCATTGGCAAGCTCGGTGAACCGGGCCCTGAGTCGGACATCTACACCGACATCGTCGAAACGACTCAGCAAGCGAGACCTGCCCAGGTTCAGCCTGCCATGAAGCGTGCCTTCGTGAGAGTCATCCACGGAGCGGAATCTGAGGTTAGATCGACATCTGGTGGTGAAACCGTCGTTTACTCTGATGATGAGTCATCTACCAAAGAGACCGAGTCATTGTACCAACTGCAAGACGACCGGTTTGAGGGCTGTTCCGATGGCGACAGTATTCTGGATCCCTCCGATCCGCCGAGCCACGTTGCGATCTTGATGGTCGGTACACAGCCTGGGCAACACTCTTCGACTACAGCGGCGATGATCTCTAGGTCAGTAGAGGCGACAGCAGCCGGGGCAGGAGTCCCTGTGCGACCACCGGCTCAGGTTTTGTCTAACTTATTTGACGCTTTGGCAATGCTGCCGGCGGTAGAAGTTAACCCGGCGAATCAGATGAGCATAACACGGAAATCGCGAAGGTGAAGGATCAGATAACTCAAGCCAAAGCAGACCTGGCAGCTAAGGATACCAGGATGGCTGCAGAGTGGGCCGAGTTGGATGCACAAGCTTACCGGCTTATGTTAGATCAGAGCGCGTCAAATGATGTCATGAGGAGAAGGTACCGATCTCACCTGCCTCCGGTTTATGAGGCAAGGAACCTCTTTGACACGCCAGGAGCAGGGACCAGTAACCCACCAGTGGTAAACCGGGTGGAGGCACCTGGAATGGGAGCGCCGGTTCAGTCGCACTTGATGGACCCACCTCGTCAGAACAATATCCTGTCGCAGCACGTCTCAACGCCTCCAGGTCATTACTCTAACCCGTTCGATAACATAGTTGCCGCCGCTTCATGATTGGCAGCTCTCCCGATCGAAGGCAAGTCCCCAGTAGCGGTTGAGACACGACGGGCTAGAGAGCTCCTTCAGACAGCCTTGACTCGGCAGCAGGCTTATTCATACAGCCGCGAGAGGATTCATTCGACTCCCCGCCTGCCGGAGTTACAAAGAAAGCGTATGGATGAACTGCCGTGGTCGGCAAAGGCGCTGAACCATAACCCGCCTCGAGGGCATAATCCGTGAGCGGTGGTGCTAATGCTCGGGATGTGGTGGATCATGGTAGGCACGCGTCGAGAAGCCGAGTTAAGCGGCGCGATGCAGCTGCCCGTTGATACGTCTCCAACGTATCTATAATTTTTTATTGTTCCATGCTATTATATTATCTGTTTTGGATGTTTATGGGCTTTATTAAACACTTTTATATTATTTTTCGGACTAACCTATTGACCCAGAGCCCAGTGTCAGTTCCTGTTTTTTCCCTTGTTTCAGTGTTTCGAAGAAAAGGAATATCAAACAGAGTCCAAACGGAATGAAACCTTCGGGAGAGTTATTTTTGGAACGGAAGAAATCCAAAAGACTTGGGGTGTACGTAAGGGAAGCAACGAGGAAGGCATGAGGCAGGGGGGCGCGCCCACCCCCTGGGCGCGCCCTCCACCCCCGTGGGCCCCTCGTGGCTCCCCTGACGTATTTCTTCCTCCTATATATACCAATATATCCTAAAACCATCGGGGAAAAGAATATATCGGGAGTTCCGCCGCCGCAAGCCTCTGTAGCCACCAAAACCCAATCGACCCCTGTTCCCAAGACTCACGGAGGGGGGGAACCTCACCGATGGCCATCTTCATCATCCAGGCGCTCTCCATGACAAGGAGGGAGTAGTTCACCCTCGGGGCTGAGGGTATGTACCAGTAGCTATGTGTTTGATCTCTCTCTCTCTCTCTCTCTCTCTCTCGTGTTCTTGAGGTGGTACAATCTTGATGTATCGCGAGCTTTGCTACTATAGTTGGATCTTATGATGTTTCTCCCCCTCTACTCTCTTGTAATGGATTGAGTTTCCCCTTTGAAGTTATCTTATCGGATTGAGCCTTTTAATGATTTGAGAACACTTGATGTATGTCTTGCGTGGGATACCAGTGGTGACAATGGGGTATTCTATTGATCCACTTGATGTATGTTTTGGTGATCAACTTGCGGGTTCCGCCCATTAACCTATGCATAGGGGTTGGCATACGTTTTCATCTTGATTCTCCGGTAGAAACTTTGGGGCACTCTGTCGGCGTTCTGGGAACGGGGGTCCCCAGACTTGCCTGCGTGCGGCCTGCGGCGTGGCTCAAAGGAGGCCCAGGACAGCCCATCTTCATCAAGACAAGCTCAAGACCCTCGCGAGGGGCCAAGCCTCATGAGGCGGGACGACAAGGAGCTTCCTCGAGCACGGCCTCGTCAGGCTGGCTCATGAGGAGGCGGAGAGTTCAAGGCAGGGTACCTCGCGAGGTGCCCATGACGCAAGCCATGATGACCAAGGGCGCCCGGCCAGGCGCCAGCCAGCAACGCCCTCCTTTCCTCTTTGGTGCAAAGGGAGCAAGCGCAGGAGAGAGCATCAAGCAAAGGCATCCGTTTTGGTGCAACAAGACCAAGACCGGCCCCAACGGCTGGAAGGGAGTCATCGTGGAGCCCAAGCAGGTGTCATCACCAGAGCCTTCGGCAGGCGAGGACCAACTTTAGTCAAGATAAGTGTACCCGCTGTTCCCCTTCAAAATGGCCAATTGTTGGCGCCCTTCCCGCTCAATATTTGGGAAGAGGCCCAGGGCCTTCGCCTATAAATAGGAGTAGCCACACTCAGAGAGGTGGATCTTAGATCGGCCCCCCGCTGTGAGGTCGGAATCCTCACCAAGGAACCAGTAGCTAGAGCAACAGAACACCACCCAGCAGTTCATCACACCCACCAAGAACAGACCCTCGCGAGGCTGTTCTTCCCTGTACTGTTCTTCATCAGCCCAAGAGGCAATCCACCACACCACAAACTAGAGTAGGGTATTACACCACAAGGTGGCCCGAACTAGTATAAATCTCGTGTCTCTTGTGCTGTTCTTGCTAGTAGTTTAGGTCCCTGCGATTCGGCGAGGTACGAGACGGTGGAGGGTTGGATCTCCGCGCCCACCCCAGAGTTCAAACCTTAAGGGTCTGCCGGAACCCGAAATCCGACATTTGGCGCGCCAGGTAGGGGTGCGCCGGAATCCGCCTTCTGTCACCTCGTGTCCCGTCCAATCATCATCACCATGTCCGGCGACCAAGCGGGCAATCCAGATCCTTAGGCGTGGCCGCCCACGCAGAGCCGCCGCCTCGGGCGACCCCACGCCCAGCAGCTCGCGATCCGCAGGCGCCAGCCGCGACGCGGACAAAGCCGACGGCTCTCACGCCCGCGCAGCGCCATCGGCAGCAAGGGCTTCCAATCACGCGCGACCACGCCACCGTACACCTGCCGGGAGCGAAGCGAACTCAAGGGCCGCGCTCACAAGGGCCCGAGAGTTGCCGCAGTGCAAAGGCTCTTTGGAGAGCGGCCACGACGTCTTCGGAGCGGTGGCGGAGCTCCTGGCTTCGCCGCCTCGGGGCTCACCCTTCGCACCCAACTTCCATCTCGTGCCTGTGGCGGCTCGCACGGGCTCCGCGCGTTCAAGGGCTCCAAAGCTACTCCAACACCGGGCGGCCGAAGATTGGCCGGGCGGCGGGTTGCCCCGCCCGGCCCGTGGAGAAGAAGGACTCGACGTAATTCACGGTCCTGGCGGACCGCCGCGCCACCACCCCACGGTGGGCGCGTCAAGAAGAGCAGCAAGGCACGCTCAGCACTACGGCGTGGCCTTCGGGATAACGGCGCCGGAAGAATACGTGCCCCACATGATGGACCGAGGGCACCCGCATGAGGGAGAGCAAGACTCGCTCCTCAGCCCAAGCTGGGGGGATGAGGCGCCAGAAGCCGCGCTCTTCCAGGAGCCTCGGGACGGTTCCACTGGTCACGCCGGGGGCGACGATTATCGGGTACCGCTACTTCCTCAAGAGCAAACATACGCTAACCATGGGTCGCAGGAGGTACAGGTCGCCACGATGAGCGGCTGCCCCCCTCCCGCAGTCTCCTACCCCTCGGGAGGGGGCGCAGGGGGCTGCCGGAGAGGGGCAGATATCCAACATCACCACCGCGGCGTTCGAAGCAAGGCGT
Source organism: Aegilops bicornis (assembly GCA_021605145.1). Lineage (NCBI taxonomy): Eukaryota > Viridiplantae > Streptophyta > Magnoliopsida > Poales > Poaceae > Aegilops > Aegilops bicornis. Next base: position 512,821,491 of record CM038671.1, read on the forward strand.
TCTCAGGAGGTAGGCCCTCTGCTGGGGAGGTGCCTCAGGGCCTGCCCCTGGCGGAGGACCCGTGGTCGTCGGGGGAACCGCTGGCGACCGCTCTACCCCACCGGCGGCGTCCTGGTTTCCGGCCGTCGTTGGTGGCACTAGAGTGTGGCGCAAGGCGGGGCCCTCGTCTGGCGATATGAAGCAAGGCCGGTACTGTGAAGAAGGCCTAGTGCTGTGAAGCTTCGCCGCCCTGTGACACTCTCACGTAATAATGAGTGGGGCTGTACACGCCCCGGAGTCTCAGGGGTGCCGGCCTCAGGCCCTGGGGCTCCCTCCCACGCCCAGTGGCAGCACTTAGCTCCGCGCTGGTGAGAAGACGTCCAAGACTAGACTAGGTGCCGGACGCGGCTTTTCTTCTGCTTTCTTCGCCTTTCCATTCGATTGTCGCTTTCCCCCGCTGGATTTAAGTTGGATTCGAATTTGAGATTTGCGTGTGTTCGGGGAAGGGGTGCTTAGTCTCGTTTGAGCAAATCTCTCGCGTTTCGTTTACAACTCCGCCTCAGCTGCCTCCCCTTGCGAGCCCCTCGCGAGCCGGGCCAGGCCAAGCTTGCGCGCAGCCCAGCCTGTCACCGCCGCGTCCTCTCCGGAGGGTTTTTACTGCAGGTCCTACGGATTCGATCAGTAGACACTCAGATCGCCTCAGCCTCCCACAGGCTATCTCGGGGCTCGTACGAAACAAAGGTAAACCATCCAACTAGCACGTCGCTTAGCCAACCACTTGGCGCGGGCGTATGGGCGATGTAACACCTGCTAATACGAAGAACACAAGTTTTACATGAGGGCTCCCTCCCAAAATTCTCTCACAACCATCAGGCCAAAACCTGAGTTCTATTCATGCAGGTAATGGAACAAGGACAATACATGATCGGTCGGATAAATCCCCAATGCATCCTCGTGGAGCACCTCCCGAGCCGTTCTTTGGCGTCGGCCGGCCTCGCCGTTCTTTGTCTGCGTGATCGTCGGCGGCGTCTGGGCGTTCACCACGCCGCCCTCATCGCCGCCACGACCACGCCGTCGTCGTCCGGCGAAAGGCCGGACGAGGGCATCCACGTTGTCTTCCACCCGGTCGCCAGTCGCCCGGACGGCCTGGGAATCTGAAGGCGATAACAGCGTCAAAATCGAAGTGGGGGTCCATGTCCCGGAGATGGATGAAGACACGAGAAAAGGCGCGCTCGAGCAGCACGCGGCTCCTCTCCTCCACCAACCTGTTGGCCCTGACCGACCGCGCCTCCAGCCGCGCCACCACGTCGGTGAAGAACTGAAGGTTGCCGGCGTAGTTAACTGCGTCTGGCGCGCCCACGCCGCCTCGCAGATATTATCCAAGGCTGCGTTAGCTCTTTCCGGGCGTGGCGAGCATGGGACCATGCTCATGCTCCAGATTCGCCACGACGCATCTCGTCTGCATTACGGCGCGCGGCGGCCTCGGCCTCCTCCACCCGTTGGCGAAGAAGGAGCGCCTCGATGCAGGAGGTGGTGGACTCCCTCTGCGCCACCTCGAGGGCGGCCCGAAGAGCATCGGCCCGCCGCGTCGCCTCCTCCAGCTTGGCCCTCAAGGCAGCAGTCCTGCCCTCAGCCTCGGCCTTGATCAACCCCAGCCGCTCCTCAAACTCGCGCTCGAGGTTCAAGCGCGCCGCCGCCACACGGTGTCCGACCTCCTCCAGGACACGGGCTTCCCGTGCCACGACCTCATCCTCTGACCGCGTCGCCAAGCGGTCCCTCGTCTCCAAGCGCTCGTACTCGCGTGCGCGTTCGGCGGCTTCAAGCGTCAGCGCCTCCTCACGCTTCTGGAGCTCCGCCGGGTCACCGGAGGCCACCTTCATCGACGCAAGGGCTGCCTCGCGTAGCTCCATTTGCTCCTCCAGTGAGTGGCACCGGGCCAGGAGTTCCCGTGCCCGCTCCTCCGCCGCCTCTCGCCGCCTGTTAGCTGCCCAGGCCTCCTCTACGGCCCGAGAACAGGCCTCCCGAGATGCTGCCAGCGACGCCTTGGCCTCCTCATCATCGAGGTCGCGCCGGTGGCGCTGCGCGGCAGCGGCGCCCTCCAGCTCAGCGCCTTTGTCTGCAGCCAGGCGCAGGCCCTCGGCCTCAAGCGCGCATCTTCATCAATGAGCTCTTCACCAAGCAGGCTCACCGCGTCGGCCGCCCTTCAAGAAATCCTTGGCGAAGGCGCGGCGCTCCCGGCGCGCTCGCGCCGTCCTCCACACCATCAACCGCCCAGACGGGCGGCGCCGGAGCCGTGAATCAACACTCCCCTCCGGGCGGAGGCTGGGGCTGGCACCCTCGCGGCGACAGCAGGTGCGCCCGCGCCCGAGCCCGGCTGGAGCCAGCCCATCCCAGCACGAGGCGCGAAGCGCCTCGGCCAATCACCGTCCCACGACCAGGCGAGAAGCCCACGGCAGGCTAGCTATGCCTCGGGAAGGCTCGCGAGGAAGGATCGCTAGGCGCGCAGGGCCACGACGCGCCTCGGGACGGTTCACCTCCCCGGTCGCCCTCACCATAAGGGCTCCACTCCTTGGAGCACTCAAGGACGGGGGAGGGGGCGGGGGAGGACGGCTCCTCACCCGTCACCGTGAGCTCGGCAGGAAGGGGCCTGCAGGGCAAGGATCAGTACAAGCAACAGAAGAATCAGGAGCTGGAGGAAGAAAAGGCTTACTCATCAATGGCGAAGTACTTCCTACGCTTCAGCAGGCGACAAGGGTAATCATCGCCCAGGGCCTCCCTTCTCTTCTGGAGGGCCTCGAAGTTCACGCAGAAGCGATCCAAGATTTGAGCGCAGGGGTCAACCTGTGGCGAGGGAGGAGCATCAAGGCGACCCGCGTGCTGGGCGTCCGCTGGCCTTGTGCTGATCGCCTCACCAAGAGAAGCAGCGGGGCCTCGGGGCTCCATCCGCAAGCGCAGGCGGCTGCCTGCCGCCCTCGGCCAGCGCGGCATGAGCCTCGAGCTGCCCCCTCATGAGCATCGCCCGGCCTGCCACCCGGCGGGGGTCCCTTCGGCCTCTGGCGGCTCGTGCCTCCCTGCTCCGCCGCTCGAGGAGGAGCCGCCTTGGCCGACTGGAAGGGCTGTCACCATCACTGGATTCTCGCGAGGCCCCTGGAGACCAGCGGGGCGCGGCCCCTATTCGTCGAAGATAGGCATCTGGTTCACCAAATCACCCCTGTTCTGGCAGAGGTACAGCAAGGCCCCTTGATGCCGGATGCCACCGGGTTAAGTCGCCATCAAGACCAGAGCACTTTCCTTAGCGCTTGAGCATCAGGTCTTCTTCCGGAGCCTCATACGATCACCAGGCCCGGCCAAGGCCCACATCCGACGGGAATGGCGTTGGAGAGGAGCAATGCGGCGCATCAGAACTCCTTCACCACCTTGGGCGTTATTACGATAGCGACCTCGGGAACATGAAGCGGCGCCCAGACAAAAGATGAGCCGAGGGCTTGAAAGCGTCTCTGGCCCCACTGAATTGGGGACATCGGCAGGTTGGCTCCGAGCAGGGGGCTGGGCACCCCCACATCCACGTCTGACCACCTCTCGCGGAACTCACCATGGTGGAGGCAGGCTGAAGTCAATCCCCGAGGCCGCTGTCTCGGTAGCGGCGAAGCTCACGCACGCCGAGCATTGAGTGGGGTCGACAAAGGCGCAGAGAGAAGAAGTGGCGCAGCAAGGCAGCGGAGGGAAGGATGCCCATCATTGCCTCACAAACGGCGCGAAGACCGAGAGGAGAGTAATGGACTCGGGACCCGGATGCATCATGTGGATCGATAGTGGTAAAGCACGACATCGAAGAAATCGAGAAGGGGGAACCAGTCCGCCCACGAGCGTCGGCCAAATACCGGACCTCGGTGACTATCCTGTCGATGGAGAAGTGGGGCCTTGGGCCAAGCCGTCGTCCTCCCGCATTCGTTGAAGGAGGTAGCGAGCCGAACTAACCTTGCCCAAGCCCTCTAGATTGAGTATGATCGACGGGTCATCATGGAGGAGCGCCTCATGGCGAGCAGCAAGGCGGAGGCAGAGGTTTCTTCCCTTTCCCCTTCTTCGTCGGAGCCATGGCGATTGAAAGGGGGAGGGGGAGATTCGAGATTGGATTGGAAATGGAGGCTGGAGTTCGAGAGGGGGAAGGACTAGAGCGCACAAGCAGCAGAGAGGGGAAGGATGTATGCAACAGCGTGTCCGCCTAGCAAGGCACGAAATAAGGAGGCGTGGGGAACAAAGGTCACCACGTCCAATCAATGACCATCGTCGCCCAAGGCCGCAGGCTGTTAAGACCCACGACGCTTCGCACTTGCCCTCTCGCCTCTCAGCCCGGCCAAGTTCGGGCGCGCCGCGGGCCCGGGGGCTACTGTCGGCATTCTGGGAACGGGGGTCCCCAGACTTGCCTGCCTGCGGCATGGCTCAAAGGGGGCCCAAGACAGCCCATCTTCATCTACACAAGCTCAAGACCCTCGCGAGGGGCCAAGCCTCACGGGCGGACGACAAGGAGCTTCTCGAGCACGGCCTCGTCGGGCTGGCTCATGAGGAGGCGGAGAGTTCAAGGCGTGGTACCTCGCGAGGTGCCCATGACGCAAGCCATGACGACCAAGGGCGCCAGCCGGGCGCCACCAGCAGCCCTCCTTTCCTCTTTGGTGCAAAGGGAGCAAGTGCGGCGAGAGCATCAAGCAAAGGCATCCGTTTGGTGCAACAAGACCAAGACCAGCCCCAACGGCTGGAAGGAGTCATCGTGGAGCCCAAGCAGCGTCATCACCGAGCCTTTGGCGCGAGGACCAACTTTAGTCAGGATAAGTGTACCCGCTGGTCCCCTTCAAAATGGCCAATTGTTGGCGCCCTTCCCGCTCAATATTTGGGAAGAGGCCCAGGGCCTTCGCCTATAAATAGGAGTAGCCACACTCAGAGAGGTGGATCTTGGATCGGCCCCCCGCTGTGAGGTCGGAATCCTCACCAAGGAACCAGTAGCTAGAGCAACGGAACACCACCCAGCAGTTCATCACACCCACCAAGAACGGACCCTCGCGAGGCTGTTCTTCCCTGTACTGTTCTTCATCAGCCCAAGAGGCAATCCACCACACCACAAACTAGAGTAGGGTATTACACCACAACGGTGGTCTTAACTAGTATAAATCTTGCGTCTCTTGTGCTGTTCTTGCTAGTAGTTTAGGTCCCTGCGATTCGGCGAGGTACGAGACGGTGGAGGGTTGGATCTCCGCGCGCACCCCAGAGTTCGAACCTTAAGGGTCTGCCGGAACCCGAAATCCGACACACTCTTTGAGGTTCTATGTGTTGGTTGAATAGATGAATCTGAGATTGTGTGATGCATATCGTATAATCATTCCCACGGATCCTTGAGGTGACATTGGAGTATCTAGGTGACATTAGGGTTTTGGTTGATGTGTGTCTTAAGGTGTTATTTTACTACGAACTCTAGGGCTGTTTGTGACACTTACAGGAATAGCCCAATGGATTGATCGGAAAGAATAACTTTGAGGTGGTTTCATGCCCTACCATAATCTCTTCGTTTGTTCTCCGCTATTAGTGACTTTGGAGTGGCTCTTTGTTGCATGTTGAGGGATAGTTATATGATCCAATTATGTTATTATTGTTGAGAGAACTTGCACTAGTGAAAGTATGAACCCTAGGCCTTGTTTGCTAGCATTGCAATACCGTTTACGCTCACTTTTATCATTATATACCTTGCTGTTTTTATATTTTCAGATTACAAAAACCTATATCTACCATCCATATTGCACTTGTATCACCATCTCTTCGCCGAACTAGTGCACCTATACAATTTACCATTGTATTGGATGTGTTGGGGACACAAGAGGCTCTTTGTTATTTGGTTGCAGGGTTGCTTGAGAGAGACCATCTTCATCCCTCGCCTCCCACGGATTGATAAACCTTAGGTCATCCACTTGAGGGAAATTTGCTACTGTCCTACAAACCTCTCAAGACTTGGAGGCCCAACAACGTCTACAAGAAGAAGGTTGTGTAGTAGACATCAAGCTCTTTTCTCGCGCCGTTGCTGGAGGCTAGGTAAGCAGCACTCACACCCCGTCAACTAAGCTCTTTTCTAAAGCGCCGCTGTCGGGAGGTGAGTACTTGAAGGTATATCTTTAGATCTTGCAATCGAATCTTTTTGTTTCCTGTTTTAGCACTAGTTTAGTTTATAAAAGAAAACTACAAAAAATGGAATTGAGTTTACCTCATACGCTTCATCTTTGTTATATCTTTCGTGAGTATGATGGGAAGGAAACTTGTGCCAAAGTGTTAGAAGAAGAATGCATTAAAATGTTTGGCACTAAATCTTTGAATGATGAGCACGATTGCAATGTTGTTAGTATGAACTTCTTGAATATCCATAGTACTAATGATGATTGCGCTAGTTATGATGAAAATGTCTCCTATAAACATGTCAATTTTTGTGGAGTGCATTAGGTTTGCAAGTACACACCAAATAGGGAAGATAGATATTGCAAGAGGCATAAGCATTTAGAAACTAAATGGTTGCAAGAAAGGCTAGATGTTTGTGCTGAAAAATTAAATTTTCTTAGTCGTACTTGTGAACTTTGCAATGAACGTGATCATTTCAGTACCCAATGCAAATTGTTCATGATCGTATCGTGTCCAAAAATTGTTTTGACTTGATTTCCCTTGCACATCAAAATGAACTTAGTTTGCTCTTGGGTTATGAAGAAATGAAACACATAACTAAGCTTATTCCAGAATTTGCCCTTGATAGAGTTCCTGATTTTGATCTAGAAGAAATTTATATGTATTGTGTGGTGAATTGCATTGAAAATCCTTATATTGCCAATTACATAAAGAAAAGAATACAAATAGAATATGAAGAGAATACTAATGAAAGGGAATAGACTTCCCAATATCCTCCTATTATTTCTTTTGATGAATCAGGTAACGAGGAGGAGCCCTCTATTCAACCAATCTCATTAATAAGGAGCTCCAAAAAGAGGATTGAACCCACACATGATGTGGTGAACGAGAAGAAAAGAAAAAAGAAGAGAGGCAAAAAATATATCTCTCCCAAATAATGTTGCTCCTATTATTGTTGTGCCTCATGAAAATGAATCAAAAATAATTGTGGAAGATGATGCACTTGATGATAATCTCGTTATGCCTATTGCTTGTTGTGATGATTATGATTGGGAAGATAATGATACTTCTTATGATCTTCAAAATCTGTTTGGCATTTGCTTGGAAGAATATGATAAGTGCTATACTATTGGTGCTATCCATACCATTAATGATCAGAGTGATTATGCTTATGATATGAAAAGGCCCAAGCTTGGGGATGTTATGTTTGATGAAGATGATGTTTTTGAGAATATATTTGCTGCAATTAATGTTTGTCCCAAGCTTGGGGATGCTATGTTTAATGAAGATGATATTTTTAGTCTCCCAAGTTATGCAAATGTATAGTGATGATAGCATGCCTCCTACATATGATGATTATATTGATGAAAGTGGGTTTGAAAGAGTGTCAACTTTAGGAAGTAGTGATCCCAATATTTTGGAGGATGTTGAATCTTATTATGATAATTATGAAAGTGGATTGGGAGAGGTCATGACTTTATTTAGTGATGTATCCACTATTTTGGAAGAGGTTTCAATCGATTATGATGAGAACAAAGTTGCTACTTATGATGATTATTGTGATGAAACTTATGCTATAAAAAGTAGTGACGATTATATTTATAAAACTTGTCATGATTATGATTACCCTTTTTCTGAACATTACTCTTTTAATGAGGAAACAATTTATAGTATTCAAGTCTCTTATGATACTCCCACTATCCCGAATGAGAAGAATTTTGCTTATGTGGAGAGTAATAAATTTTCTATGCTTGTAGATCATGAAAATAATGATTTAGGTGCTGGTTATATTGTTGAATTCATTCATGATGCTACTGAAAATTATTATGAGGGAGGAATATATGCTTGTAGGAATTGCAATAATATCAAGTTTCCTCTCTATGTGCTTAAAGTTTTGAAGTTATGCTTATTTTGCCTTCCTATGCTAGTTGATTATTGTTCCCATAAGTTGTTTGCTCACAAAATCCCTATGCATAGGAACTGGGTTAGACTTAAATGTGCTAGTCATATTATTCATGATGCTCTCTTTATGTTTCAATTCTTATGTTTTATGTGAGCATCATTGAAATCATCATGCCTAGCTAGGGGCGTTAAACGTTACGCTTGTTGGGAGGCAACCCAATTTTATTTTAGTTTCTTGATTTTTGGTTCTGTTTAGGAATAAATAATCCATCTAGCTTCTGTTTATATGTAGTTTTGTGTTCTAATTAGTATTTGTGCCAAGTAAGACCTATACGATCTTCTTGGATGATACTTATTTGATCTTGCTGAAAATTCCAGAAACTTTCTATTCACGAAAACAATTGTTAAAAATCACCAGAACGTGATAAAATACTGATTCCAATTGCATAAGAACAATAAACAAATTATCTAGGTCTTCCTATTTTGGTAGAATGTTTGGAGTTCCAAAAGTATACGTTTGATACAGATTACTGCAGACTGTTCTGTTTTTGACAGATTCTGTTTTCTATGTGTTGTTTGCTTATGTTGATGAATCTATGAGTAGTATCGGAGGGTATGGACCATAGAGAAGTTGGAATACAGTAGATATTACACCAATATGAATTTATAACGAGTTCACAACAGTACCTAAGTGGTGATTTATTTTCTTATACTAACGTAGCTTACGAGTTTTCTGTTAAGTTTTGTGTTGTGAAGTTTTCAAGTTTTGGGTAAAGATTCGATGGACTATGGAATAAGGAGTGGCAAGAGCCTAAGCTTGGGGATGCCCAAGGCACCCCAAGGTAATATTGAAGGACAACTAAGAGCCTAAGCTTGGGTATGCCCTGGATGGCATCCCCTGTTTCGTCTTCGTTCATCGGTAACTTTACTTGGAGCCATATTTTTATTCACCACATGATATGTGTTTTGCTTGGAGCGTCATTTTATTTTCTTTTGTTTTGCTTGCTGTTTGAATAAAATACCAAGATATTAAATTCTTAAATTTTAGAGAGTCTTCACATAGTTGCATAATTATTCGACTACTCATTGATCTTCACTTATATCTTTCAGAGTAGTTTGTTGTTGCTCTAGTGCTTCACTTATATCTTGTAGAGCACGGTGGTGGTTTTATTTTGTAGAAATAGATGAACTCTCATGCTTCACTTATATTATTTTGAGAGTCCTAAACAGCATGTTAGTTTACTTTGGTTATGAATTTAGTCCTAATATGATGGGCATCCAAGAGGGATGTAATAAAAACTTCCATATAAAGTGCATTGAATACTAAGAGAAGTGTTGATACTGGACGATTGTTTTGAGATATGTAGATAGTGATATTAAAGTTGTGCTAGTTGAGTAGTTGTGAATTTGAGAAATACTTGTGTTGAAGTTTGCAAGTCCCGTAGCATGCACATATGGTAAACGTTATGTAACAAATTTGAAACATGAGGTGTTCTTTGATTGTCATCCTTATGAGTGGCGGTCGGGGACGAGTGATGGTCTTTTCCTACCAATCTATCCCCCTAGGAGCATGCGCGTAGTGCTTGGTTTTGATGACTTGTAGATTTTTGCAATAAGTATGTGAGTTCTTTATGACTAATGTTGAGTCCATGGATTATACGCACTCTCACCTTTCCATCATTGCTAGCCTCTTGATGCCGTGCATTTCCCTTTCTCATATTGAGAGCTGGTGCAAACTTCACGGTGCATCCAAACCCCGTGATATGATACGCTCTTTCACACATAAACCTCCTTATATCTTCCTCAAAACAACCACCATACCTACCTATTATGGCATTTCCATAGCCATTCCGAGATATATTGCCATGCAACTTTCCACCGTTTCGTTTATTATGACACGCTCCATCATTGTCATATTGCTTTGCATGATCATGTAGTTGACATCGTATTTGTGGCAAAGCCATCGTTCATAATTATTTCATACATGTCACTCTTGATTCATTGCATATCCTGGTACACCGCCGGAGACATTCATATAGAGTCATACTTTGTTCTAGTATCGAGTTGTAATCATTGAGTTGTAAATAAATAGAAGTGTGATGATCATCATTTTCTAGAGCATTGTCCCAGTGAGAAAAAAAGGAAAAAAGGAAATAAAAAGAGAAAGGCCAAAAAAAGAAGAAGGCCCCAAAAAAATGAGAGAAAAAGAGAGAAGGGACAATGTTTCTATCCTTTTTACCACACTTGTGCTTCAAAGTAGCACCATAACCTTCATGATAGAGAGTCTCTTATTTTGTCACTTTCATATACTAGTGGGAACTTTTCATTATATAACTTGGCTTGTATTCCAACAATGGGCTTCCTCAAATGCTCTAGGTCTTCGTGAGCAAGCAAGTTGGATGCACACCCACTTAGTTTCTTTTGTTGAGCTTTCATACATTTATAGCTCTAGTGCATCCGTTGCATGGCAATCCCTACTATTTGCATTAACATCAATCGATGGCATCTCTATAGCTCATTGATTAGCCGCGTTGATGTGAGACTTTTTCCCATTTTTTCTTCTCCACATAACCCCCATCATTATATTCTATTCCACCCGTAGTGCTATATCCATGGCTCACGCTCATGTATTGCGTGAAGTTTGAAAAAGTTTGAGATTACTAAAGTATGAAACAATTGCTTGGCTTGTCATCGGGGTTGTGCATGATGATAGCATTCTTGTGTGACGAAAATGGAGCATGACTAAACTATATGATTTTGTAGGGATGAACTTTCTTTGGCCATGTTATTTTGAGAGGACATATTTGCTTAGTTAGTATGCTTGAAGTATTATTATTTTTATGTCAATATTAAACTTTTGTCTCGAATCTTATGGATCTGAATATTCTTGCCACAATAAAGAAGATTACATTGATAAATATGTTAGGTAGCATTCCACATCTAAAATTCTGTTTTTATCATTTACCTACTCGAGGACGAGCAGGAATTAAGCTTAGATGCCGATACGTCTCCAACGTATCTATAATTTTGATTGTTCCATGATATTATATTATCTGTTTTGGATGTTTATGGGCTTTATTAAACACTTTTATATTATTTTTGGGACTAACCTATTGACCCAGAGCCCAAAGGTGCCTCGCTTTTTCCCTTGTTTGATGTTTGAAGAAAAGGAATATCAAACGGAGTCCAAACGGAATGAAACCTTCAGGAGAGTTATTTTTGGAACAGAAGCAATCCAGAAGACTTGGGATGTACGTAAGGGAAGCAACGAGGAAGGCACGAGGCAGGGGCGCGCCCTCCAACCTCGTGGGCCCCTCGTGGCTCCCCTGGCGTATTTATTCCTCCTGTATATACTAATATATCCTAAAACCATCGGGGAACTGAATAGATCGGGAGTTCCGCCGCCGCAAGCCTCTGTAGCCACCAAAACCCAATCGGGACCTGTTCCAAAGACCTCACGGGAGGAACCCTCACCGGTGGCCATCTTCATCATCCGGCGCTCTCCATGATGAGGAGGGAGTAGTTCACCCTCGGGGTTGAGGGTATGTACCAAAGAGCTATGTTTTGATCTCTCTCTTCTCTCTCTCTCTCTCTCGTGTTCTTGAGGTGGTACGATCTTGATGTATCGCGAGCTTTGCTACTATAGTTGGATCTTATGATGTTTCTCCCCCTCTACTCTCTTGTAATGGATTGAGTTTCTCCTTTGAAGTTATCTTATCGGATTGAGTCTTTTAATGATTTGAGAACACTTGATGTATGTCTTGCGTGGGATACCCGCGGTGACAATGGGGTATTCTATTGATCCACTTGATGCATGTTTTGGTGATCAACTTGCGGGTTCCGCCCATGAACCTATGCATAGGGGTTGGCACACATATTCGTCTTGATTCTCCGGTAGAAACTTTGGGGCACTCTTTGAGGTTCTATGTGTTGGTTGAATAGATGAATCTGAGATTGTGTGATGCATATCGTATAATCATTCCCACGGATACTTGAGGTGACATTGGAGTATCTAGGTGACATTAGGGTTTTGGTTGATGTGTGTCTTAAGGTGTTATTTTACTACGAACACTAGGGCTGTTTGTGACACTTATAGGAATAGCCCAATGGATTTATCGGAAAGAATAACTTTGAGGTGGTTTCGTACCCTACCATAATCTCTTCATTTGTTCTCTGCTATTAGTGACTTTGGAGTGACTCTTTGTTGCATGTTGAGGGACAGTTATATGATCCAATTATGTTATTATTGTTGAGAGAACTTGCACTAGTGAAAGTATGAACCCTAGGCCTTGTTTCCTAGCATTGCAATACCGTTTACACTCACTTTTATCATTAGATACCTTGCTGTTTTTATATTTTTCATATTACAAAAACCTATATCTACCATCCATATTGCACTTGTATCACCATCTCTTCGCCGAACTAGTGCACCTATACAATTTACCATTGTATTGGGTGTGTTGGGGACACAAGAGACTCTTTGTTATTTGGTTGCGGGGTTGTTTGAGAGAGACCATCTTCATCCCTACGCCTCCCATGGATTGATAAACCTTAGGTCATCCACTTGAGGGAAATTTGCTACTGTCCTACAAACCTCTTCACTTGGAGGCCCAACAACATCTACAAGAAGAAGGTTGTGTAGTAGACATCACCTGTCAGCTTACTCAGGTTCGTCCAACAACTTCGGTGGAACCAGGAGTTACTTCCAGTTCTTTGGGGGTGCCGTGTCTCGTTCCGGCTGTACGTAATGTACGGCTGCCCAAGGATTTCAAGGGTCCACATAAAGTGCCCAATTACACTGCCGATTTACTCCCCGAGTCATGGATCGAGAGCTATGAGATAGCAATGGAGATGCTGGACGTGGATGATGCGGCGTGCGCTAAATACTTCACCATGATGTTGGAAGGAACAACTCGCACTTGGCTGAAAAATTTACCAGCTAACTCCATTGGGTCATGGGCTGAGTTAAAGGCCCGGTTATCCAAAATTTCAAGGACACATGCAAGCAACCCATGTCAATTGTGGACTTAGCTGCTTGTGTCCAAGAGGAAGGAGAATCGACAACCCATTGGGTGCGCCGGGTTTCAGAAATCTTGCATTCATCGGACCGTATCAACGCTGATACAGCAGTTTTAACATTGGAAGGCAATTGTCGGTTCGCGCCTCTGAAGTTGAAGTTGGGACAGCTCAAGCGTCACTGCAATGCCATGGGGACGCTTATGGCAGCTCTGGTCAAGTATGCCAACTTTGATAGTACCAAGGACCCTGAGTCTGAAGATGAAAAGCCAGGAAAGGGAAAGAAGAGTGGCAGCGCCAAGGGGCAGCAACATAACCCGGCAGGCCATGGAAACAATGGTAAGCATAAAGCGGATAACAGTTTAGATTTTGTGGCTAACACCAACACGCAGGATAATGGTCAGCGCCGTAAGGGTAAACCGCCCCCGCGGGGTGGAGGATCAGGTCCCAATCTTGAGCGCCTGTTAAACCAGCCTTGCCCAAAGCACGGGCCGCAAGAAAGGCTAGCCACGCACCTCTGGAAGGATTGCTTTATTATGCGGGAGTTTAAAAAATCAGATCTTTTCTAATATGATCATGGACCGTCTGGCGGTTCAGGACCCGGTTCTCATGGGCCGGGTTATGGTGGAGGCAGTTCTGGCTCAGGATTTCAAGGCAATCAAAGCAGACATGTCAATCAAGGCAATCAGGGCAACCAGGGTGGTTATAATCATCAAGGGAATCATCACCAGCAGCAGCAGTCGGGTTACCAGAGCAACCCGAAGCAGTTGAATAGTGGGCAGTATCATGTCTTCGCCACTAGCCTGTGCAAGCGCGATCAGAAGCTTCATAAAAGGGCAGTGAACTCCGTTGAACCGGCGGTGCCCGTTACTTCTTATTTGGTCTCGAACAACCCATTGTGTAGAGTTGAGAGGATCATCCGTCCCAGGTTGATAATCCGGGTCATCTGGCGTTGGTGGTGGCGCCTCAGGTTGGAGGGTATAAGTTCACCAAGGTGCTCATGGATGGAGGGAGCAGTATCAATATTCTTTATTATGAAACCTTCCGTCGCATGGGGTTGACAGGTAAAAATCTTAAACCTTCAAACACCGTTTTTCATGGTGTGGTGCCCGTAAATCGGGCGATCCAGTTGGTAAGATAGCTCCGGAGGTTGCTTTTGGGGATGATCATGATTCGAGATCAGAGACATTGACCTTTGAAGTGGTAAAAATCAAGAGCCCGTATCATGCCTTATTTGGGCGGCCGGCTTATGCTAAGTTCATGGCAAGGCCCTGTTATGTTTATCTGCAGCTCAAGATGCCGGGTCATAAGGGGACCATCACGGTACATGGGAGCCGTAAGATCGCTTTGGAATGTGAAGAAGGTGATGCGGCTTATGCTGAGTCGGTTTGTGTAACAGAGGAGTTGAAGTTCTACAAGGACAATGTTGATCCGGCAGATATGACTTCTTTGAAAAAGCCAACTATAGAGCATGATCCGGCCTTGAAGTTTAAATCGGCTGATGAGACTAAGCTGGTTGATTTTATGCCTGGCGATTCATCCAAGCAGTTTAGCATCAACGCTAACCTGGATCCGAAATAGGAAAGCGCGCTCATCGAGTTCATCCGTGAGAACCGGGACATCTTTGCATGGAAACCTTCTAACATGCCAAGTGTACCGAGGGAACTCGCTAAGCACACTCTTAACATCGATCCCAAGTTTAAACCGGTCAAGCAGTTTTTCCGCCGCTTCAATGAAGAAAGACGCAAGGCCATTGGTGAGGAGGTAGCCAGGCTCTTGGCTGCTGGGTTTATCATTGAGGTATTTCATCATGAGTGGTTGGCTAATCCGGTGCTAGTACTTAAGAAGAACGACACTTGGCGTATGTGTGTGGACTACACAGATTTGAACAAGGCTTGTTCGGCAGATCCTTTTGCTCTCCCTCGTATTGATCAGATCATTGATGCTACGGTGGGTTGTGAGCGTTTGAGCTTTCTGGATGCTTACTCCGGTTATCATCAGATCAAAATGGCAGTTAAGGACCAAGTGAAGAGAGCTTTTATAACTCCCTTTGGAGCCTTCTGCTATGTATCTATGCCTTTTGGGCTCAAGAGTGCCCAGGCGACTTATCAGCGTTGTGTGCACAATTGTCTTCATAATCAGATTGGGTGCAATGTTCATGCTTATGTGGATGATATTGTGGTGAAATCCAGAAAAGTGGCGACATTGATAGATGATTTGAAGGAAACTTTTGATAGCCTCCGAGTCTGTAAGATGATGCTTAATCCGGCTAAGTGTGTCTTTGGTGTACAGGTAGGCAAGCTCTTGGATTTTCTGGTGTCTAACAGGGGCATTGAAGCTAATCTGGAAAAGATCAAGGCTATTACGTCTCTGGCTAAACCGGCGTGTATCAACGATGTTCAACGTCTGGCGGGCCAGATTGCAGCGCTGAGCCGGTTTATCAGCCGGTTAGGAGAGAAAGCAATCCCGTTGTATCAAATGATGAAGAAGACAGATAAGTTTGTCTGGAGTGATGCTGCTAATGCGGCGTTTGAATATTTGAAGAAGCAGTTAGCCGAGCCACCGGTCCTTGCTGCTCTGGTTGATAAGGAGCCGTTGTTGCTGTATGTGGCTGCTAATGCCCGGGCAGTTAGTGTGGCCATTGTGGTGGAGCGCAAGGAGGCTAGAAATGAATCCGGTTCAACGGCCGGTTTATTATGTCAGTGAGGTGCTTATTGAGTCCAAGCAGAGGTACCCGCATTGGCAGAAGCTGGTGTATGGAGTTTTCATGGCGAGCCGGAAGCTTAAACAGTATTTTCAGGGTCATCCTATCACTATGGTCAGTTATGCCCCTTTTGGGGATATAATCCAAAATAGGGAAGCAACTGGCCGGGTTGCCAAATGGGCTATTGAGCTTGGACCTCACGGGTTAAAATATATACCTCGGACGGCAATCAAATCTCAGGCACTTGTGGATTTCATCAATGACTGGACAGAGTTACAAGCGTCGGAAGAAAAGCCGAATAATACTTATTGGACTATTCATTTTGATGGGTCCAGGCAATTGGAAGGCTCGGGGGCTGGAGTCGTGTTAACTTCCCCACGAGGTGATAAGTTTTGTTATGTTCTCCGTTTAATGTTCCCTTGCACTAACAATGCAGCTGAATATGAGGCTTTACTCCATGTTCTTCGAATGGATAAGGAGATGAACTTAAGCCGGGTTAAGTGCTTCGGTGACTCGGACCTGGTGGCTCAACAAGTGTCTGGTACCTGGGAATCCAAGGACGCGCTCATGGCAACATATCATCGATCGGTGGATATTGTTGCTGGTCACTTCAAAGGTTATCAGGTTGACCATGTGGACCGGCGAAAGAATGAAGCGACGGATGCTTTAAGCCATTTGGGTTCCCAACGTAAACCGGTTCCACCCAATGTTTTTCTGGATGTTTCACATAACCCGTCGGTCAAGCTCTCTACAGAGGAGGATTTGGATGTTCCTGATCCGGAGGCTCAGTTGGTGGCAGCTCTTCATGTCATCCCAGATTTGACGGTCCCATATTTGGCGTATATGAACCGGGGCGAGTTACTCGAGGATGAAACTTTGGCCAACCAGATAATTCGGCGGTCCAAGTCGACGACTGATACGTCTCCAACGTATCTATAATTTTTGATTGCTCCATGCTATATTATCTTCTGTTTTGGACATTATTGGGCTTTATTATTCACTTTTATATTATTTTTGGGACTAACCTATTAACCGGAGGCCCAACCCAGAATTGCTGTTTTTTGCCTATTTCAGAGTTTCGCAGAAAAAGAATATCAAACGGAGTCCATACGGAATGAAACCTTCGGGAAAAAACGTGATTTTCGGAACGAACATGATCCAGAGGACTTGGACCCTACATCAAGAAATCAAAGAGGAAGCCACGAGGTAGGGGGGCGCGCCTACCCTCCCAGGCGCGCCCTCCACCCTCGTGGGCCCCATGTTGCTCCACCGACGTACTCCTTCCTCCTATATATACCTATGTACCCCCAAAGATCAGAAATGGAGCCAAAAACCTAATTCCACCACCGCAACCTTCGGTACCCACGAGATCCCATCTTGGGGCCTGTTCCGGAGCTCCGTCGGAGGGGGCATCGATCACGGAGGGCTTCTACATCAACACCATAGCCTCTCTGATGTGTGAGTAGTTTACCTCGGACCTTCGGGTCCATAGTTATTAGCTAGATAGCTTCTTCTCTCTTTTTGGATCTCAATACAATGTTGTCCCCCTCTCTTGTGGAGATCTATTCGATGTAATCTTCTTTTGCGGTGTGTTTGTTGAGACCGATGAATTGTGGGTTTATGATCAAGTTTATCTATGAACAATATTTGAATCTTCTGAATTCTTTTATGTATGATTGGTTATCTTTGCAAGTCTGTTCGAATTATTAGTTTGGTTTGTACTAGATTGATCTTTCTTGCAATGGGAGAAGTGCTTAGCTTTGGGTTCAATCTTGCGGTGTCCTTTCCCAAAGGATGAGGGGTAGCAAGGCACGTATTGTATTGTTGCCATCGAGGATAACAAGATGTTTTTTTATCATATTGCATGAATTTATCCCTCTACATCATGTCATATTTCTTAAAGCGTTACTCTGTTCTTATGAACTTAATACTCTAGATGCATGCTGGATAGCGGTCGATGTGTGGAGTAATAGTAGTAGATGCGTGCAGAGTCGGTCTACTTGTCTCGGACATGATGCCTATATACATGATCATACCTAGATATTCTCATAACTATGCTCAATTCTGTCAATTGCTCAACAATAATTTGTTCACCCATCATAAATACTTATGCTCTTGAGAGAAGCCACTAGTGAAACCCATGGGCCCCGGGTCTATTTTCCATCATATTAATCTTCCAACACTTAGCTATTTTCATTACCTTTTATTTTACTTTGCATCTTTATCATAAAAATACCAAAAATATTATCTTATCATATCTATCAGATCTCACTCTCGTAAGTGACCGTGTAGGGATTGACAACCCCTTATCGCGTTGGTTGCGAGGATTTATTTGTTTTGTGTAGGTGCGAGGGACTCACGTGTAGCCTCCAACTGGATTGATACCTTGGTTCTCAAAAACTGAGGGAAATACTTACGCTAGTTTGCTGCATCACCCTTTCCTCTTAAAGGGAAAACCAACGCAATGCTCAAGAGGTAGCAAGAAGGATTTCTGCCGTTGCCGGGGAGTCTACGCAAAAGTCAACATACCAAGTACCCATCACAAACCCTTATCTCCCGCATTACATTATTTTCCATTTGCCTCTCGTTTTCCTCTCCCCCACTTCACCCTTGCCGTTTTATTCGCCCTTCCCTCGTTCAATCTTGTGTTACCATGTGCCTTCTTTTTTGCTTACATCTTCGCTTTCTAAGAGTTTATGGATCCTCATACACTTGCTAATCTCTTTAAGAGATCCAATTATGATGAACCTATTGCTAGTGAGTTGAGTGCACTAGATTATCTTTATGAGGTTTTGCTTGAAATTCTTGAATATGAAAATTGTGATGAAGTACTTTATGAAGCGATTCATAATAGATCTTTGAATAAAAAGCATGATTGCAATGACTTTATTATAAATTCTATTGATGTAAATTATGCTAATAATATGCAAAACCCTAAGCTTGGGGATGCTAGTTTTGCTATGTCCTCTACTTGTTGCAATGATCATGATTGGGGTGATTCTTCTTACGATTTTGAAAATTTACTTACTCCCCATGATGAATATGAGATTGATAATAATGTTTGCAATAATATTGAAAGTGGGTTTGGAAGAGTGTCAACTTTAGATCCCACATATTTGGAGAATGTTCAATCTTATGGTATTTTTGATAAAAGTGGGTTTGGAGAGGTCATGACTTTAGTTAATGTTAATCCCACTATTTTGGAAGAGTGTCAACTTTGCATGCATGTGGATCATGTTGAAAATATTTTATGTGATAGATATTTTGTTGAATTTTCTTATGATCCCACATGTACTTATTATGAGAGAGGAAAATATGATTGTAGAAATTTTCATGTTACTAAATCACCTCTCGTTATGTTGAGATTGCTATCGTCACTTTCTTCTTCCTTGCATATGATAGTTTTTGCTTGCCTTGCAAATTTGTTTACTTATAATATGCCTATGAATAGGATGTATGTTAGACTTAGATGTTTTTGTCGCGTGTTTTATGATGCTCTCTTTGCTCTTCAATTCTTGTCCTTCATGTGAGCATCATTAAGTTTATCAATGCCTAGCTAAAAGGCTTTAAAGAAAAGTGCTTGTTGGGAGACAGCCCAATATATTTACTTGCTGTTATTCAATAAATAACTCATCTAGATTCTGTTTAGATGTGGTTTTGTGATTTAATTAGTGTTTGTGCCAAGTTAAACCTATAGGATCTTCTTGGATGTTAGTTATTTGATCTTGCTGAAAATTCCAGAGACTTTCTGTTCATGAAAATAATTGTTAAAAATCACCAGAACGTGATAAAATATTGATTCCAATTGATTCTGATCAATAAACAAATTATCTAGGTCTTACTATTTTTTCTGATTTTTTTGGAGTTCCAGAAGTTTGCGTTAGTTACAGATTACTAAAGACTGTTCTGTTTTTGACAGATTCTGTTTTTCGTGTGTTGTTTGCTTATTTTGATGAATCTATGGCTAGTAAAATAGTTTATAAACCATAGAGAAGTTGGAATACAGTAGGTTTAACACCAATATAAATAAATAATGAGTTCATTAAAGTACCTTGAAGTGGTCTTTTGTTTTCTTTCGCTAGCGGAGCTCACGAGATTTTCTATTAAGTTTTGTGTTGTGAAGTTTTCAAGTTTTGGGTGAAAGATTTGATGGATTATGGAACAAGGAGTGGCAAGAGCCTAAGCTTGGGGATGCCCATGGCACCCCCAAGATAATCTAAGGACACCAAAAAGCCAAAGCTTAGAGATGCCCGGAAGGCATCCCTCTTTCGCCTACTTCCAGGTAACTTTACTTGGAGCTATATTTTTATTCACCACATGATATGTGTTTTGCTTGGAGCGTCTTGTATGATTTGAGTCTTTGCTTTTTAGTTTACCACAATCATCTTTGCTGTACACACCTTTTGAGAGAGACACACATGATTCGGAAATTATTAGAATACTCTATGTGCTTCACTTATATCTTTTGAGTTATATAGTTTTGCTCTAGTACTTCACTTATATCTTTTAGAGCACGACGGTGGATTTGTTTTATAGAAACTATTGATATCTCATGCTTCACTTAGATTATTTTGAGAGTCTTAAATAGCATGGTAATTTGCTTAAATAATCCTAATATGATAGGTATTCAAGATTAGTAAAAAAATTCTTATGAGTTTTGAATACTAAGAGAAGTTTGATGCTTGATGATTGTTTTGAGATATGGAGGTAGTGATATTAAAGTTGTGCTAGTTGAGTAGTTGTGAATTTGAGAAATACTTGTGTTGAAGTTTGCAAGTCCCGTAGCATGCACGTATGGTAAACGTTATGTAACAAATTTGAAATATGAGGCGTTCTTTGATTGTCCTCCTTATGAGTGGCCGTCGGGGACGAGCGATGGTCTTTTCCTACCAATCTATCCCCCTAGGAGCATGCGCGTAGTGCTTGGTTTTTGATGATTTGTAGATTTTTGCAATAAGTATGTGAGTTATTTATGACTAATGTTGAGTCCATGGATTATACGCACTCTCACCTTTCCATCATTGCTAGCCTCTTCGGTACCGTGCATTGCCCTTTCTCACATTGAGAGTTGGTGCAAACTTCGTCGGTGCATCCAAACCCCGTGATATGATACACTCTTTCACACATAAACCTCCTTATATCTTCCTCAAAACAGCCACCATACCTACCTATTATGGCATTTCCATAGCCATTCCGAGATATATTGCCATGCAACTTTCCACCGTTCCGTTTATCATGACACGTTCATGATTGTCATATTACTTAGCATGATCATGTAGTTGACATAGTATTTTTGGCAAAGCCACCGTTCATAATTCTTTCATACATGTCACTCTTGGTTCATTGCATATCCCGGTACACTGCCAGAGGCATTCATATAGAGTCATAATTTGTTCTAGTACCGAGTTGTAATCAGTGAGTTGTAAATAAATAGAAGTGTGATGATCATCATTTTCTAGAGCATTGTCCCAAGTGAGGAATAAAAAAAAAGAGAAAGGCAAAAAAAGGAGAAGGCCCAAAAAAATGAGAGAAAAAGAGAGCAGGGACAATGTTACTATCCTTTTACCACACTTGTGCTTCAAAGTAGCACCATGATCTTCATGATAGAGAGTCTCTTGTTTTGTCACTTTCATATACTAGTGGGAATTTTTCATTATAGAACTTGGCTTGTATATTCCAACAATGGGCCTCCTCAAGTGCCCTAGGTCTTCGTGAGCAAGCAAGTTGTATGCACACCCACTTAGTTTCTTTTGTTGAGCTTTCATACATTTATAGCTCTAGTGAATCTGTTGCATGGCAATCCCTACTCTTTGCATTAACATCAATCGATGGGCATCTCCATAGCTCATTGATTAGCCTCATTGATGTGAGACTTTCTCATTTTTTGTCTTCTCCACATAACCCCCATCATTATACTCTATTCCACCCATAGTGCTATATCCATGGCTCACGCTCATGTATTGCATGAAGGTTTATAAAGTTTGAGATTACTAAAGTATGAAACAATTGCTTGGCTTGTCATCGGTTGTGCATGATGAGAGCATTCTTGTGTGACGAAAATGGAGCATGACTAAACTATATGATTTTGTAGGGATGAACTTTCTTTGGCCATGTTATTTTGAGAGGACATAATTGCTTAGTTAGTATGCTTGAAGTATTATTATTTCTATGTCAATATTAACTTTTATCTTGAATCTTTCGGATCTGAAAATTCATACCAAAATTAAGAAGAATTACATTGAAATTCTGCCTAGTAGCATGATGACCCACAAGTATAGGGGATCTATCGTAGTCCTTTCGATAAGTAAGAGTGTCGAACCCAACGAGGAGCAGAATGAAATGATAAGCAATTTTCAGCAAGGTATTCTCTGCAAGTACTGAAACAAGTGGTAACATATAGTTTTGTGACAAGATAATTTGTAACGAGCAACAAGTAACAAAAGTAAATAAGGTGCCGCAAGGTGGCCCAATCCTTTTTGTAGCAAAGGACAAGCCGGAACAAACTCTTATATAAGGAAAAGCGCTCCCGAGGACACATGGGAATTATCGTCAAGCTAGTTTTTCATCACGTTCATATGATCCGCGTTCGGTACTTTGATAATTTGATATGTGGGTGGACCGGTGCTTGGGTGCTGTTCTTACTTGAACAAGCATCCCACTTATGATTAACATCTATTGCAAGCATCCGCAACTACAACAAAAGTATTAAGGTAAACCTAACCATAGCATGAAACATATGGATCCAAATCAGCCCCTTACGAAGCAACACATAAACTAGGGTTTAAGCTTCATCACTCTAGCAACCCATCATCTACTTATTACTTCCCAATGCCTTCCTCTAGGCCCAAATAATGGTGAAGTGTTATGTAGTCGACGTTCACATAACACCACTAGAGGCTAGAGAACATACATCACATCAAAATATCGAACGAATACCAAATTCACATGACTACTAACAGCAAGACTTCTCCCTTGTCCTCAGGAACAAACGTAACTACTCACAAAGCATATTCGTGTTCATAATCAGAGGGGTAATAATATGCATAAAGGATCTGAACATATGATCTTCCACCAAGTAAACCAACTAGCATCAACTACAAGGAGTAATCAACACTACTAGAAACCTACTAGCACCAATCCCGGACTTGGAGACAAGAATTGGATACAAGAGATGAACTAGGGTTTGGAGATGAGATGGTGCTGGTGAAGATGTTGATGGAGACTGCCCTCTCCCGATGAGAGGAGCATTGGTGATGACGATGGTGATGGTTTCCCCCTCTCGGAGGGAAGTGTCCCCGGCAGAACAGCTCTGCCGGAGCCCTAGATTGGTTCCGCCAAGGTTCTGCCTCGTGGCGGCGGAGTCTCGTCCCGAAAGGTTGCTTATTCTTTTTTTCTCGATGAAAGACTTCATATAGCAGAACATGGGCGTCGGAGAGCCACCAGGGGGCCCACGAGGTAGGGGGCGCGCCTAGGGGGGCGCCCCACCCTCGTGGGATGTGGTGTGTGGGCCCCCTGGCCTTCATCTTTGGCAGGTATTTTTCATTATTTTTGTAAGGTATTCCGTGGAGTTTTAGGACTTTTGGAGTTGTGCAGAATAGGTCTCTAATATTTGCTCCTTTTCCAGCCCAGAATTCCAGCTGCCGGCATTCTCCCTCCTTATGTAAACCTTGTAAAATAAGGGAGAATAGCCACAAGTATTGTGACATAACGTGAAATAACAGCCCATAATGCAATAAATATCGATATAAAAGCATGATGCAAAATGGACGTATCAACTCCCCCAAGCTTAGACCTCGCTTATCCTCAAGCGAAAGCCGATAACGATAAATATGTCCCCATGTTTAGAGGTAGATGTGTCGATAAAAATAAAATACAGACATGAAGGCATCATGATTATTCTCATAATAGCAACATATATAGATATTTTCATATGATTACTTATGTTCAAGTGACGATCTATTCACAATGCAAAAGTGTGAATCAGAAACTTCATTGAGAACCAACAAACTATAATCTCGGTCATTGAAGCAATTGCAATTTATCATAACATCAGAAAGAGTCTATGTCAGAGCTTAAAAGCAAGTCCACATACTCAACTATCATCTAGTCCTTCATAATTGCTAACACTCATGCAATACTTGTGGTTACGAAGTTTAATCGGACACAGAGAAAGATAGGGGCTTATAGTTTCGCCCCACAACTTTTTACCTCAAGGGTAATGTCGACAATAATAACTCATGCTCCCCTACATCCAATTAGGTACATATATCAGACTCTTTCCAACATGTTGTGCTTGCCAAAGGATAAAATGAAAATGGAAAGGTGAAAATCACCATGACTCTTGCATAAGGTAGAAGATAATAGTAACAGATAGGCCCTTCGCAGAGGAAGCAGAGGTTACCATGCGCTTTTATGGTTGGATGCACAAAATCTCAATGCGAAAGAACGTCACTTTATATTGCCCCTTGTGATATGAACCTTTATTATGCAGTCCGTCGCTTTTATTACTTCCACATCACAAGATCGTATAAAGCTTATTTCTCCCACACCAATCAATCATACATATTTAGAGCAATTTTTATTGCTTTGCACCGATGACAACTTACTTGAAGGATCTTACTCAATCCATAGGTAGATATAGTGGACTCTCGTGGCAAACTGGTTTAAGGGTATTTGGAAGCACAAGTAGTATCTCTACTTGGTGCTCAGAATTTGGCTAGCAAGAGGGGGACAGGCAAGCTCAACATGTTGGAGGACCCCTGACAACATACTTTATCTCAGATATAAGAAAACATAACTCATCACGTTGTCTTCCTTGTCCAACATCAACTCTTTTAGCATGTCATATTTTAATGAGTGCTCCCAATCATAAAAGATGTCAATGATAATATATCTATATGTGAAACCTCTCTTTCCTTATTACTTCCTATTAATTGCAACGATGACCAAGGCTATGTCTGCCAATTTCAACAACTTTTAATCATCATACTCTTTCTATGTGAAGTCATTACTCTCAATAAGATCAATATGAACTCTTTTGTTTCTTTTTATTTTTCTTTTCTTTCTTTTCTTTTACTCACCCAAGATCATGGCAAAATAATCAAGCCCTTGACTCAAAACTAATCTTTATTATATAGCTCATGGAATCTATTACATAGAGAGATCATAAAGCAAAACTCAAAACTAAATCATGCCATCAACTTTATTCTACTAGATCAAGATACTACTAATAGGATCGAACTAAGAAAAACGGTAAAGATAGGAGATGTGTTTGTGATACGATACCGGGGCACCTCCCCCAAGCTTGGCAGTTGCCAAGGGGAGTGCCCATACCCATGTGATTATATCTCCTTTGTTGGTGAGGAAGGTGGAGGTGTTGTTGATGATGCGGGCTTGTCGTCCATCTTCCAAGGCATAGGCTCACCATCATAAAAGGATGATCGCGTCTCCTGGATCCTCAAATCTGCAGCCAAACTCATCCTTTTGAATATATATTCATACTCACAGTTTTGGTTTTGCAGGTCATAGATTTGGGCTTGAAGGTGCTCGATCTTCTCATGAAGCTTGACGATGGCCTCCCCGATGTTGTCGGCATCCGGCTTGTAGTTGTTGGTGAATTCCGCGAGCATCGTGTGGCTAGCGTTGATTCCACGCTCCACCATCCCCTGGCACTTGAAAACTTGTTGCTCCATTGCTTCGAGCCTCGCCTCCATGCTTCCGGTTCCCCTTGGTCCCTCAGCATCGCGGATGTGCAGCAACCCATCACGCATCTCAATGGTTTGAGGGTGTCGCAGCACCTCCGCGAGGTAAGGGTTGATGACCTTCTTGAAGAACTTGTCCTTGGAGGAACTTGGGGACGTCATGATGATCTAGATCTGTCAGGAAAACAGCTCGAAACGAAAACAAAGGAGATTTGCGTGATACGGGAGTCAAAACCTTCGGGAGAATATATAGTGAATTTTTACCGACCAAAATACGTATCGTGCAAGAAAACGGAGTCCGAAAGGCACACGAGGTGCTCACGAGGTAGGGGGCACTCCCAGGGGGGTAGGGCGCGCCCACCACCCTCGTGGGGCCCTCGTGTCCTTCTCGGACTGCTACTTATTTTTCTATTTTTCTAAATATTCCAAAACGGAGAAATATTGCCTTAAAATTGTTTTGGAGTCGGTTTATTTACCGTACCACATACCTATTCCTTTTCGGAGTTTGAAACATTCTAGAAAGTGTCTCTTATGTATTCCTCCGGGGTTACGGTTTCAATAATATTGGTTTCAACATTTATGGGATTACCTGAGATATAATGTTTAATTCTTTGACCGTTTACCACCTTCGAGTTTGTTTCTTCGAAGTTGTTAATTTTTATGGTACCGGAAGGATAGACTTCCTCGATAACATAGGGGCCTTCCCATTTAGAGAGAAGTTTTCCTGCAAAAAATCTTAAACGACAGTTGTATAGCAATACATAATCACCTACATTAAACTCACGCTGTTGTATCCTTTTGTCATGCCATCTTTTAACTTTTTCTTTAAACAACTTGGCATTTTCATAAGCTTGGGTTCTCCATTCATCAAGTGAGCTAATATCAAATAACCTCTTCTCACCGGCAAGTTTGAAATCATAGTTGAGCTCTTTAATAGCCCAATATGCCTTATGTTCTAGTTCGAGAGGTAAGTGACATGCTTTTCCATAAACCATTTTATATGGAGACATACCCATTGGATTTTTATATGCAGTTCTATAGGCCCATAATGCATCATCAAGTTTCTTAGACCAATTCTTTCTAGACCTATTGACAGTCTTTTGCAAAATTAATTTGAGCTCTCTGTTGATCAATTCTACTTGACCACTAGACTGTGGGTGATAAGGTGATGCGATTTATGATTAACGTCATACTTGGCAAGCATTTTACGGAAAGCACCATGAATAAAGTGTGAACCACCATCAGTCATTAAATATCTAGGGACTCCAAACCTCGAAAAAATAACTTCCTTAAGCATTTTAATAGAAGTGTTATGATCAGCACTACTAGTTGGAATAGCTTCTACCCACTTAGTAACATAATCAACAGCAACTAAAATATGTGTATATCCATTAGAGGCGTGAAAAGGTCCCATATAATCAAAGCCCCAAACATCAAATGGTTCAATAACAAGTGAATAATTCATAGGCATTTCTTGACGTCTACTAATATTACCAATTCTTTGGCATTCAACACAAGACAAGACAAACTTACGAGCATCCTTGAAGAGAGTAGGCCAATAAAAACCAGATTGCAATACCTTATGTTCAGTTCTATCTCCAGCGTGGTGTCCTCCATAAGCTTCGTAATGACACTTATGTGAGGATCTGCTCCTGTTCATGCTCAGTACACAATGTCTAATAACACCATCTACTCCTTCTTTATAAAGATGTGGGTCATCCCAAAAGTAATGTCTCAAATCATAGAAGAACTTTTTCTTTTGCGGGTATGTGAAACTAGGTGGTATAAATTTAGCAACAATATAATTTGCATAATCAGCATACCAAGGAGTACTATGAGAAGTACTTATGCCATTTAATTGTTCATCATGAAAGCTATCATCAATAGGTAGTGGGTCATCAAGAACATTCTCTAACCTAGATAAGTTGTCTGCAACGGGGTTCTCGGCTCCTTTCCTATCAACAATATGCAAATCAAATTCTTGTAGCAGGAGAACCCATCTAATAAGTCTAGGTTTAGCATCTTTCTTTTCCATAATATATTTAATAGCAGCATGATCAGTGTGAAAAGTTACTTTAGAATCAACAATATAAGGTCTGAACTTATCACAAGCAAATACAACTGCTAAAAGTTCTTTCTCAGTAGTAGCATAATTTCTTTGAGCATTGTCTAGAGTCTTACTAGCATAATGGATAACATTTAATTTCTTATCAACTCTTTGCCCTAGAACAACACCTATAGCATAATCACTAGCATCACACATAATTTCAAAGGGTAAATTCCAATCGGTGGCTGAACAACAAAAAGTGTAGACTAATGCTTTCTTAAGTATTTCAAATGCTTCTACACAATCATCATCAAAGACAAATGGTATATCTTTTTGTAATAAATTAGTCGAGGTCGATAAATTTTGAGAAGTCCTTAATGAACCTCCTATAAAATCCAAGCGTGACCAAGGAAACTTCTTATACCTTTGATGTCCTTGGGACATGGCATCTTTTCAATAGCATCATACTTTGATTTATCAAATTCAATACATCTTTCATAAACTTTATGCCCCAAGACAATACCTTCATTAACCATAAAGTGGCACTTTTCCCAATTCAAGACAAGATTAGTTTCTTCACATCTCTGCAAAACTCGATCAAGATTGCTTAAGCAATCATCAAAAGAAGATCCATAGATGGAAAAGTCATCCATGAAAACTGTTGGGGATATTACTACTGGGCGTAAACCGGCATATCTGGGCCGGGTTAACTTCATCAGTAGTTCAACAGTGTAAAGCCCAAGAGGCATGAAAGTAAGGGCCCAAGGCCTGTAGTCGGTTTAGAACCTGTAGCCGTAAACCGGCATGGTATGTAAACTTGTATTGTAAGTTAGGAATAGAGAGAGACCAACCCGGATACGAGTATGAACCGGAGATTGGGACTCTCTGAACCGACGGGCGTCACCCGTGTATATAAGGGGACGACCCGGGACGGTTCAAAGACAGACAACAACAACTCGAGGCCTAGGCGAAGCTTATTTGCTCCCTAGTCATCGAGACCACATCAATCCCATCACAACTAGACGTAGGCTTTTACCTTCATCGAAGGGGCCGAACTAGTATAACTCTTGTGTCTTTGCGTCCGCTTTAACCCCTTCAAGTTAACCCGTGGCGATGGCTCCACGACTAAGTCCTTTCATGAGGACATCTGCCGTGACAAAACCACGACAGTTGGCGCCCACCGTGGGTCTATCGCGCAATGGTTTGATGATCTCGGAGGGCAAGTTCGAAGGACTCGAAGGCTATGCCGTGGGCCGGATGACCAAGAGTCGTCATGCAAGCTCTACATCGACGATGCAGGCTGGGGCCCCGAGGCCGGCTCGATTGAGTACGGGTACCGGGTCCCCTTTGGTGGCATACACGTTTTCATCGGCAAGATTGGTGAGCTAGGGCCTGAGCCGGACATTTGCACTGACCTCGTTGAGACGGCTCAGCGTACGAGATCTGCCCAGGTTAAACCGGCAGTGAAGCGTGCCTTTGTGGGAGTCATCCACGGAGGAAGTTATGAGGACGGATCAGAGTTTGGTGGCGAGACCATCGTCTATTCCGACGACGAGTCGTCAACCGGAGAAACTGGATCTCTATATCAGCTACAAGATGGCCGGATTGGGGGCTGTTCCGATGGTGACAGTATTCTGGACCCCTCTGATATGCCCAACCGGGTTGGAATATTCATGGCCGGTACACAAGTCGTACTTCACTCTTCGACCGCTGCGGCAATGATTGCCGGTTCAACAACGGCGACGGCTGCCGGGGCAGGAGGCTCTGTGCGCCTGCCGGCTCAAGTTTTATCAGATCTGTTCGATGCGTTGGCTACGCTCATGGCAGAGGTTAACCCGACGGACCAGGACGCTCATAACACGGAGGTTGCGAAGGTGAAGGAACAAATCACTCAGGCTAAAGCGGATCTAGCAGCTGCAGACGCCAGGATGACGGCAGAGCGGGCCGCTTTAGATGCGCAGGCTTATAGGCTCATGCTTTGGATCGAGCGCGCCACATGAAGTCATGAAGAGGAAATACAGATCCCGTTTGCCTTCAGTTTTCGAGGGAAGAGACCTCTTCAACACCCCGAGCGGGAACCAGTAATCACGGTGGTAAACCGGCGGAAGCACTGGACGGCGCGCCGTTCAGCCCGCTTAATAGATCTACCTCGCCATAATGCCGCTCGCCTCGGGCTGTGCAAACACCTCCGTGTCACTACTCCAACCCGATGGATAACCTTGTTGCAGCTGCGCTGGAGGCTATTCCAATGGAAGGCGATTCACCACAGGCAGTAGAGACGCGCCGGATCAAGGAGCTCCTTAGGACAGCTTTGGTCCAATAGGAAGCATATTCGTACAGCCACGACCGGATCCACTCTACCCCCCGCCCAAGCTGGAGCTATAGCAGGCACGTGGATGAACCGCCAGATCAAGTAATGCACGGCGTGGTGCGCCTGTGGCAACAACCCGCAGGTGGCGCCGATAACGCCAGGAGGTGGTGGACCGGGCCCGAGCGCCAGGGAGGCCGAGTTAGCAGCACAACATCAGCTTATCACCACGCCGTTCGTCTGACCATCTCGGTCGAGCCTGGGTTACCTCTAGCTCTTTGGGGGTGCCTTGCCTCGCCCCTCGCTTTACGCAATGTGCGCTTGCCCAAAGACTTCAAGGGTCCGCGCAAGGTGCCAAATTACACCGCCGATTTAGCTCGTAAGCATGGATAGAAAGTTATGAGATGGCCATGGAGATGCCGGATGTGGATGAGGCCGCGTGTGCAAAGTACTTCACCATGATGCTCAAGGCACGACCCGCATTTGGTTGAAGAGCTTGCCACCCAATTCTATCAATTCATGGGCCCGCTATGGACCCGGTTTATCCAGAATTTCAAAGATACCGTAAGCAGCCCATGTCCGTAGTGGACTTGGCGGCTTGTGTCCAAGGGAAGGGAGTCAACAACCCATTGGGTACGTCAGCGTTTGAAATCTTGCACTCGTCAGACCGGATCAACGCTGACTCTGCGATCTTAACCCTGGAGGGCAACTGCCGGTTTAAGCCTTTAAAGTTGAAGTTGTGGCGCATGAAGCGGTTTTGTAATGATATTGGCACTCTCATGGGCGCTTTAGTGAAGTATGTTGATTCTGACAGTACCAAGGATCCCGAGTCTGATGATGATGAGACAGGGAAGGGAAGGAAGAACAGCAACTCCAAGGGCCAGCAACATCACTCGGCAGGTAATGGTGGAGGCAAGCGTAAAGCGAATGGCAACATGGACTTCAGAGCCAACACCAACGCCAAGCAGGACAAGGGGCCAGCGCGCAAGGGTAAACAGTGAATCGAAGTGGAGCGCCTAATCCCAATCTGGACCGCTTGAATTATCTGCTGAATCAACCCCGTCCGAAGCATGGGACGAAGGAGACGCCAAAGAAACCACCTCTGGAAGGATTGCTACATTATGTAGGAGTTCAAGAGTTCTAATGCTTTCCGGTATGATCAAGGTTCCGCGGCGGTTCAGATCCGCCAGGTTACGGTGGAGGAAATTCGATTCAGGATTTAATGGTAATCCGGGCGGACATAACAATCGTAACAATCAATAACCAAGGTGGTTACAACCAGAAGCAAGAATAGTCGGGTTATCGAGCAACCCAAAGCAGTTGAATAGTGGGCGGCCATGTCTTCACCACCAGCTTAGACAAGCGAGACCGTAAGCTTGTGAAGCGGGCGATAACGCTGTTGAACCGGCCGTGCCTCATTACCTACGCTGGTCGAGCAGCCCATTGTATGGAGTAGAGAGGATCATCCTCCCGGGTTGACAATCCGGGTCATTTAGCCTCGTGGTGGCACCTCGTGGGAGGTTATAAGTTCATCAAGGTACTCATGGACGGAGGGAGCAGCATTAACATCCTGTACTATGATACCTTCCGTCAGTATGGGGTTAACAGATAAACATCTCAAACCGGCCCAATACAAGTGTTCCATGGTGTGGTACCGCAAGTCAAGATATCCGGTTGGTAAAATAGCTCTGGAAGTGGCCTTTGGTGATGAATATGACTCCAGATCGGAAACATTGACGTTTGAAGTGGTAAAAATCCAAAGTCCATATCACGCCTTATTTGGGCGGCCGGCTTATGCCAAGTTCATGGCACGGCCTTGTTATATCTATTTGCAGCTCAAGATGCCGGGTCACAAGGGGACAATAACGGTTCATGGGAGCCGCAAGATCGCTTTGGAATGTGAGGAAGGTGATGCGGCTTACGCAGAGTCGGTTTGTGCCACCGAGGAGCTGAAGTATTATAAGGACAATGTTGATCCGGCGGACATGACTCCATTGAAGAAGCCAACTACAGAGCATGATCCGACCCTAAAATTCAAATCGGCAGCTGATACTAAGCTTGTTGACTTCGTGCCCGGCGATTAGTCCAAGCAGTTCAAAGATCGCGCCAACTTGATCCGAAATAGGAAAGCGCGCTCATCGAAGTTCATCCGTGAGAATCGGGACATTTTTGCATGGAAGCCTTCCGACATGCCGTGTACCGAGGCAACTCACCGAGCACACTCTTAATGTTGATCCCAAGTACAAACCGGTGAAGCAGTTTCTCCGCCGGTTTAACGAAGAAAGGCGCAAGGCCATTGGAGAGGAGGTGGCCGTGCTCTTAGCAGCTGGTTTTATCGTTGAAGTCTTCCATCCGTAATGGCTTGCTAATCCGGTCTTGGTTCTTAAGAAAACGGCACTTGGCGATGTGTGTGGATTACATGATCTTAACAAGGCTTGTCCATCGATCCTTTGCCCTCCCCGCACTGACCAGATTATTGATGCCACTGCGGGTTGTGAGCGTTTGAGCTTTTTGGATGCATATTCTGGGTATCATCAGATCAAGATGGCAGTTAAGGACCAGGAGAAGACGTCGTTTATCACTCCCTTTGGAGCCTTCTGCGATGTATCTATGCCTTTTGGGCTCAAGAGCGCCCAAGCAACTTATCAACGTTGTGTACAGAATTGCCTGCATAAACAGATCGGCCGTAATGTGCACGCCTATGTTAATGATATTGTGGTCAAGTCAAGGGAGAAGGAGACACTGATTGACGATTTGAAGGAAACCTTTGACAACCTGCGGGTTTACAAGATGATGCTCAACCCGGCCAAATGTGTCTTTGGTGTTCCTGCAGGCAAGTTATTGGGTTTTCTCGTGTCCAATAGGGGAATTGAAGCTAATCCGGAGAAGATTACGACTATTACCTCCCTGGCTAAACCGAGGTGTATTAACGATGTCCAGCGTTTGGCAGGCCGGATTGTCGCGCTGAGCCGCTTTATCAGCCGCCTCGGAGAGAAGGCCATCCCTTTGTATCGAATCTTTGAAGAAGATGATTAGTTTGTCCGGAGTCCACCACGATGAAGCGTTGGAGGACTTAAAGCGGCAATTGGCCAACCCGCTCGTGTTTCGCCGCTCCCATTGACAAGGAGCCGCTTCGCTATATGTTGTCGCTAACGCCGTGCGGTCAGCGTGGCCATTGTGGTGGAGCGGAAGGAGGCAGGAAGGAGCATCCGGTTCAACGTCCGGTTTATTATATCAATGAGGTACTTATTGAATCTAAGCAAAGGTATCCGCATTGGCGTAAGCCGGTGTATGGAGTTTTCATGGCAAGCGGAAGTCAAGCAAGATTTCCAAGGGCACCCCATCACGGTGGTCAGTTCTGCTCCCTTAGGCGATATCATACAGAACCGGGAAGCGACTGGCCGGATTGCTAAGTGGGCTGTAGAACTTGGGCCGCACGGTCTGAAGTACGTGCCTCGGACGGCAGTGAAGTCTCAAGCACTTGTGGATTTCATTAATGATTGGACGGAGTTGCAAGATCCTGAAGAAAAGCCGGATAACACATATTGGACCATCCATTTTGACGGATCCGAGCAATTGGAGGGCTCGGGGTCGGAGTCATATTAACTTCCCCACGAGGTGACAAGTTTTGTTACGTTCTCCGCTTAATGTTCCCTTGTACTAACAATGCAGCTGAGTATGAAGCCTTGCTCCATGGTCTCCGGATGGCTAAGGAGATGAATCTAATCCGGTTAAGTGCTTCGGTGACTCGGACCTCTTGGCTCAACAGTGTCCGCACTTGGGATTCAAAGGACCCGCTCATGGCTGCATATCGTCGTGAGGTGGATATTGTCGCAGTCATTTCAAGGGCTATCATGGACCACATGGACCGTCGGAAGAATGAAGCGGCGGACGCTTTAAGCCGGTTGGGCTCTCAACGCAAACCGGTCCCGCCTAATGTTTTTCTCGACGCGTCTGCACAACCCGTCGCCAAGCTCCCCGGTGAAGCGGATTTGGCTATTCCTGATCCGGAGGCTCAATTGGTGGCAGCTCTTCACGTCACTCCGGATTGGACGCTTCCTTATCTTGCGTACATGAACCGGGGCAAGTTACCAGAAGATGAGACGTTGGCCCGGCAGATAGTCCCGCGATCTAAGTCTATGACCATTGTTAATGGCGAATTGCATCATTGCAAAGGTGTCGTATGCGTTTCAACGCCGTGTGTCCCCCGAGGAAGGCTGTGAAATATTGCGTGAGATCCACGAAGGAGATTGTGGTCACCACGCCGGTTCAAAATCCTTGGTGGCTAAAGCGCCCGCCACGGTTTCTATTGGTTAACCGCTCATGCCGATGCGGAAGATCTGGTCGACGATGTGATGGTTGCCAAAAGTTTTCAGACGTGCTCATGTACCGCCCAAGAATTGAGGATGATTCCAATTACTTGGCCGTTTGCAACCTGGGGGCTGGATATGGTTGGGCCTTTCAAAAGGTCTAAGGACAAGAAGACCCGCTTCATCGGGTGGCGGTCGACAAGTTTACAAAATGGGTAGAGGCGTAACTCATTAGCAAGTGTGATGCAGCCACGGCGGTTCAGTTCATCAAAAAGGTGATTTTCTGGTTTGGCTTTCCACACAGTATCATCACAGATAATGGTACCAATTTGTCCAAAGGTGCCATGAAGGAGTTCTGCGAACGTGAGCACATCCGGCTTGAGGTTTCTTCAGTAGCTCACCCACAGTCCAATGGTCAAGCGGAAAGGGCTAATCAAGAGATCTTGAGAGGCATCAAGCCCCGGCTTATGGTCCCTTTGCAGAGGACACCGGGTTGTTGGGTAGAAGAGCTACCGTCTGTGTTATGGAGTATAAACACTACGCCTAACAGATCCACGGGATACACACCGTTCTTTATGGTCTATGGAGCGGAGGCGGTTCTCCCCAGTGACATCCGTCATGACTCACCTCGTGTGGTAGCTTATGTTGAAGCGGACAACGAGACGGCACAGCAAGATGCTATGGACCGGTTGGATGAGGAACGTGACATCGCAGCTGCCCGCTCGGCGATTTACCAACAGGATCTTCGTCGTTACTATAGTCGCCGGGTCAGAACCAGAACTTTTCAAGAAGGAGATTTGGTGCTTCGGCTCATCCAAGACCAGATCGATATGCACAAGTTATCCCCACCTTTGGGAGGGACCTTTCGTGGTCAAGAAGAATCTGCACAACGGGTCGCATTTATCTCGATCGATATTCGAGAGCATAAAGACTCACGCACGCCGAGGAGGAGACCAACAGGCCGTGGAACATAGCTCATCTTCGGCCTTATTATACCCGAGCCATCGGCTCTATTTATGTACATATTATGACAAAGGTATATATTATGAATAAAGTAATAAACCGTAGCCTCGGCTAAAGCGGGTACCTGCTTTACATCATGCGTGGTTACATGGAGTTGTTCTGTCTTAAAGCGGCCTCCGGTTTACCCCCGAGTTTGCTTTCCAAAAGCTTTATGATATCACTTGGGGCTTGGTCGCGTCCAACCAATGCAACACCTTTTGATAGGCGAAAGCCACCGGATCACTTGGGGACATGGTCAAGTCTGAACCAGTCACACCTCTTGATCGGCCTAAGGCCATAGAGTCACTTGGGGCTTGGTCGAACCCGAACCATTGCCACGCCACTTGATCGGCATAATGCCACGGTTTCAGCTTGGGGACCCGCTGACTTGAACCATGGCTACACCTTATAGGGAGCTTGGTCGTGTCCGACCATGGTAACACCATCTAATCGGCTCAAGAAAGCCTTCTTTTTGCAAACGGTTTATCATTGCCTTTGCTTCCGTGTTTTTCATAACTATTATTTGATTTTTGTTGCGCTTTTTAAACCGATAACATTTTTAAACCGGTTCAAATCACAATTGACGGAACTCGGTCCATTTTTAATCCGAAGATAATTTTTCCGGTTTGACTTTTTCTGTTAACATCCCATTATGGAGTAACAGGGGCTTGTCATAACCCGGCACGGTTTACATGGTAAACCGGCATTTTAAATACATGAGTTGTTTTCTCCTTTGACGGTAAGGGTTTATACAACCTCCGCTTCAAGATTGGCTAAGCCAACTTTATGCCCAGCGATGGCAGATATTTTGTATCACAAATTTTGATTATATACCTCAATATTTCATTTCATATTTATATGAACGTCACAAGCCGGTCGTGCGCAAAACCGCCGTGGCGGTTTAAGATTTTGTGACCGCAGTAATATAGATTGAAAGTTTCGATCATTCAAGCAAAAGTATCGGCACCTATGCACGAAGGCATATTAAAAGCAAGAGTGTTGGCTATCCTATTACAAGGCAACATGGTGCCCAAATAAGATCATTGTTTCTTAGCGGAATATAATGAAGCAGCTATTCAACCCGGCTATCGGTTCATGCTTGCTCGCTGCCCCGGTCTGAGGGTTGTGGGTCGTCCTGCGCCGCTTCAGCTTCTTCATCTCTACCCGGTAATTTGAAGTCAACAAAGTGGTCCACCGATTCCCATTAAAGCTTGAAAGACAGCCTCCTCATGGATCGTGGAAGATGGTTCAATATCGAGCGTAAGTATGCTTACGGATCGGAGGGATCAGGTTCTCCGCTTCAGGAATAGGTGCAGCTACTCGCTTGTTCTGATCGTCATATTGAGCTTGATAATGCGACAAGTTTGCCTCTTCGGCCAATTGGCAAGCCAGAGGGCGCACTGCCCGGTTTATCACTCTCAGGTCATCTTTGTTGAACTCTAAGCCGTCTTCCTTCAGATCGATAGCCCTCACCGCTTCAACATGATCGAAATCGCACCCATGCTTTGGCCCGGATTATATAAGTTAATGGCGCCGGTTCGAGCAGCAGATTTCTTCAGCTCTTCAACCCAAGGGAAGCATTGACAACCTCCTAAGAGTATCTTGAATTAAAGAGGGTGCTGGATTGTTATGTGATGCAAGGAGATGATCCGCTACGCTCCGTGTACAATTGTTCGATTAAAGTGTAGCCAGCTTTAATTTCATCCAATATCTCGACCCCAAGTGACCAATGCGCAGTTTGCCTACAACATTACAAGATAAATCACAAACCGGACTTATCATAAGAAGGCCAAGTTATCACAAGCCAAAGGAAGCTTACCAAAGATGCCAGCCATGGCATGCACTTGCCGCTTCACGTTGGTCGGCCCATCTACCACCGGTTTAAGGGCAGCTTCAGATTTTCAACCTTTTTGGTCAAAGCGTCCTTTTCAAGATCCCAGCCGCCCGCCAGACTTGAACCACTCCTTGAGATGCTCCATGGTAGTCAAGGCGGTTTTAGCTCATCCTTGGCCTTGGAGGTTTCGCTTGTTGAGACTTCAGATTTTCTTGAAGATCATTGATTTGTGAGGCTTGTTGGCGTATCTCACTGCAACAAAAAGGAGCATGTTAATATCTTCATTGCAAGTCCCAAATGCATAACCAGTCATACACATGGCACTTGGGGGCTAATGCATATTTGATCTTAAATGCATCGATAAAATCACAAAGTCCCAAGCTCAATACAGGTATTCAACTTGGCACTTGGGGGCTAATGGCTATTTGCTCGAACATGTTCTGATGCGGCGATATAAATTACAGTCCCGGTTTAACTATTTTAAGTTGAACCGGCCTTGGGGGCTACATCAGTGGATTCTGAAGCATTAAGTTTATGTTAAGTCCCGTTTTAACTATACTAAGTTGAACCGGCCCTTGGGGCTAGGAGAGTTAACAAAATTGAAATATCCTAGCGGAAAAGAACATGGAGGTTACCTCGAATTTTTCTTTCATCATCTTCACCGTGCCAGCTCCATAATCGCGCTGGTATACAGCCGTTCAAGTAGCCGTAATGAAGGTCTTGGGGGTTCAGAGCGGCGTAAGTTGCCGATCAACATCCCACTTGCCCTTGCTCATAGTGGCAAACTCTTCTTTGGCGTAATGTTTGGATAAAGCGACCGGATTACCCGGTTCGCCGTGGGCTAAAGCCAGTAATCACAACGCCATCGCCCTTGGTATCACCGGTTTGACCATGGACAGTCGGTTTGTCAGCAGGCCGGATTGGACTGGTGGATTTTTCAATCCGTGTTGGGCTTCTGGGCTGGTCAGCAGGAAGGGAGGTGTCAACGGGCCTTTCTTCAGCAACAAAATCTTCATCTTGCAGTGGCGGATCATTTGGCGTATCTTCACAGATAGCCGCTTCAAGACTTGGGGCGCCGTCTGTTCAGGCGATCTTCATCGCCGCTTTATCCGCACGAGCCTTTTTGCTCGGCCTAGGCTTGGCCCTGAAAAGGCACAATAACAAATAACACGGCATATACTATACAATGATGCAGAAGAAACAATATGAAAGGTATAACTTACCCAAGCACCATTTTAAGAGGTGGCAGCTGAGTGGCTGATGACTCGCCAGATGAGGATGGGAAGTGACCTGATAATCGGAGTCAGACGGATTAAGGGGTTGACGAAAACAGCCTGCTTTAGGATAAGCACCGAGAAGCAAATTAGAGACCTCGAACGACATTTCCGAATCCGGACCGTTTCGGTAAACCGGTGGAGGTAACTACCTGGTCATTGTCGAAGTTGTGCGGCGAAGCTTCATGTTGTTGAGTCTTCATAAGAAATTTGGGATCCAAGTAAGCAAGGGGATGAGAAAATTTAATTTTCCGGTTTGGTTCGACGGATTTTTAGTGAAGGCAAAGGATTTGAGTCGAGGAGAGAATAGTTACCTCTACAACATCAGACATTACTGGTTTCAAAGATCATCCCGACAAGTATCATCATTAATTAGGCGTGTGAAAAGTAAGCCAAGTGAATCAAGTTCTACCTCAAGGTCCGGATTACCCACATCATCATCCACACCGGATCGGAGGATGCGTGGTTTTCCTCTTATGAGCAGTCTTCTTGACAGCTTTGGTCTTTTGCCGGATTGGTTTTTCCGTTTGTCCGCTTCTCCGGTTTCTCTTGTGGACGCTTCTTGCTCTAGAATGGATCATCACCCTGATTAAGCAGCAGTTGATGTTAAAAATGATGCCAGAAATAGCAGTAATATATTCAGTAAAAAATAGTCAGAAGTCTTACAGATGGTGGTTTGTTGGTAGCACAGAAGGGGAGCAGACCGGTTCGGGCACAGAGGTGTTCTGGTTCGTTCAACATCTTCTTCACAGCCTCGGTGACCTCATCATCGGTGAGCTGGATATTAACGTGTCGGAGGGGGTCGTCGACACTACTAGTGTACTCACACATTAAACCGGAGCGCTGGGAGAGGGGCAGTGTGCTCCATGATATCCAACAACAGCGAGATCAATTCGGTTAAACCATTGGCCATGAAGGCTCGAGATTGGAGAGTTGAGGAGCGATTTACTTCTCTCATTGGCGGTTAATCTTTGCGGAAAGGGATGTGTATTATCGAGTCGCCCCATTTAAAAACCGGGCAAAGGATTCTCATTGGCAGGTGAAGTGTCTCTGCAATAAAACCATGTTTGATTCCATTCCTTGGGGTGGCTGTGCAGTTTGACATGAGGATAAGTGACCTCCTTTCTTTTTTGAATCGCCACGCCACCCAATTCTGTGTTGGGCCCGTCGGTGAATTCTTTGCGGCGGTTTAGATGGAACCAGTCTCTAAACAGTTCAACTGTGGGTTCTTCTTGAAAGTA
The DNA here is from genome assembly GCA_021605145.1 of Aegilops bicornis. NCBI lineage: Eukaryota > Viridiplantae > Streptophyta > Magnoliopsida > Poales > Poaceae > Aegilops > Aegilops bicornis. The sequence goes on from CM038671.1 coordinate 512,860,962, forward strand.
TGCCTCACAGAGCACTTGGAAGTGACAAATGTTGGTAACAGAATTGGGGCCCGTATCTTGGACGGAGTTGAAAATTGGCTAACACATCCCGTAAAATTTTGAACCGGGTGGGTTAAAACCCCGGCTAAGTGATCTGCGAAAACTACAATCTCTCCTTCTTGAGGTGTGGGTGGACATTCTTTGCCGTGAACCCTCCAATGGATAGTATTTTTACCGCTTAAAGCGCCAACAGACCAGATTTTTAATTGAGTCTCGGTGACACGGAACGAGCCCAGCTTGCACTCATATACTTGTTTGGCCATCTACAAAAAATATAAATCCGGTTCAAGAAATGTGTTGGGACAAAGAGAGAACCGGTGTACAATGCTAAATCGGAGACAAATACATCTAAACCGGAGTTTTATGAAGCGACAATGTCTGGTTAAGGAGTTCTGGCGGTTCAACAAGGGGACTAATGGTGTATACCGGTTTATTTCATTTTTTCTATGTTAAGTTAAACCGCCTGGTCTAAATATTGAAAACAATTGAGGTTGCGAACGGCTAAGTGTGCAGAAACAAGTTTCGCAAGATTTCTCTACAACAAAGGATCCAAGCCGATCGTAAAAGAAGAAAAATATCCAAAAAGAATAAAGCAGAAAGCAAGATTGATGCAATGAGCAGGAGATAATGTGCGAGATCTATGAACGTGAGCACGGGACTACAAAGCGGATGCTAAAAGCTACTACTAATCGTGAGCAAGGTGTCACAGATCTATCCAGAGTCCGGTATGAGCATGAACAGTTAATGGAGCATCCGCAAGAACAAGAAACCCTAGAACGAATCTAGGTCGAGGGGAACCGAGGACCTACCTGAGTTGAGGAGATGCGGAAGAGTGCTGCGTTTCTCTGGTGCGTTCAGGTTGATGCAGCGGCTCAAGACGGTGCAGAGGTCGATGGCGGCGGCGGAGCTCCGAGGCTAGCGACGCGAGGAAGACGAAGAGAAAGGGGACGGAGGGGAGAAAAGGAATGACCCTTCGGTCCTATTTATAAGGCAAGATACCTGTGTCAGGCGCGTGAATCAAGGAGCCACAGATCTAGGAAGCAGAGTTGTCGCCTCGATTATTGCGGATCTGTTAAACAAAGAAGATATCATGAATGCTATCTTTATGGGGACGTCATGCCGGTTTACAACAACCGGAGAAGGTGACATCACGACGGTTCAACGATTTCAAGAAGGTATTGAAGATGAAGGTTTTTATCAAGGATTGACATGAACCTGTTCAAACCAATCTGGGGCCTAATGTTGGGGATATTACTACTGGGCGTAAACCGGCCTATCTGGGCTGGGTTAACTTCATCAGTAGTTCAACGGTGTAAAGCCCAAGAGGCATGAAAGTAAGGGCCCAAGGCCTGTAGTCGGTTTAGAACTCAGTAGTCAGTAAACCGCATGGTATGTAAACTTGTATTGTAAGTTAGGAATAGAGAGAGACCAACCCGGATACGAGTATGAACCGGAGATTGGGACTCTCAACCGACTCAAGGCCACCTATGTATATAAGGGGACGACCCGGGACGGTTCAAAGACAGACAACAACAACTCGAGGCCTAGGCGAAGCTTATTTGCTCACTAGTCATCGAGACCACATCAATCCCATCACAACTAGACGTAGGCTTTTACCTTCATCGAAGGGGCCGAACTAGTATAACTCTTGTGTCTTTGCGTCCGCTTTAACCCCTTCAAGTTAACCCGTAGCGATGGCTCCACGACTAAGTCCTTTCATGAGGACATCTGCCGTGACAAAACCACGACAAAAACCTCACAAATCTTTTCACAAAAGCCAGAGAATATAGCCATCATGCATCTTTGAAAGGTAGCAGGTGCATTACATAAACCAAAAGGCATACGTCTATAAGCAAAAGTACCAAAAGGGCATGTAAAAGTAGTCTTTGATTGATCTTTAGCCTAATACGGTATTTGAGAGAAACCAGAATAACCATCTAGAAAGCAATAATGTGTATGTTTGCATAATCTTTCTAGCATTTGATCAATAAAAGGTAAGGGGTAATGATCTTTCTTATTAGCCTTATTTAATTTGTGGAAATAAATTACCATCCTATAACCTGTAATAATTCTTTGTGGGATCAATTCATCTTTATCATTAGGGACAACAGTAATACCTCCCTTCTTAGGGACACAATGGATGTGACTTACCCACCGACTATCAAAGAATGGGATAAATTATACCTGCCTCCAGAAGCTTTAGTATTTCTTTTCTTACCACTTCTTTCATATTAGGATTCAAACGTCTTTGAGGATCACAAACTGGTTTAGCATCTACTTCAAATTTATTTTATGTTGACATAGAGTGGGACTAATGCCCTTAAGATCATCAAGAGTATATCCAATAGTAGCACGGTGCTTCTTCAGAGTTTTCAATAATCTTTCTTCTTCATGCTCTGAAAGGTTAGCACTAATAATAACAGGATATATCTTCTTTTCATCAAGATAAGCATATTTAAGATTATTAGGCAACGGTTTAAGCTCAAACACAGGATCACCCTTGGGAGGAGGAGGATCCCCTAGGATTTCGACAGGTAAATTATGTCTCAGAATAGGTTCCTGCTTAAAGAATATTTCATCTATTTGCCTTCTTTCATTCATAAACATATCATTTTCATGGTCTAGCAAATATTTTTCTAAAGGATCATTAGGAGGTACGACAATAGAAGCAAGACCAATAATTTCATCTTTACTAGGCAATTCTTATTCACGGTGTTGTTTACTAAATTTGGAGAAATTAAACTCATGGATCATCTCATCCAAGCCAATAGTAACAACATTCTTTTCGCAGTCTATCCTAGCATTAACAATGTTCAAGAAGGGTCTACCAAATATAATGGGACAAAAGCTATCTTGTGGGGAGCTGAGAACAAGAAAATCAGCAGGGTATTTAGTTTTCCCACACAAGACTTCAACATCTCTATAATTCCCATTGCTGAAATAGTATCACTATTGGCAAGTTTAATTGTGACATCAATATCTTCTAACTCAGCAGGTGCAATTTCATGCTTGATTTCTTTATACAAGGTATAAGGTATAACACTAGCACCAGCACCCATATCACATAAGCCATGATAACAATGATCTCCTATTTTAACAGAAATAACAGGCACGCCTACCACAGGTCTATGTTTATCTTTAGCACAAGGTTTTGCAATTCTAGCAGTTTCACCGCATAACTGAATAACATGCCCATCAATATTATCTGACAAGAGATCTTTAACAATAGCAATATTAGGTTCTACTTTAACTTGCTCAGGAGGTGTATATGTTCTAATATTGCTTTTACGAACCACAGTTGAAGCTTTAGCATGATCCTTTATTCTGACAGGGAAAGGTGGTTTCTCAACATAAGAAGTAGGGACAATAGGATCATTATAAGTGACAGTCTTTTCTTCAAATTTAATAGGTGCAACTACTTTTACTTCTATGGGAGGATGATATTTAAACCACTTCTCCTTAGGGAGATCAACACAAGTAGCAAAAGATTCACAGAAAGAAGCTACCAGCTCAGAGTCAAGTCCATATTTAGTGCTAAACTTACGGAAAATATCGGTATCCATAAAAGATTTAACACAATCAAACTTAGGTGTCATACCTGACTCCTTACCTTTGTCGAGATCCCAATCTTCAGAGTTGCGTTTAATTCTATCCAATAAATCCCATCTAAATTCAATAGTCTTCATCATAAAAGAGCCAGTACAAGAAGTATCGAGCATGGTGCGATTATTTTCAGAGAGCCGAGCATAAAAGTTTTGAATAATTGTCACTCTTGGGATGTAGCGACCAGACCCGAATGGATCAAGTCTCTGTGCTCAGTGTCATCCCTGGATCAGTAATGCTGACACCACACAGTACTTCGAAGGATTTATAGCAGAGTAGCAATCACACACTTATTACATCGTTGTCCACAAGGGAACTTATTACAATAATATGGCTTAAGGCCATCTAATAATAACATCGGAAGGCTTGGAAGGTAAGTGAGTCCATCAACTCCATCGGCATCACTGAGTATAGAACCACGACCTAACACCTTACTCGTTGTCTGAAAAGTCCAGAACGTGAAAGTTGCAGCCCAAACGGGCCAAAGACATGGAATATGCTGGCAATGTAACACATAAAGAGCAATGAAGCAACAAGCCTATACTACATGCATATATGGCTGGTGGTAAGGCTCTACGGTTACATTTTGCATAAAGCTAGTTTTTCCCTATAACAAAGGAATAATTTTTATTTAACTATCATGGTGGTTATTAAACATTGAGAATGGTTGACAGCATCCTCAATCCCAATTAAAAAGTACTCATTAAAACCCAATAACTTTTATTAGAAGTAACATGTTGAGATTCACATGATATTCAATTACCGTGATACTCAAAATGTCCATAACTGGGACACGGCTAATCATGATTAGTTTATACACTCTGCAGAGGTTTATGACTTTTCCCCACAAGACTCGATCGCCTCCGCTTGGTTCTCGTGACTACATGGTGTTTGAGAAACGGATGACCGAGACATAGTCTTTCGTAAGCGCTTAGCACCTTACATGTGGGTAGACCGTACCAACCTACATCCCCTACATCAGCTAGCCTACCCGTAAGAGTTCGCACAACTTAGTCAACTACGCCAGAGCCCATAATTGGCTTGTGGCTGCACACGGAAGTTTCTAGTTTGAATAATCTTATGATCCCTTAGAGCCCGGGTGGCGGTCCAAGAAATACAGTAAGTCCTCGATGGAAACCAGTGCCTCAATCCACCCAGATGTGTGTTTAGGTTGCCACCTTAGATAAACCATTAATTAACAATCTCACATCTGTCATGGATATTCACTCACCCAATCCACGTCTACTAGCATAGCATGGCATAATAAGCAAACATAGAAGTAACTCCCAAGGTTTCATAAGTAAACAGGTAATAGGTACTACCTCAATCTACTTCCCAACCCACAATTTAATTAGATCCTAAACATGCAAGTGTTTGAGGGCTTGATCTAATGCAATAAAACTGGGTAGTAGAAAAGGTATGATCAAGTGTTACTTGCCTTGTCGATGATCCATGAGACCTAGAGATTCAAGTAACAAGCGGCGCACTCACGGTGATCTAACGCAGACAAACAACAAGCATACAATAAGTACTCATCTAATGCACGGGGAAATCTCGAATAAAAGATCTAACCAGAGAGTTCAACTTAAGAACCCTGGTTGCAAAAGAATCGAATCAAAATAAAACATCGGAAGTCGAAACTCGAGAGAGAACGACTCGATTTAGCAATCTGAAACTAGGTCAAAATTTTATAGTAGCAAAACTCTGTGTAAGTAGGTTAGTTTGAACGGCGGTTTCAGAACGAAACTCCAGCGCTTGAATCACCCGATTCCGATAAACGAGCGAGAAATTAAACAGATTTGAAAATCGAATTGGAAATCGAAATCGAAAATAATGGATTAAATCCGATTAAAAGAAAACGACGAACGGATTAAACAGCGGACGTCATAACGTAACTAATCCAACGAACACGTTCATTGAAACGAACGGGTCGGTGAACGCTCACTAAATAAGAAAACCGAGAAAATAAAAACCATCTAGGGTTTTGAAAAACCGAACATCTCGAGAAAACCGGATCGGGTTTTTCTAAAAACCGGATCGGGCGGCGGCGAGGGGCTACTCCCATGAGGCTCCCATGGGCTCAGCCTCCCATGGGTGGCGGCGGGTCGGGCGAGGCGGCGAGGGCGTGGTGGCGCATTTAGGGCGGCGAGGGGCTCCGGGCGACGGGCGACAGCAAGGGCGGCCCAAGGGCAAGGGGTTTCGTGAGGGCAAAGGCGGCAAGGGATGAGGAGAGAGAGGGGGGGTGGCGGCGTATAAAAGGAGGGGGGGAGTGCCTTGGGGAGGGCAAGCTGTGGGGGGCGGTGCGTGTCCGAGCCGGGACACTACAAGGGCGGCGGGCGGCGGGCGGCGGGAGTCTCGCGCGAGGGAGGGGAGGTGGGAGGTGGGTGGCTGGTCAGCTGGCCTTGGCCCAAAGTGGCGGCGCAGTTTTTTATTTTAAAACAAACAAAACTTAAACGAAATAAAATAAAACCAAACGAACTCCTAATTTAATAAAATTAATTTTCCCGACTCCTAAAAATGAGTCGAACAAAATGAACTTTAAAACGGGCAAATATGCATATTTTTTAAAATGCTCATTTTTGCCTAAAGCAAATAAATCTTTCAAAACCAAATTTGATTTATTTATAAAATCTTCATTTTTTCCTAAATGTTGGGAAAGTCATATTATTCCCTCTGTTAATTTTTTTATCGGAAAAACTTTATGAAGATAATTAAATAAATCTAATGATCCTATTTTCAAAATTTGAGAAATCCCAAATATGAAAATAATGAAACTTCCAACTTCTCTCCGAGGGTCCTTGAGTTGCGTGAAATTTTCTAGGATCGGAAAAATGCGAGAAAATATGATATGCATGATGACCTAATGTATAACATTCCAAATTGAAAATTTGGGATGTTACAAACCTACCTCTTAAGATGAATCTCGCCTCGAGATTCGGGTTGGCTAGAAAATAGGTGAGGGTGGTCCTTGAGCAAAACTTCCTCTCTTTCCTGTGTGGCTTCATCCTCGATGTGGTGGCTCCAATCGAACTTTGCAAAACTTGATAACCTTGCTGCGGGTAACTCTGCTGGCATAATCGAGAATCTTAACCGTTTTTCCTCATATGTTAAGTCATCCTTCAACTGAATTGCTTCCAAAGTGGCACCGTGTCTCTTAGGGTACCTCTGCTATCTCGGGTGACATTTCTTCAATCGAGAAACATGGAATACATCATGAACTCCCCGACAGTCCTTCCGCAATTCCAGCTTATAAGCAACTTCTCCCATGCGTTGCAAAATCTTATATGGGCCAACAAAACGTGGTGCTAACTTTCCTTTAACTCCAAAACGCTTAACTCCTCAAGCGGGATACTCTAAGATATACTGTCTCCAACCTCATACTCAATCGCTGGCGCTTTGAATCGGCATAGCTCTTTTGTCCGGACTGGGCTACCTTGAGCCTGTCTCGAATCAACTTAACTTTCTCGTCGCACTCCTTAATCAAATCTGGTCCAAACAATCGACGATCTCCGGTTTGGCCCCATGACAACGGTGTCCTGCACCTTCTTCCATACAGAGCCTCGAAGGTGCCATCTTCAAGCTGGTTTGGTAACTGTTGTTGTAGGAAAATTTCTGCATACGGCAAATTATCATCCCAACTAGACCCATAATCTAGTGCACAAGCTCTCAAAGCATGTCCTCCAAAATCTGATTGACTCTCTCGGTCTCTCCATCGGTCTGTGGGTGGAAAGTCTGTCAATTCCAGTCACCGTTCCCAATGTTTCGTGTAACCGGGTTCCAAAATTTCGAGGTAAACCGGGTTCCTCTATCCGATACGATGCTCCTCGGAACTCCGTGCAAACACACAATTCTGGTCATGTATATCTTTGCCAACTTAGCACTGCTATAGGTAGTCTTGATCGAATGAAATGAGCTACCTTTGTTAAACGGTCGACTATAACCCAAATCGAGTCATAACCTCGAACGAAGTCTTTGGCAAACCTGTGATGAAATCCATGCCTAGTTTATCCCACTTCCATTCGGTATCGGCAATGGTTGTAAATAACTCGCCGCTTCGATGCTCGCTTTTACTTTCTCGACATACATCGCAAATTGCTACATACTCCGCAATATCCTTCTTCATTCCGTCCACCGTAAAGTATTCTTCAAATCCAAATACATCTTGGTATTTCCTGGGTGAATCGAATAGGGTGAATCATGGGCTTCTTGTAAAATCAACTTCCCGATCTCCGGGTTATTGGGCACATAAACACGGTCTTCAAACCATAGGGTATCGTGCTCATCCTCACGAAATCCTTTAGCTTTTCCTTTGCTCATTTTCTCCTTTATAGAGGCAACTTCCTTATCTCGCCTTTTGGGCTTCTCCGATTTTGTCCATCGCTGTTGATCAATCTCCAATGCTGCTACATAGCCTCTCGGAACTATTTCCAAACATAGCTCTCGAAGGTCCTCGGCTAACTCATTGGGTATTCCTCCCATCATTAGGGTATTGACGTGGCTCTTACGGCTCAATGCGCCGCCACGACATTAGCCTTTCCGGGTGATAATGCAATCTCATGTCATAATCCTTGATAAGTTCTAACCATCTCCTTTGTCCGAGATTCAATTCATTCAGGTGAAGATGTACTTCAAACTCTTGTGATCCGTGATATACTTCACAATGATTTCCAATGAGAAAATGTCTCCACGTCTTCAGGGCATGCACAACGGCTGCTAACTCCAAATCATGAGTGGCATAATTCAACTCATGGGGCTTAAGTTGTCGTGAAGCATACGAAACAACTCTTCCTTCCTGCATAAGTACGACTCCAAGTCCTCGACGTGAAGTGTCGCAATACACCTCATAATCCTTGGTCTGATCTGGCAATATCAAAACTGGTGAGGTAACCAATCTTTTCTTCAACTCCTGAAAACTTGCCTCACAGTCCTCAGTCCATATGAATTTGTTATCCTTCTTCAACAATTCAGTCATAGGCTTAGCAATCCTTGAGAAATTCTCAATGAATCTTCGGTAGTATCCTGCGAGTCCAAGGAAACTCCGAATCTCTCCAACTGTCGTGGGTGCTTCCCATTTGGTTACGGTCTCAACTTTTGTGGGGTCAACTGCTATTCCTTCTCCGGATATAACATGTCCGAGAAATCCAACTTCCTTTAGCCAAAACTCACATTTGCTGAACTTGGCATACAACTGGTGTTCCCTCGCTTCTCCAAAACCAATCGCAAATGTTCCTTGTGTTCCTCTTCATTCTTCAAAAATCAAAATGTCATCAATGAACACCACGATTTAACTTATCCAAAACTCCATAAACACTTTGTTCATCGTGTTCATGAAATAGGCTGGTGCGTTAGTCATCCAAATGACATAACGGTATACTCGCATACCCATATCTCGTGGTGAATGCTGTCTTGGGTATGTCCTGCTCCCGAATCTTCAATCGATGGTACCTCGATCGCAAGTCGATCTTGGAAAACACTTTGGCTCCTTGCAAGCGATCAAACAGATCATTTATCATAGGTAGTGGGTACTTGTTCTTGATTGTTACTTCATTCAATCCACGATAATCAACAACCATTCTCAAAGATCCATACTTCTTCTCTACTAACAAAACGGGTGATCCCCAAGGTGAAGAACTTGGGCGTATAAAACCTTTATCCAATAGTTCCTTAATCTGTTTCTTGATTTCCGCCAAATCCTGTGCGGGCATCCTGTACGGTCGCTTCGATATCGGGCCTGTTCCTGGCAACAGCTCGATCAAAAACTCAATGTCTCTATCCGTGGCATTCCCCGCAACTCTTCCGAAATACATCAGAAAATCCTTCACCATCGGTACTTCTTCCCGCACCACTCCCGATAGGCAATTAACTTGCGCTCTTCTCGGCTCGTGGTCGTGATACATACTTAATCCTTCTTCCTTCCGTGTGGTGAGCAAAATTGACTTTGTGGTGCAATCTATGTTTCCTCCATACCTTGATAACCAATCCATACCTAATATCACATCCAATCCTTGGGATTCCGTAACTATTAGGTCCGAGGGGAAAACATAGTGTCCACTCCTTAATGGCAATCGATCACACCATTTACTAGCCATGTACTCGCCTCCGTGAGGTTACTAGCATGGGTGACCTAAGGGCTTGGGTCGGTAATCTGTACTTATCCACAAATCCCTTGATATGTATGAATGCGATGCACCAAAGATCGAAAAGAACAACCGCAGAAATGACTTAACCAAAACTTACCGACATCAGATCGGGCTGATCTTCAACCTCCTCCACATCAATGTGGTTCACCGTCCCCTGCTGAAAGGGTTGGGCTTCTTTCCAGAGCTTGCATTGCCATTTCCATTCGCCTTCTCGACAGTCATTGGCATAATGCCCAGTCTTGCGGCACTTAAAGCAAGTAATATGACTCAGTCTACTTTGGATGGTGTTGACGGGTTGGTGCGATTCTGTCTGCTGCTTCCTCCATTCCTGCTCCCATTCTTGGTGCCATTATGGTTATGCTAATTACCTCCTCCATGGGTATGCTCAAACTGAATTCCTGATTTAGGGTATAACGAGGTTTCGCCGAGCTCCGTAGTTATACTTTCCCTGTCCATACTTCCGCTATGCAGTTCTCAATTTGTCAGCCGCTTTCCTTCAATCATGAGAGCTCGGTCTACCAACTCCTGGTAGTTATTGAAACTGGCTACCATCAACGGCATGCTCAACTCATCATTCAGTCCTTCTAGAAACTTCTCCGCTTAGTCGCATCGGTAGCAACGCTATCCGGGGCATAACGTGCTAATTTACTAAAGTCACCACGCATCGCCAACAGTCCTTCCTCCTTGGCGTAAGTTGCGAAACTCACGCTTCTTCATGGCCATAGCTCCTGCTGAAACATGGGCGGCGAAAAGCTTGCTGAAATTGATCCCATGTGATGTTGTCTACAGAGTAAGTGGCTGTGAAATTCTCCCACCATGCCGCCAAGGGTCCTTCAAGTCGATGTGCCGCAAACTTCACTCTTTCTCCATCTCAGGCATCCTGCAGTGGTCAGCTCCCTTCCTATCTTGCGGAGCCAGTCATCTGCTACAATCGGCTCGGTGCTACTGGAATACACCGACGGGTTCAGTCTAAGGAAACGAGTCAGATGATCCGCAGGTGGTGGTGGCGGTGGGTTGTTGTTGTTGTTGCCTCGGTTCTCGCACCAATGTTTGAATCAGGGTATTCTGCTGCTGGATCAATTGGGTGATCTCTGGCGGGAAAACGAACCCGGGGTCGCGTCTCGGAGGCATCTGATGGGTTAAAGAAGAGAAATTTAGAATATAATGAGGTCTAAGGGGAATCACTACCCAAATGCACATGAGCAAATGCACACAAAATCACTTCATTCAATCAAACAAGGGCTTACAACGATCTAACTATCGCAAAAGTGCGTGTACTATAATGTTTACATGGAGGAATACTACTAATATGTGGGAGACTTCTACTAATTTGAACCGTGGAAGACTCCATGATGTCTGCCCAGCTTCGTCTTCAAAGTCGGGTTCACTTGGATCCGAATCGGTGTCGTCGATGTTGATGTAGTCGCTTGGGCAGTCGACATACTGGTCTTCATTCCTGAGCGCCAACTTCTTCTTGAGTTCTTCGATCTCGTACTGAAGATCGTTATTGTGTTTTGCCAGAGCTACGATCTCGTCCATGTAGTCCTTGCGTGTAGTCTTTAGTTCTCCTTCCAGTTCGACGATCCTTCCCTTTGTCTTCTGTAACTCCAACATATCATTGCACATTTGGTTCTCCTGGCATCGAATGTGCTGATTTAACTCCTGGATGAACGCTGCAATGGATCTATCCTTCTTGGTGCTGACTATGTCCCATTGTTCATCTCGGCGTCCACAAATCTGGTAGATAGTGTCTTTGAGGTCTTCTTGATAAACTTCTCCAATGTGTCCCATGGTGATGTGAGCTGCCATGCTCTTTCCTGCACTCCAAGTTGGTGCAATCAAAACACTATCTATAGGCTTGGTGATTGGGGCGAATGTCCTTCCCGAACGTGAGCTTGAATCCTCCAGCGCTCCTCTTCACGCAGAGTGGCGTTGAAAGTCCCGGTGAAGCTTGGTAGTCCAATGTTCAGGTACTTGGTAACTTCCTTCAAGTGAAATCCAAAAGGTGTGCCTTCATCCGGTTGGGTGTACTTGATCTTCGCGTCAAATCATCCTAAAGAGAGTAGAAAAGATGAGGAGTTAGAAAATGGGAAGAGAGTAGTGACCTATGGCTTTAACTTAGTGGTCGTGTCTCATACCAACAGTGGTGCTCGATACCATTCTTTGTAGCGACTCGCATCGAATGGATCAAGTCTCGTGCTCGGTGTCATCCTCGGATCAAGAATGCCGACACCACACAAGATTTCAAGGATTTATAGCAGAGTAGCAATCACACACTTATTACATCGTTGTCCACAAGGGAACTTATTACAATAATATGGCTTAAGGCCATCTAATAATAACATTGGAAGGCTTGGAAGGTAAGTGCGTCCATCAACTCCATCGGCATCACTGAGTATAGAACCACGACCTAACACCTTACTCGTTGTCTGAAAAGTCTGCAACGTGAAAGTTGCAGCCCGAAAACGGGTCAGCACATGGAATTGTCAGGCAATGTAACACATAAAGAGCAATGAAGCAACAAGCCTATACTACATGCATATATGGCTGGTGGTAAGGCTCTACGGTTACATTTTGCATAAAGCTAGTTTTTCCCTATAACAAAGGAATAATTTTATTTAACTATCATGGTGGTTGTTAAACATTGAGAATGGTTGACAGCATCCTCAATCCCAATTAAAAAGTACTCATTAAAACCCAATAACTTTTATTAGAAGTAACATGTTGAGATTCACATGATATTCAATTACCAGATACTCAAAATGTCCATAACCGGGGACACGGCTAATCATGATTAGTTTATACACTCTGCAGAGGTTTATGACTTTTCCCCACAAGACTCGATCGCCTCCGCTTGGTTCTCGTGACTACATGGTGTTTGAGAAACGGATGACCGAGACATAGTCTTTCGTAAGCGCTTAGCACCTTACATGTGGGTAGACCGTACCAACCTACATCCCCTACATCAGCTAGCCTACCCGTAAGAGTTCGCACAACTTAGTCAACTACGCCAGAGCCCATAATTGGCTTGTGGCTGCACACGGAAGTTTCTAGTTTGAATAATCTTATGATCCCTTAGAGCCCGGGTGGCGGTCCAAGAAATACAGAAAGTCCTGATGGAAACCAGGTGCCTCAATCCACCCAGATGTGTGTTTAGGTTGCCACCTTAGATAAACCATTAATTAACAATCTCACATCCGTCATGGATATTCACTCACCCAATCCACGCCTACTAGCATAGCATGGCATAATAAGCAAACATAGAAGTAACTCCCAAGGTTTCATAAGTAAACAGTAATAGGTACTACCTCAATCTACTTCCCAACCCACAATTTAATTAGATCCTAAACATGCAAGTGTTTGAGGGCTTGATCTAATGCAATAAAACCGGTAGTAGAAAAGGTATGATCAAGTGTTACTTGCCTTGCCGATGATCCGCGAGACCTAGAGATTCAAGTAACAAGCGGCGCACTCCGGGTGATCTAACGCAGACAAACAACAAGCATACAATAAGTACTCATCTAATGCACGGGGAAATCTCGAATAAAAGATCTAACCAGAGAGTTCAACTTAAGAACCCTGGTTGCAAAAGAATCGAATCAAAATAAAACATCGGAAGTCGAAACTCGAGAGAGAACGACTCGATTTAGCAATCTGAAACTAGGTCAAAATTTTACGAGCAAAACTCGTAAGTAGGTTAGTCGGAACGGCGGTTTTGGTAACGAAACTCAGCGCTTGAATCACCTGATTCGATAAACGAGCGAGAAATTAAACAAATTTGAAAATCGAATTGGAAATCGAAATCGAGAAAATAATGGATTAAATCCGATTAAAAGAAAACGACGAACGGATTAAACAGCGGACGTTCGTTAATGTAACTAATCCAACGAACACGTTCATTGAAACGAACGGGTCGGTGAACGCTCACTAAATAACAAAACCGAGAAAATAAAAACCATCTAGGGTTTTGAAAAACCGAACATCTCGAGAAAAACCGGATCGGGTTTTTCTAAAAAACCGGATCGGGTGGCGGCGAGGGCTACCTCCCATGAGGCTCGTGAGGCTCTGGCCCCTGGTGGCGGCGGGTTTGGCGAGGGGCGGCGAGGGCAGTGGTGGCGACGAGGGCGGCGAGGGGCTCTGGGCGACGCGACAAGGCGGCGGCGGGCGGCGGCGGGGTTTGGTGAGGGCGGCGGCTGGATGAGGAGAGAGGGGGGCGGCGATAAAAGGAGGAGTGCCTTGGGGAGGAGGGGCAAGCTGTGGGGGCGGCGGGCAGGTCCGAGCCGACACGCCAAGCGGGCGATGGCAGGCGGCGGCGGAGTCCGCGCCAGGAGGGGAAGGTGGGCCGGGCGGTTGGCCGGGCTGGCCTTAGCCCAAAGGGCGCGCAGTTTTTTTTTATTTTAAAAACAAACAAAACTTAAACGAAATAAAATAAAACCAAACGAACTCCGAATTTAATAAAATTAATTTTCCCCGACTCCTAAAAATGAGTCGAACAAAATGAACTTTAAAAACGGGCAAATATGCATATTTTTTTAAAATGCTCATTTTGCCTAAAGCAAATAAATCTTTCAAAACCAAATTTGATTTATTTATAAAATCTTCATTTTTTTCCTAAATGTTGGGAAAGTCATATTATTCCCTCTCTTAATTTTTTTATCGGAAAAACTTTATGAAGATCATTAAATAAATCTAATGATCCTATTTTCAAAATTTGAGAAATCCCAAATATGAAAATAATGAAACTTCCAACTCTCTCCGAGGGTCCTTGAGTTGCGTGAAATTTTCTAGGATCGGAAAAATGCGAGAAAATATGATATGCATGATGACCTAATGTATAACATTCCAAATTGAAAATTTGGGATGTTACATGGGAGCTCATGATTGGGGCATGAATATAACATTGATTTAAGCCTCCCCCAAGCTTGAGCGATGCTTTCTCCTTCGCGAGGCCAAAAATTATATATATTATTGCGATCACGATGAACAAGATGCATAGGGTAATACTTTTGATGAAATTCCAATTTCAATCTTCTATAGTTCCATGATCTCGTATCATCACATAGCCTATACCATGTCAATGTGTCTCCCTTCAAAGATAAAGGGAAGACCTTCTTCTTAGCAACATCATCGGGAATACATGCAAGCTTAAATAATCCACAAACTTCATCCACATATATTAGGTGCTCATCAGGATGCTTTGTTCCATCTCCTGTAAAAAGGATTAGCTAGCAGTTTTTCTATCATACCCGAAGGAAATTTAAAAGGAACTTCATTTTCAATAGGTTCAGTAGGTTGAGGAGCAACTCTTTGCTCTACTGGTCGGGGTGAAGATACCACGAACAAGCCCCACAGAGGATTACTTTCCATAGTAACAAGTGACAGTAAATTTCAGAACACTATAAATTTTTTTCCTTACCAAATTCCACCTACCAAAGGCGCTACACTCCCCGGCAACGGCGCCAGAAAAGAGTCTTGATGACCCACAAGTATAGGGGATCTATCGTAGTCCTTTCGATAAGTAAGAGTGTCGAACCCAACGAGGAGCAGAATGAAATGATAAGCAGTTTTCAGCAAGGTATTCTCTGCAAGTACTGAAATAAGTGGTAACAGATAGTTTTGTGACAAGATAATTTGTAATGAGCAACAAGTAACAAAAGTAAACAAAGTGCAGCAAGGTGGCCCAATCCTTTTTGTAGCAAAGGACAAGCCGGAACAAACTCTTATATAAGGAAAAGCGCTCCCGATGACACATGGGAATTATCGTCAAGCTAGTTTTCATCACGTTCATATGATTCGCGTTCGGTACTTTGATAATTTGATATGTGGGTGGACCGGTGCTTGGGTGCTCTTCTTACTTGAACAAGCATCCCACTTATGATTAACCTCTATTGCAAGCATCCGCAACTACAACAAAAGTATTAAGGTAAACCTAACCATAGCATGAAACATATGGATCCAAATCAGCCCCTTTACGAAGCAACGCATAAACTAGGGTTTAAGCTTCACACTCTAGCAACCCATCGCCTACTTATTACTTCCCAATGCCTTCCTCTAGGCCCAAATAATGGTGAAGTGTTATGTAGTCGACGTTCACATAACACCACTAGAGGCTAGACAACATACATCTCATCAAAATATCGAACGAATACCAAATTCACATGGCTACTAACAACAAGACTTCTCCCTTGTCCTCAGGAACAAACGTAACTACTCACAAAGCATATTCATGTTCATAATCATAGGGGTAATAATATGCATAAAGGATCTGAACATATGATCTTCCACAAAGTAAACCAACTAGCATCAACTACAAGGAGTAATCAACACTACTAGCAACCTACTAGCACCAATCCCGCACTTGGAGACAAGAATTGGATACAAGAGATGAACTAGGGTTTGGAGATGAGATGGTGCTGGTGAAGATGTTGATGGAGATTGCCCTCTCCCGATGAGAGGAGCGTTGGTGATGACGATGGCGATGATTTCCCCCTCCCGGAGGGAAGTGTCCCCGGCAGAACAGCTCTGCCGGAGCCCTAGATTGGTTCCGCCAAGGTTCCGCCTCGTGGCGGCGGAGTCTCGTCCCGAAAGGTTGATTATTCTTTCTTTCTCGATGAAAGACTTCATATAGTAGAAGATGGGCGTCGGAGAGCCACCAGGGGGCCCACGAGGTAGGGGGGCGCGCCCTAGGGGGGGGGGGGGCGCCCCCACCCTCATGGACAGGGTGTGGGCCCCCTGACCTTCATCTTTGGCATGTATTTTTCATTATTTATTGTAAGGTATTCCGTGGAGTTTCAGGACTTTTGGAGTTGTGCAGAATAGGTCTCTAATATTTGCTCCTTTTCTAGCCCATAATTCCAGCTGCCGGCATTCTCCATCCTTATGTAAACCTTGTAAAATAAGAGAGAATAGCCATAAGTATTGCGACATAACGTGAAATAACAGCCCATAATGCAGTAAATATCGATATAAAAGCATGATGCAAAATGGACGTATCATAGCATTCCACATAAAAAATTCTGTTTTTATCATTTACCTACTCGAGGACGAGCAGGAATTAAGCTTGGGGATGCTTGATACGTCTCCAACGTATCTATAATTTTTGATTGCTCCATGCTATATTATCTTCTGTTTTGGACATTATTGGGCTTTATTATTCACTTTTATATTACTTTTGGGACTAACCTTTTAACCGGAGGCCCAGCCCAGAATTGCTATTATTTGCCTATTTTAGAGTTTCGCAGAAAAAGAATATGAAACGGAGTCCAAACGGAATGAAACCTTCGGGAACGTGATTTTCAGAACGAACATGATCCAGAGGACTTGGACCCTACGTCAAGAAATCAAAGAGGAAGCCACGAGGTAGGGGGGCGCGCCTACCCCCCTAGGCGCGCCCTCCATCCTCGTGGGCCCCATGTTACTCCACCGACGTACTCCTTCCGCCTATATATACCTACGCATTCCCAAACGATCGTAAACGGCCAAAACCTAATTCCACCGCCGCAACCTTCCTGCACTCCACGAGATCCCATCTTGGGGCCTATTCCTAGCTCCACCGGAGGGGCATCGATCATGGAGGGCTTCTACATCAACACCATAGCCTCTCCGATGATGTGTGAGTAGTTTACCTCAGACCTTCGGGTCCATAGTTATTAGCTAGATGGCTTCTTCTCTCTTTTGGATCTCAATACAATGTTCTCCCCTCTCTCGTGGAGATATATTCGATGTAATCTTCTTTTTGCGGTGTGTTTGTTGAGATGTATGAATTGTGGGTTTATGATCAAGTTTATCTATGAAAAATATTTGTATCTTCTGAATTCTTTTATGTATGATTGGTTATCTTTGCAAGTCTCTTCAATTATCGCTTTGGTTTGGCCTACTAGATTGATCTTTCTTGCAATGGGAGAAGTGCTTAGCTTTGGGTTCAATCTTGCGGTGTCCTTTCCCAAAGGATGTGAGGGGCAGCAAGGCACGTATTGTATTGTTGCCATCGAGGATAACAAGATGGGGTTTTTTATCATATTGCATGAATTTATCCCTCTACATCATGTCATATTTCTTAAAGCGTTACTGTGTTTCTATGAACTTAATACTCTAGATGCATGTTGGATAGCGGTCGATGTGTGGAGTAATAGGAGTAGATGCAGGCAGGAGTCGGTCTACTTGTCTCGGACGTGATGCCTATATACATGATCATACCTAGATATTCTCATAACTATGCTCAATTCATCAATTGCTCAACAGTAATTTGTTCACCCACCATAAATACTTATGCTCTTGAGAGAAGCCACTAGTGAAACCTATGGCCCCCGGGTCTATTTTCCATCATATTAATCTTCCAACACTTAGCTATTTTCATTACCTTTTATTTTACTTTGCATCTTTATCATAAAAATACCAAAAATATTATCTTATCATATCTATCAGATCTCACTCACGTAAGTGACCGTGTAGGGATTGACAACCCCTTATCGCGTTGGTTGCGAGGATTTATTTGTTTTGTGTAGGTGTGAGGGACTCGCGCGTAGCCTCCAACTGGATTGATACCTTGGTTCTCAAAAACTGAGGGAAATACTTACGCTACTTTGCTGCATCACCCTTTCCTTTTCAAGGGAAAACCAACGCAATGCTCAAGAGGTAGCAATGACTATTGTCAATGGAGAATTACATCATTGCAGTGTGACAGGGGCGTTTCAACGTTGCGTGTCTCCTGAAGAAGGTCGTGAGATTTTGCGTGAGATCCACGAAGGAGATTGTGGTCACCATGCCGGTTCAAAGTCTCTGGTAGCCAAGGCCTTTCGTCACGGTTTCTATTGGCTGATGGCTCATGCTGATGCTGAGGACTTGGTCAAAAGTGTGACGGTTGTTAGAAATTTTCACGCCGAGCTCATGTTCCGGCTTGAGAGTTGAGAATGATTCCAATCACTTGGCCGTTTGCGACTTGGGGGCTGTATATGGTTGGGCCCTTTAAGAGATCTAAGGATAAGAAGACCCACCTTCTGGTGGCGGTTGATAAGTTCACTAAGTGGGTGGAGGAAGAGCCAGTTAGTAAGTGTGATGCAGCTATGATGGTTCAATTCATCAAGAAGGTGATTTTACGGTTTGGTTTTCCACACAACTTTATAACTGATAATGGCACTAACCTGTCCAAGGGTGCTATGAAAGAATTTTGTCAAGGTGAGCACATCCGGTTTGACGTATCATCAGTGGCTCACCCCCAGTCTAATGGTCAAGCGGAGAGAGCCAATCAAGAGATCCTGAGAGGCATCAAGCCCCGGCTCATGGTTCCTTTACAACGGACGCTGGGTTGTTAGGTGGAGGACTTACCTTCTGTGTTATGGAGCATCAATACCACGCCCAACAGATCTACGGGTTACACGCCTTTTTTCATGGTTTATGGAGCAGAGGCGGTTCTCCCTAGTGACATCCGTCATGACTCGCCTCGTGTGGCGGCTTATGTCGAAGCTGACAATGAGAAGGCACGACAGGAAGCACTTGACCTGTTAGATGAGGAGCATGACATTGCAGCAGCTCGTTCGGTGATTTACCAGCAAGATCTGCGTCGCTATCACAGCCCCCGGGTTAGAACCAGAACTTTTCATGAAGGCGATATGGTGCTCCGACTCATCCAGGATCAGACTGATATGCACAAGTTATCCCCGCCTTGGGAAGGGCCCTTTGTGGTCAGCAAGAATCTGCATAACGGGTCATACTACCTTATCGATGTTCGAGAGCACAAAGACTCACGTAAATCGGAGGAGGAGACCCACCGGCCATGGAATATCGCTCATCTTTGGCCTTACTATACTTGAGCCATAGGCTCTTCTTATGTACATAGTTATGACAATGTATATATTATGATCAGTACAATAAACTGAAGCCTCAGTGATACGTCTCCAACGTATCTATAATTTTTGATTGCTCCGTGCTATATTATCTACTGTTTTGGACCATATTGGGCTTCATTATCCACTTTTATATTATTTTTGGGACTAACCTATTAACCGGAGGCCCAGCGCAGAATTGCTGTTTTTTTGCCTATTTCAGCGTTTCGAAGAAAAGGAATATCAAACGGAGTCGAAACGGAATGAAATCAACTAGAGAAGTTATTTTTGGAAGGAAACCTACCGGAAAAGCTTGGAGTGCACGTCAGGAAAGGAACAAGGGAGCCACGAAGGTGGGTGGCTCCCCTGACGTACTTCTTCTGCCTATATAACTCCATATACCCTAAAACTTCCAGAGACGAGAATAGATCGGGAGTTCCGCTGCCGCAAGCCTCTGTAGCCACCAAAAACCAATCGGGACCCTGTTCCGGCACCCTGCCGGAGGGGGGAACCCTCACCGGTGGCCATCTTCATCATCCCAGCGCTCTCCATGACGAGGAGCTGAGGGTATGTACCAGTAGCTATGTGTTTGATCTCTCTCTCTCTCGTGTTCTTGATTTGGCACGATCTTGATGTATCGCGAGCTTTGCTATTATAGTTGGATCTTATGTTGCTTCTCCCCCTCTTCTCTCTTGTAATGGATTGAGTTTTCCCTTTGAAGTTATCTTATCGGATTGAGTCTTTAATGACTTGAGAACACTTGATGTATGTCTTGCCGTGCATATCTGTCGTGACAATGGGATATCACGTGACTCACTTGATGTATGTTTTGGTGATCAACTTGCGGGTTCCGCCCATGAACCTATGCATAGGGGTTGGCACACATTTTCGTCTTGATTCTCTGGTAGAAACTTTTGGGCACTCTTTGAAGTACTTTGTGTTGGATTGAATAGATGAATCTGAGATTGTGTGATGCATATCGTATAATCATGCCCACGGATACTTGAGGTGACATTGGAGTATCTAGGTGACATTAGGGTTTTATTTGATTTGTGTCTTAAGGTGTTATTCTAGTACGAACTCTAGGGCTGTTTGTGACACTTATAGGAATAGCCCAATGGATTGATTGGAAAGAATAACTTTGAGGTGGTTTCGTACCCTGCCATAATCTCTTCGTTTGTTCTCCGCTATTAGTGACTTTGGAGTGACTCTTTGTTGCATGTTGAGGGATAGTTATATGATCCAATTATGCTATTATTGTTGAGAGAACTTTCACTAGCAAAAGTATGAACCCTAGGACTTGTTTCCTAGCATTGCAATACCGTTTACGCTCACTTTTACCACTTGTTACCTTGCCGTTTTTATATTTTCAGTTTACAAACACCTATATCTACCATCCATATTGCACTTGTATCACCATCTCTTCGCCGAACTAGTGCACCTATACAATTTACCATTGTATTGGGTGTGTTGGGGACACAAGAGACTCTTTGTTATTTGGTTGTAGGGTTGCTTGAGAGAGACCATCTTTAACCTACACCTCCCACGGAATGATAAACCTTAGGTCATCCACTTGAGGGAAATTTGCTACTGTCCTACAAACCCCTGCACTTGGTGGCCCGACAACGTCTACAAGAAGAAGGTTGCGTAGTAGACATCACTCAGCTAAAGCGGGGTCTCTGTTGTTTTTCTTACATCATGTGTGGTTACATGGGGGCTTCTGTTTATAAAGCGGAGTTCTGTTTACCCATTGATCCGGCTTATAAAGCCATATATAAAAAATCACTTGGGGGCTTGGTCGTATTCGAACCATAGCTACACCTCTTGATCAGCGTAAGGCCACCAGGGAAATCACTTGGGGGCTTGGTCGTATTCGAACCATAGCTACACCTCTTGATTGGTTTAAGGCCAAAAGGAAATCACTTGGGGGCCAAAGAGAGTGTTGCAAAAGCACAACTCAAACATAGGCACCCACTGAGCACAACTCAAAATATTGCTCGTGGCTCTTTGCTTCTCAAAGAACAAAGAGTCTACACCCTTGTAATAGGCTATAAAGCTAGGCTTGGAAGCCAGGTGTATTCACCTAAAACCCCGGGGTATCCTGCCTTTTTAAGTAAGTCACTCTGTCCAGGTAATCCCGGTATGACCCGCCGAACGTGTAACAAGTCAATCTCATAGACCCTGAACTTGTCAAAGTTAAAACGACGATTGGTTAATGTGAGGTCCATCTTAAAAGGCTTTGTAAAATGGTTTAACTCAGTGGCCTGGCAGCCAATGAAAAGCCTTGATTTTGGGCCTAGCAGCCCATGAAAAGCCTCGCATGTTCTTTGTATGCTTTTATTTGCCAAGTTTTTTCCTCATTTGATGAGGTTTATAATATCTTATGATAAACCGGCGTTTATTGACCCGGCTTGGCTTTCAACTACAAGTTGACAGTACATGCTCAGTTATAATCCAGTGTTTATTGACCCGGCCTGGTTTCGACTATAAGTCGCCAGTATTATATATGGATAATCCGGTGTTTATTACAACCCGGCACGGTTTTGTTATAAACCGACAAAATATGGGAGGAGTTATCAATACTCAAGATTGGGCTTATTGCCCTTACTACAAAACGTTGGTAAACCAACGATGTGATTCAATGTCACAGGTATCATCTATTTCATATTTGATTATTTTGGAATACATTCTTGGTTATAAACCCTGGCTATACGTTTGGGCATCATGACCCGTCCGACGGTAAACCGCCAGGACAATTTCAACTTATTGAATGCAGGAACAACTTGAATAAACCGCTACAGATTATGAGCAGACCTAACATATCTTTAAGCATGGCGGATTAACAGTGTCATGCAAAAATAAATATGCACGATGGCATAGCACACCAAGTGTTTCAACTAGCCTATTACAAGGCGCTTTGATGCCCAAAAGGATAATTGTTTTCCAATCAGAAGTTGCAGTGTGCAGAAAAATAAACCGGCTTCCGATTCATGCGTCATCGCCAGCCTGACTTGAAGGTTGTGGATCATCCTGTGCCGGTTCATCCTCCTCCTTTCCACCCAGCGGCTGGAAGTCAATGGTTGTCCAGTCAATCCTAGTTAAGGCTTGGAAGACAGCTTCATCACTTATAAGGGTGGACGGTTCAACATCAGGGGCATAAGTATGCTTTCGGATTGGCGGGATAAGATTCTGCACATCATAATTTGGCGCATTAACCCGTCTGTTGTCGGCATCGTAAATTGACTGGTAATGAGAAAGATCAGTTACTTCAGCCAATTTACTAGCCAAAGGACGCATTTCCCTTGTCAAAGCTCGGAGGTCATCATTACCAAAATCTGATCCATCCTCCTTTATGCTCGGGTAGCCGTTTCCTACATCAGCCGGGTTAAGATCTGGCACCCATGCCTTTTCCCGGGTTAGCGCGGTCATAGTACCTGCCCTTGCAGCTGATTTTTTTCAACTCCTCAAACCGAGCGGGCAGCATTGATAACCTCTCTAATGTCTCCTTGATCAAGGTTGGGGGCGTTTTATTATGTGAAGCTGTGCAGATGATCAGTTGGGCACCGGTATATAATTGCTCTATCAGTGTGTAGGCAGCCTTCAGTTTTTTGCGCATATCTAAGCCAAGATGAGTAACGCGGCTACCTGCAATGATCAAAGCATTGGTAAACCGGCAGTTTCAGGGATGTTGTTTCTTAGCAAGTTTATGAAGAGGATATTTACCGAAGACAACAGTGGTCATAGCATTGATTTGGCGCTTCAAGCCAGTCAGTTCTTCTTCTACCGGTTTAAGAGTTGCTTCAGCGTCCTCCGCCCGCTTTAGCAGAGTGGCTTTTTCAGTATCCCATCCTGCCCGTTCACCTTTAAAGCTTTCTTTTAGCTGTTCCATGGATGTTAAAGCGCTGGTCAGCTCTTCTTTAGCTTTGGAAGTTTCTGCTTGCTGAGACTTGATATTCTCTTGAAGGTCGGCGATTTCAGACTCCTTTTTGCTCAGATCAGCCTTCAAGGGACATTTAATGTGTTGTAGTGCATATTTAAAGTCCCAAGCACATAACAAGTTATACACTTGGCACTTGGGGACTAATGCATATTGCTTTTTATCAACAGTCATTTTAAGTCCCAAGCACATAACAAGTTATACACTTGGCACTTGGGGGCTAATGCATATTTTCTCAAGTCAGAGTTATGGATTTTTTATCTTCAATCGAATTACAAAGATGATTATCAACAATTGGAAGCTTTATGACAGAAAGGTCCCGGTTCATCTTAAAAGGATAAACCGACCCTTGGGAGCTACACAGGCAAAAGTTCAAAGATCAATACTATAAAGTCCCGGTTCATATTGAAAAGCCAAACTGACCCTTGGGGACTACACACGCAAAGTTGAAGTATTCTAAAGTCCCAATTTACATTGATATTGTAAACCGGCCCTTGGGGGCTACTGGAGTTGATATTGCAAATTGAACAAAGAGAGCAATAATTATGTAAAGTGATATTCACCTCATACCGCTCCTTCATCAAGCCAACTAAACGGCTTCATAGTCGCGGCTTGTGTACAGGCAGTTTAAGAATCCAGAATGAATATCTTGGCATTCAGGTGGGCATAACTTGATAAATCTGTCTTCCACTTGCCCTTGTCCATAGCAGAAAATTCTTCCTTGGCACTATGCTTTGATAAAGCGACATGATTGCCAGGGGTGGTGTGGCCGACGCTAGTACTCATAATATCGTCCATATTATCATCAGTAGCTTTGACCCGACTTGACGGTTTATCAGCTGTTTTTGCTGGGCTTGGCGGAACAGCAGCATGAGTTATCGGATCTGTTTCCACTGGCTCAACGAAAGTATCCTGAACTGGAGGTACCAGATCATCCAAGATGGCATCAGCATTTGGGTCCAGTGGTTCTGGGGTCCTCTCCGGTTCAGTGGTCGGGATATCATCAGACGGTTTATCTACTTTGGCCAAGTTTCTGGGTCTGGCTTTGGTACAATAAACATGTATAAGACATAAAGGATGAAGTTTTATATGCTCACCCAGGAACAGCCTTGAGAGGAGGGAGTTGTGTGGCCGTTGACTCGCTAGATGATGAGTGAGGTGTTCCCTGATAATTTGAATTGGACGGATTAAGAGGTTGTCGGAAATAACCTACCTTGGGACAAGAAATATCAGAAATATATGAGACCCCGGATCGGCGTTTCTAGACTGAAGTGTTTGGTAAACCGGCTGAGGTAACTACTTGGCCGCTGTGCCGGGTTGTGCGGCGAGCTTCGTGTTGCTGCTTCTTCAAAAGAAAGTTTGGGTCCAAGTGAGCTAGGGGTGAGAAAATCTTACTTTCCGGTTTGCTTGACGGATTTTCTGTGTTGGCAGAGGATCTGAACCGGAGGAAAGAATAATTACCTCTACATCATCAGCTTGGCTGCCTTCAGCGTCATCCTGATAATAGTCATTGTCAATGAGGTGTATGAAAAAAGAACCAAGAGAATCAAGTTCTACCTCTGATTCCGGATTATCCAGATCATCATCAACATTTGGTTCAGAGGATTCAGCGGTTCTCTTCTTGGCAGGTTTTTTGATAACCTTAGTCTTGGGGCAGGCTAAAACAAAAAGGATCAGGCTAAAACAAAAAGTTATACGATTCTTACAGCTGGCGGTCTATTGGAAGCGCAGAAAGGACTTAGCCCCGTCTTGCTGCAGACAACCTCCGGTTCATTCAATATTTTCTTGACAGCTTCAGTAATTTCAGCTTCTGTTAATTGAATGTCAATATGCCGTTGAGGGTCTTTCAAGTTCCCTGTTGATGTCTACTACGCAACCTTCTCCTTGTAGACGTTGTTGGGCCTCCAAGTGCAGAGGTTTGTAGGACAGTGGCAAATTTCCCTCAAGTGGATGACCTAAGGTTTATCAATCCATGGGAGGCGTAGGATCAAGTGAGCGTAAACGGTATTTCAATGATAGGAAACAAGGCCTAGGGTTCATACTTTCACTAGTGTAAGTCCTCTCAACAATAATAACATAGTTGGATCATATAACTATCCCTCAACATGCAACAAAGAGTCACTCCAAAGTCACTAGTAGCGGAGAACAAACGAAGAGATTATGGTAGGGTACGAAACCACCTCAAAGTTATTCTTTCCAATCAATCCATTGGGCTATTCCTATAAGTGTCACAAATAGCCCTAGAGTTCGTACTAGAATAACACCTTAAGACACAAATCAACCAAAACCCTAATGTTACCTAGATAGTCCAATGTCACCTCAAGTATCCGTGGGTATGATTATACGATATGCATCACACAATCTCAGATTCATCTATTCAAACCAACACAAAGTACTTCAAATAGTGCCCAAAGTTCCTACCGGAGAATCACGACGAAAACATGTGCCAACCCCTATGCATAGGTTCATGGGCGGAACCCACAAGTTGATCACCAAAACATACATCAAGTGGCACATGATATCCCATTGTCACCACAGATATGCACGACAAGACATACATCAAGTGTTCTCAAATCTTTAAAGACTCAATCCAATAAGATTACTTCAAAGGGAAAACTCAATCCATTACAAGAGAGAAGAGGGGGAGAAGAAACGTAAGATCCAACTATAATAGCAAAGCTCGCGATACATCAAGATTGTGCCAAATCAAGAACACGAGAGAGAGAGATCAAACACATAGCTACCGGGTATATACCCTCAGCCCCAAGGGTGAACTACTCCCTCCTCGTCATGGAGAGCGCCGGATGATGAAGATGGCCACCGGTGAGGGTTCCTCCCTCCCAGGTGCTTGAACAGGTCCCAATTGACTTTTGGTGGCTACAGAGGCTTGCGCCGGCGGAACTCCCGATCTTATATCCGTTCTGGATGTTTTAGGGTACGTAGGTATATATGGGTGCAGGAAGTACGTCGGTGGAGCTTTGGGGGCCCCACAGGGCAGGGGGCACGCCCTAGGGGGGTGGGCGCGCCCCCCCACCCTCGTGAGCACCTCCCTTGGCTCCTGACGTGGGGTCCAAGTCCATCTGGTAGCTTTCCTTCCAAAAATAACTTCTCCAGTTGATTTCGTTCCGTTTCGGCTTTGTCTGATATTCCTTTTCTTCGAAACACTGAAATAGGCGAAAAAACAGCAAATCTGGGCTGGGCCTCCGGTTAATAAGTTAGTCCCAAAAATAATATAAAAGTGGATAATAAAGCCCAATATTGCCCAAAACAGTAGATAATATAGCATGGAGCAATCAAAAATTATAGATACGTTGGAGATGTATCACCTGTGTACTCGCACATTAAACCGGGGCGTCGACTCAAAGGCAGAATACTCCAGGAGATCCAGCAATGGACAAAATCAACACATGTTAAACCGTTCGCAATGAAGGCCCGAAGCTTTGAAAGTTGTGGTGTATACATGGATCGTCCTCTGGCGTTAAGTCGTTGGGAAAATGGATGTGTGTTGGTAAGCCGGTGAGGACGATAACCCGACAGAGGATTTTCATCAATTGGATACGTGTCTCGGCAATAAAACCAAGTCTGATTCCAGTCCTTGGGGTGACTATGATGCTTGGCATGAGGGAAGCTGACATCTTTCCTCTTCTCGATGGCCATCTCGCCAAATTCAGTATTGGGTCCATCTGTAAACTCTGTACGGCGGTTTAAATAGAAGAAATCCCTAAACAGTTCTACTATGGGCTCCTCTTGCAGATAAGCCTCGCAAAATACTTGAAAATTGCAAACATTGTACACAAAGTTTGGTCCAATATCTTGAGGATGGAGTTGGAAGCTAGCAAGCACATCACAGAAATTTTTTGATCCGGGAGGGCTAAACCCTCGACCCAGATGATCAACGAACATGACTACTTCTCCATCCTTGGGCTCAGGAGGATTTTCTGGACCAGGGGCCCTCCAGTTGATGACTTCCTTCTTTGCTAAAGCGCCCGGTGGCGACACATCCGCTTAGTTGCTCTTGATAACACGAGGAGGACCCGATTACAAGCATAAAATTGTTTGGCCATTTCGATGAAAAGCTGGAAAAAAGATTAATGCCGGTTTATGATTTATGACTGACAAGTATAAAGCGTCACAAGATCAAAGGAAAGGACTTTGAGGCATATACACATGTTAAACCGGAGTCTGACATTGGAAGGGTTACAAAGATAAACAAATCGGCGGTTTAAGAGGGGACTAATGGTACCTGCCGGATTATCATTTTCTAAAAGCTAAACCGCCTATGCTGGCAAGGAAGGTACATATCTGAAATAACTAAGTGATGGAGAAACAATTTCCACAAATTGGTATTACAAATCTGGATCTATCATGTGTCGGAAAATGGAAAAATATTCAGGGTTAAATATTCTGATACTTGAGCAGTCGAGGGATCCAGATGGGATTTTTTCTGCTATAGAGAGATGCACTAATGGAAAAGGACTACATATATCACTAAACGGAGGAAAAAGTTAAGGTTTGAATTTAAGAGCCATGGCACAGTGATGAACGCTGACGAACTTGAACACTGAAACCCTAATGACAGATCTAGGGTGGAAGGAAAGAGGACTTACTAGTGTCACAGGAGCAACGGAGAGGCGCCGCGGTTCTCTGGTTCGATCAGGGTGATGCAGCGGCCGTTGTTGGGGCAGAAGCAAAGGTCGACGGCGGCGGCGGAGCTCGAGTGCTAGGTCGACGCAAGGAAGGGGACGATGCGAAGAGGCACGAGGGGGAAAGATGAAAATGACCCTCGGCCTTATTTATAAGGCGAAGGGATAAGCGACATGCGCAAAAATCGAGGAGCCCAAAAATTGGACATGTGACAGAGTTGTTGCCTCGATTGTTGGAGGCTCATTAATGAAGGTGCGGCATATACAATTTTTAATAATAGGTGACATCATGGTGGTTTATTGTAATCCTGGAAGATGACGTCATGGCGGATTACAAGATTAAGCGAAGGTGCTGAAGGAGGAATTTTCTAAGTATTGAAGATTGACATGAACAGGTTCAAATCAATCTAGGGCCTAATGTTGGGGATATTACTATTGAGTATAAACCGGCCTGGAGGGGCCAGATTATGCCCATACAGAGTTATTCATATTGAAGCCTAGGAATGTGGCGCTTTACGGAGGAGATTTAACATGAAGGCCCAGGGCCCAAGGGCGGATTAGGGCCCGTAGACATAAACCGCCATATGACATGTAACTTGTGTTGTAAGATAGGAAAAGGTAGAAACCGAGCTAGACACGTTGTGAGCCGGCCGGGATTCTATAACCCGCCGGGAGTCAACCTGTGTATATAAAGGGACGAACCGGCGGCGGTTTAGGGACAGAAAACAACAACTCGAGAGCGAGGCATAGCAGATTCGCTCCCTGGTCATCGAAACCCTAGCAATTCCACATCAACTAGATTAGGCCTTTACCTTCACCGCAAGGGGACGAACCAGTATAAACTCCTTGTGTCCTTTGTCCCGCTTTAAGCCCTTTAAGCTAACCCGTCGCGATGGCTCCACGACTAAGTCCTTTTACTAGGACATCTGCCGTGACAAAACCACGCCACATGCCCTTCTTCTTGCTGGTGTGACAGTCCTTGAAGATTTCCACGACATTTGGTTCAGGTACTTTTTGGTCCTTGCGGGCTTTCCTCTGCATTTGGAACAAGTCAATATAGATCTGATAATATGGTACAACGAAAAGAGTGAAACAACAGCTAATTACAAGAGCCTTGCGATTGTGCAATATAGCTACGAGATCACAGCTGCATTGGAATTTCACTTTAAATGCAGTTGGCCTTGTTCTTTGAATAGTTCACTTACAAGAAGATAGATTTGTGTGGCACATGCGTAAATAGGACTTCAACATGTGATCTGATCACATATAATAATGTACCTGATACGTCGGATCGAACCAGTGTTTAACGAGGCCTCTCCAGTCTTCATCAGATATATTTTCCACTTGAGATGTTTGGGCAAGTTCACTGTTAGCCTTGCCTTCAAAGCGAGTTTTCCTCAAGTTATATCGACATCATGCAGAAAGCGAGACTTGCAAACATGGGTGCAAGCTTGTCTGGTTGCATCATCTTGGCTATTCAACTTCAACCTCATCTTTTGAAAATTATGAGAGTCTCATTATCAGCAACCTAGAAAGTATTGGACAGAGCAAGACGATATTACTAGTTTCCATACATAACCATACTTACAGATAAATGCTCGAGGAAGGTGTTGAACTGGGTTTCGTCTTTGTCATTCCTGTACTGAATCCATGTTGGGAGGATACATACATGACACCTAACAGCAACCGCTGTCTCTGATACTAACTTGGCCGAGTCTGTAGCATCACGTGGCCTTTTTAAACCTGCCTCAAAACGGATCTCCATTCTTCCTCCTCTAGATTTAGTTAACCTATCGAGCATTATCCCTGAAGTTTGTTTCCTGTTGCACCTAGGTGCTAGTCCAACAATAAACAAACGACGAGTTAGTGTACATCAAACTGTGAGACTACAAATAAATAAGCATGCAATCAGAACTTGACTCCAAAGAACTACCTTCTTGCTGTTGAAGCTCACAAAGTTCATCTGATCTTGCCAACTCATCTTGTGTCAAGAGTTCTTCGGAAGTAGTGTCAGGTGGCAAGGGAGCTTGGGAACGTGTTGCTAGCTGAGTTGACCAACGAGTAAATCATGCAGCTGGTGGTACTGTGGAAGGTGTTGCAATAACTAGGGTTGTCTCTGCTTGTTTGGTGGCAGCTATTTGTTTCTGTTTGGCTTGTTCTGCAGCTCGTGTAGCACGGGATACCCTGTCGGTACAATTTTCCATTGGAATTTGACCTTCTATTGCACCATCGATTACCAGAATCTGCGAGATTGTTCCGCTTCCCTTTCCCTATCGCTCTGTCTTGCTTCCTCTTTCTCTCGCCATGTTAAGTCAAGCCGACAATAAAACGAATAACAATTTAGTTCTTCGTAACAAATGTACTTTGATGTAAGAACATGGTGTGATAGACATATATTGTATGTTCTAGAAAGCGAGAACACGTGTCTTAGTCACAAGTATAATGTGTAAAGTAAGCAGATGAAATTCAACAAAATTAGAAGCAATACAAGCTAGACATCATACATAACATGCAACCACATATAACAGTGCCAAGTTAGAGGGAGCACCTATGATGGTGCACTAGGGGAGACGTGCTCATCACCAACACAACTACGTTGAGTGTCTATGCATGTGTTGTCTTGGAAATCATCTTGGGGGGGGGGGGGGGTGGAGGACTAGAATCTGTAGAGGCCCTCCGTTTGTAAGGAGCACCTTCATCCGCTGCCTTGCTAACTTCCTTCCACTTTATTGATTTTGAATTGTCAAGTAAAACCGACAAGCGAAAGCAATAAAATTCACTCTTAGAAACTCATTCGTGCATGATACTGACAATCACTACTTTGATGTAAGGCAAACACATGATTCCAGGATGGAATAATACGAAAAACAGGACGACATGGCATATTGACAACTGTTTGTGTAAACTAAGCAGAAACCATTTCAACAAATAAGAAGCAATGCAAGCTACACACCACGTGAAAGATGCAACCAATATGACTCTGCCAAGTTAAAAGTGTCCCATCATAAATGGCATTTCAACAAATTAGAAGCAGTGCATGCTATAAATCATATCAAAGATGCAACTAATATCACACTGCATATACTGAAGGTGTCTCATCATATTGATTTATGCGGGATACAAAAAACAATAGTTTTATGTGAGGACATGCTTAATAGACAGATGTACTATGTACTAAAAACAGGAAGGCATGTCACATTAACAGGTATAATGTATAAACTAAGAAAAATAGCACACGCAATTTAACCAGATTAGAAGAATTACAATCTAGACATCATATGCAACATGCAACCACATATCACGCTGCCAAGTTAAAGCAAGCACATGCGATGCTAGTGCAGGGGAAATGCGGTAATCAGCTATAGAGCTACGTTCACTATCTTCATCTAGCCTTGCTGTTTCTTGAGAATCATGTGGGGAGGCTGACGCTGCATTCTTTAAATGAGGATCTTTTATCACAAGAGTCCATCGGCGTGTTGCCTCACCATAAGTGATTGATGAGGGATACACAAGAACATTAGTTTGATGTAAGAACATGGTTAATAGACAGATGTACTAGCATGTACCAAAAACAGGAAGGCGTGTCATATTCAAAGGTATAGTGTGTAAGCTAAGCAGATGCAATTTAACCAAATTGGAAGCAATACAAGCTAGACATCCGGCTGCAGTGGTGAGCATGATCATCTAGGACCTGAGAGCCTGGTAGGAGGCGGGCTACTTCACCACCATCGTTGCTTTTTAGTTGGCTTCCAGGTGATGCATGTCTGTGTTGGGCTTGTCACTGGCTCTCGGCCAAGGCTCCCGACTAGCTATTTGTCTTCCGGTGCTCCCGGATGGTGGTTCATGTAAAAAATATCTTTCCTTATCTTGATAAAGACCGACTTCGGCCTTTCGAATACAAGCTAGACACCATATGCAACATGCAACCACATATGACACCGTGAAGTTAAAGCAAGCACGTGGGATGGTGGTTCACGACGAGCGAGATCATCAACTCCAGAGCAACGTTCCCCGTCTCCATCTGCTGACACTAGACCCTTTAAAGCCTTGAAACGTTTCTGGCCTAGCCGCGTACCACGCTGGAGCGACTTCTCTCTATTCTTTTCTGCTTCTGTCAAGGCAGGGTCTGAAATACCCGTGCATAAAAACACAATAGTGAGAGTATGGGTGAAGTGTGTGCAGAATTAGTGCACTGTAAAAGTAGCACATAGCAGGTGGCTGAAAAATAAATGACAGGAGACATATGATAGCTGTACAACATAGCATGGCAAACAAAATTAGATTCTACTCCGTATGATTTTGTAATATATGAGCACAGGAAATGCAGGTACTCCTCGAGCACACCACCACATTGGTCCTATCAAGATAACAGTCGACTGAAAATGAATAGGTTGGTCGATTTTTTTTATGAACCGTCTGATCTATAAGGAACGGGCAGATGGCCTTCGTCTACCTCCCGCCAGTCACTGTTGACGATCTTTCTCGAACCGCCAGCGACCACCGGCCCATACCCCTTGCTCCGCCGCCCCGTCCTTCCCTCGACCTCACACCATCGCCGTGCTTGGCAGCACCCCTAGGCCATCCCTTTAATCCCGGCCAACGTCCAGATCGGGCGCCAGCAGCTCTAGGCCCCACACGCCCCTAAGGTAAACACCGAGGCACTGCTTCCCCGGCGTAATAGGCGGACTAGCGCCTGTTACGCCGGGGAATGCTTCTGTTAATTGGGAATCAACTGACCAGGAATTGAAATCCAGGGGGGCGACGGATCTCTAGCTAAGGTGAAATAGTATATGAGGAGAAACCTTGTGCATCACGAGTAACTAGGAACATCTAGTATCAAGAAGAAGCGGTCAACTAGTGTCTTCTGTGGGATGAATACCGTGCAAGCAGACACGTAAGATTTGCACGAGTAAGGGAAGAGGAGTACCATTTTCGGTTGTCAGTGTGGCCGCCTCCACATGTCGCTACCGATCTTCTTCTTTTTGCCGGGAAACCGATGTTACAAGGAGGGTGCAGGCTTGGATGAACCCATGGCCAAATTGTTGACTGTGTTGCCGTGGCCGTATGTCGACGGAGGGGAAGCTAATCCGAGGCGGCGAAGGACGGCGTAGCAGGAACAACTCCAATGCGGTGGAGGGTGGCGAAGTTGGAGCGGCAGAGGTGAAGCGCAGGACGGCGTGGTTGAACTGGCTCGGGTACGGACGGCTTGGCCCCGGCTTCAACTACTAGCCATGGAGGGCGTTGCGGTTGAGGTTGCGGTGGATGACGACGTCGGGGTATCAGCTCGGGCGTGATGGAGGAGGCACTACAAAAAAACACTTCTGTGATGATACGTGTTTGTCACAGTAGGTCACGTTTTCTGTCATGCATGTACATCCATGACAAATTTATGACAGAATCAAGATAGTCATACTGCGGTCGTCAGAGAAGTGTTCCATGACATTTCCAAAATTATCATCACGGAAGTGTCCACTTCCATGACGATAAATCGCGCGTCACAGAAGTGCTTTCATCAAGGGTGACCGACACGTGGCATCCACCGTAGCGGAACACCGTTAAGCTATCGGGTCCGGTTTTGGATCCGATAACACGTTAACAACCCCGACCAATGGGGATTTTCCATGTGTAAAATCATCATTGGCTGGTGGAAACACGTGTCGGCTCAATGTTGGGACAGATGTCATCCACTCAGTGGACCCAAAGGGCATATGATACGTTGACACGTGGCACGACCCAACAGAGGCCCATTTGTGTGAAAAGGCCGGCCCGTTTGACTTGGTCAAAAGGTGGCGGGCCGGCCCACGGCAAGCCTGTTAACGGCCTGTTCGCCCATTTACAGCCCGCTATACCAGGGCCCGTTTACGACCTATTCGAATTAGGCCGAGTAGCGTCATCTGGGCCGTCCAATATAATTCCAGCCCGTTTTAACTTCTGGCCCATGTATGGCCCATGACGTCTTTCGGCCCATATGAGGCCCTTATTACTCTCGGCCCATTAACGACCCGTGGTAAACCGCCCGTAATGAACAATGTATCACTTTATACCCATTAACGGACGTGGTGAAATCGGGCCGTAATGAACAAAGGTATCACTTTATACCCATTAACGGCCCATTATTCCGCTTGGGCGTTTCCATTATGTTATCTTTCGACCTTCTCGGTGCCCATTTATTCTTGGGCCCATTTCCACATTCGTTTACTTACGACCCATCTTGTCATTTTTTCGCTTGTGGGCCAAATTCAGCCCGAGTTAATTCTGATCGGCCGTTTGTGGCCCGATAATGCGTTGGGCGTTTTCATGTCAAAAACCCGTTGGGCTGTTTTCATAGAGTTATCGACACGGCCTATTAACGGCCCGTTATTGTCCATGAATAGTACGACCCATGATTGGCGAAATGATGACACGCCCCGTAGAAGGCCCATGGATCCTACGGCCCGTAAAAGGCCCATGAATCGTACGACCCGTAGAAGGCCCATGGATCCTACGGCCCGTATAGAAGGCCAATGGATCCTACGGCCCGTAGAAGGCCCATGGATCACACGGCCCGCAGGAGGCCCATGGTTACAACAGTCCGTGTGTTGCCATGATTATTTTGGCATAGTTTCCAAAGATAGGTTATTGTGGCAACTAGAAAAACACAGAAAAAGAACTGCAGTGACTACAAGCAAACAACTAAACAAGACAATAAAGAAATAAATAAGCAAGAAATTAACGCTAGCCTATTACCGCTATTACACATATTACATCCACTAGGCATCAAAGTTTGCCACCAGTGCAAATATAGGGAACAAAGCAGCATATTACATACAGTGGCCGTCAAAATTGGCCACCAGTGCAAATAAACGCGGCAGCAGAACAAGCGCATAACTGAAACAACTTCAAAAGAGCTCAAGAAACGTGGTATCCACCATGCTGGAAATAAGCTTAACAAGCTTATTAGCTTTGTCCTGTTTGGCGCTAAAATCCTCCGACGCTTGTTGTTGCACCAGAAAGTATGCATCTGAATGCTCCAGGGACTTCCGCAGTCCTTTCGCTTCTTGTCGCAGCACAGCTGATCGATGCCTTTCAGCTTGTATTTGAGACTCAAGAAATCGATCTGATTCAGGTAGTGAGTTTGAATAGCTTGTGCAAGCGGTAGTGGCCAGTAACTCCAACACTAAACCAAGACAGGACTTTGGGGTTGTCTCACTGTCTTCGAGATAGTCTTCCTTAGCTGTTTTATCAGCTTTGTTGGAGACCAACAAGGATGTGTCACTATCCTAAACCTTATCTGCATTACTTACTTTACCATTGCTAAATAAGGCACTCTTCCCCGATATTCTGTCAGCATTCTAAAAGAAGAAACAAGCAAACACATAACAATTTAGCATGTACTAGTATATGAAACTCATTTCGGTGAACCGGTTCATTAGTAAGGTGGACAGGATTAAACTACCAAGTCTTCTATTGCCAAGTACTAGTACATAATAAAAGCATCGAACAAACATATATCTATGTCCTATGGTCACTGCATTGTCTTGCCAAACCAAAATAGAGACACGGTTGAAATCATATCAGTTCAAGACAAAGTAGCAGTGAAAGAATACAAAGCGTGGGAAACTACATGGCACAACAAGATTTCAGATGGGTACCACGGGTCTACATGTACAACAACACTATTGGCTCTGTTGTGATGCTAGTAATGTGCATGATAGGAGAAGTCAATCAGATACACAATCAAAACTGAAATCAACAGAGCTATTGATAAGAGCAAGCTCGTTAAAGAAGCATGCGTGAACATACCTGCTGTGCCATTGCGCTTTTGATTGGATCCTTCAATTTAAAAATAAGTTTGTATGAGTAAATACAAAGGATACAAGATCAAAGCAAAGATGTAACAAAGGCGTTCCAACATCGCCCAAAGAATGTGTCTCGAGGAGAACGTAAGGGAATTTGATGAGTTTCTTTGCCGGTGAAGTATGTTTTCTTCTGTGTAATTCCGACATCGCCACCAAGCATTCTTGAAGATAGCAGAGGTATTAGCACAGGTTACCTCATCCCGAGTTTCCATATCGGTCCTTCTCTATAGAGAAAAATGGGAAATTTTGCTGTATTATAACCATCATGGAGGTCGGATGTATGGGACAAAGCAAAGTAATTGCCAGGAATAACATTACTTACACATAACTCCTGGACAAACACCTGCAACTAGCATTTTCTTCATCTTCAGTATAATATTTCCAAGATGGGAAGATACACACATATGACTTAACAACATCAAATGCAATAGATGCTAAACTACGACTAGCTGGTTGTGCTTCCTCCATAGGAATAGGCGTACTAACTGGTGGAGTTGGGGTTCGCCGTGGTTGTACCGGCCCTTTGGGCACTGGAGCTGCCTTACTAACTGCTCTTGTTTGGGAGCTCTGTGGTGGAGATGGTGCTGTGTCAACAGGAACTGGGTTACTATCTGCTGGGGTTGGGGTTAGATTGGGTGAAGCTGGTTCTCTGTCCATCACAGTAGGGGTACAATCTGCGAGAGTTTGGGTTATGTGTGGTAGCGCTGGTTCTCATGCATGTACAACCGGGGTGCTATCTCCACCAAGAGGTAGCACATTTTTTATTTGAAAACCGTGTTTTTAGTCCGCTAGATGCTGGCATCACCTGCTCCAATTCAAATGGCTGATAAACAGGAAACATAGTTGAATGTACAGACATTGTATGAGAGACAGATGCAATAGATAGTGTGGAAAAAAGAGGGCATGAAATAGTTGACATGTATATTGTTTAACTAAAACGAATAGCATGACATAATTTCACATATATGATGTCTATCTAAACTGGATAGCATAGCATAACATAATTCAAAGATATGATGAATAACTAAACATGATCGCATGACATAATGCACCTACATGTTATCTAAGTAATCAGGATCGCACCATTTAATTCACATATGTGATTTATATGCTAAACAGAGGGCATTAGATATGATGTCTGAACTAAGAACATGGTGTTGAATATTGTGTATATGATGTCTAATCTATGCAATGCAAGACACCATATGCATGATATGAGCAGTATAACCATGCCAAGTTAGAGCATACAACTCGGTGGGGGAATAGGACAGGTCATTTGTCTCTAAATCCATCTCTGAGGAGCTATCGGGGCCCAACAAGAGATCTGCTTCGACAAGTAGCACTGTCTGGTCTGAAGGCCTTGTTTTCACTCTAGATTTTTCAATCTCCCGCCCAAATGGCTGATTCACAGGAAGAGTAGTTTAATGTACAAACATTGTCGACAAATGGAAATGTAATGAAGAAAAGGATGGGCAAGATATCATTCAAATATATGATGTCCGTTAAACAGGATGGCATTGCACATTTCACGTATATTATGGTGGCTAAAAGACATGAGATCGCACAATTCCCATATATGATATAGAAACTAAACTGGTGGGATTACAGAACATGTCTAAACTAAGCAGATGACATATATGATGTCAAAAGTAGGCACTACAAGGCAACATATGCATGATATGACTAACATCATCATGCCAAGGTAGAGCAAACACCTTGGGGGGTAAATAGGAGTGGTCAGCGGCGTCTGAATCCGCCTCCGAATAGATATCTTTCTCTAGATTACAATCTGGAGAGGGGTGGGGAGGGTTTGCCATTGAACCCACCATGGAGCAATGTCTGCATGACATTGTATTGCCGCGCAAAACTTTTCTCTTTTTCTCTACATGTTCAAGATGATTGTGTACAATATCGACATGCATACGAAAAAAATATGGTGAGATTATGTAAGGAGAGCATGCAGAAATTTAGAGTGATGGTAACAACCAGTGGATGGATCCAAAAATAATGATAGCAGGCTGACGATTGCTTTAATTTAATAAAAAGACAGATGATGATTGCTTTACCATTTGTTTCCCACCCAAGATGAACACCATAGGCATACCCTAGGTGAACCAGATATTAGACAGAGATACTATTCATTGCTTCCTCGATATGTGCCCCACAACTAATTTAGAACTGAAGTTTGAACATTAATTTGGACCTGACTTGGAGTCCAAGAGGTGAACAGGACGATAAAGTAGCAGGTAATTTTAAGCAATGCATAACATAAGCAGAAACAAAAGAGTGCGACCTCTCTTGTGGACCCGTGTACTCCTCAGGTTCATCGACTGAGTCGATGATGGTGATGCCGTTGTGGTGGGTGCCGGCGGCAGGGAAGGAGATCTGAGGTGGAGAAAGACGGCCAGGAGTCGTGATGTCTGGTTTGGTGGATGTTTCTGTTAATGGAACAACTCAGTTGAGGTAGACGACGTCGCGGCAGGAGCAGGACAAACCACACAAAGTTCCCTTCGATACCTACCTGTAACTAAAGTAATTCTGTAAGGGACCATTTGGCTTGCATGATTCTAAAAATGCAGGGATAGGAAAACACCAGAATAGGATAGGAATGCACGTGGTAAACAAAGCATTTGTAAACACATGATTTATGTCAACTTGAGTGTTTGGTTTACAGGAATTGGAAGAGCAGAGGAATGCAAAGAAACTTGGCCAAAATAAACTGAAACCATATGAAAGCGTGTACAATTAGAATGTTATTCTGACACTAATGCACTTGGTCTTGCTTTCATGCATATGATTTTGAAAAGTAGGTCCAGGTGGATGTTTTACTTCATTCCTTTCAACAAAATGCATGAATAATTGAACTGTAGAGTGCCATTGGAAAATTCCCTATTGCTATGTTTTTCCGTTTGAACCAAAATAGCCCTAATGGATCGACATGAATGTATAGTAATAAGTGATGCAACAAGTGTACAACCTCTTTGTCAGAGTCAGGTTTAACCTCAAAGCATCATTGGGTTGGTCATCAAGCGGTTGAGGCAGAGGTGGTCGCTTGAGGTGTGGAGGAAGATCTGAGGAATTTGTAGACGGCGTCCAGGGCACTGCTCTGTTGTGATGGATCATTCTATCGTTGGAGCAGCCCCGGTGAGCCGTAAGACGTTAAGCCTGAAGCAGCACAAGACAGACATCATCAATCTCAAGTGGGATTCTAATAGCATCTCCAATAGATGATGTAAAATAGATGTAAAATTTACATCACCAAAAAACACCTGACTACAACAGATGAGGTACAAACCGTTGACTCTGAATTTAACTGTCAAAACTGAAATTTACTGTGGAATCTAACTGTTACTGTCGAAACTGAACGCAATGGTAGCAGAGAGGCACTTGACATGTAGTTTAGGGAGGGCCCGCAGTTCATCTTCAACCTGCACCCCCCTGAGTCACCAGCCACCACCGGCCGAACCGCCAGCCCGAGTGCCGCCTCGCCGCCCCGAAACAACTCCCCACCGCCGGTCCGCCGCTGCCTCGTCCAGCCCTATAGGCCCCCCCGCCCCCCACCCTAAACCCTAAGATAGATAGTGGGGTACCTCTCCATGAGCCCGTCCCTCCAAGCTGGTCGTTCTTCCATAACTCCGGTGAGCCCCCCACCCCCCTGAAAATCGACTGACCCTAAAGTCGATTCAGTCGACTGAAGTGTAGCTAAATGGGAGCAGAGCAGCAACACGAGCGAGGGGGAGAGCAGCAGTAGCAGCGCGAGCGAGAGCCGGAGCAGCAGCAGCTGGGCGAGCGAGCGATCTAGCGAGAGCTGGAGTAGTAGTAGCAGCGTGAGCGATCGAGAGCCGGAGCAGTAGCAGCAGATCCGGCTGGTACGGACGCCGCCACCGAACGGGCCTCAAACTGGGGGAGAGCCGCTGTGGAGATGTCGCCCGCGGCGCCGGCTTCAAGGTAGCCGCTCCATGGGGGTGCGGGATGGAGCACCGTCGGCGCTGGGAGGTCGAGCTAAGGAGAAGGTGCAATGCGATGAGTGTACAACCTCTTTGGTGGCACCGAGTAGGCCTCGGCTTCTTCCGAGGAGTCGGTGAGGATGTTGCGGTTCCGGTGGAGCAGGTTAAGGCGGCGCTGTGGGGATGGAGCAGCCGCGATAGACGAGGCGATCGTCGGAGCAGATCCTTGGAGGTGGAGGACGGGGCGGCTGAATCGATGGGACGATGAGATGGACGACGGATCCTCATCTGGGGAGGTGGACGAGGGACGCCGAGCTGTTGCGATGGACGACATCATCGGGGAAGAGGCTCCGGCTGGGCAGCGGTGAGGTGGCGTACGGAGGAGGGTGGGGTTTCGCGGCTGGAGCGGAGAGGTTATGGCGGCCTGGGATTTCGAATGGCGAAAAAGAGGCGATGGGAGGGGGTGAACCATGACTTAGGGACGCACTTGTCCAAAATGTAGGGTGTGTTACAAAAGTACCCCCCACCGATTTGAATTAGCGGCCCTTTCGGCTCAGGGTTAGAAGGGGGATTTCGCGTGTCGGGATTTGGCAGTTGGAGGGAGTTTTCCGCGCATTGTAATTTCGGGATAGCAAGGTGCGGGTTGTGAAGGCGCCAGTTTTAGGAGCACGATATCTGAATTTTTGGGATATAACAAGGTGCGGGTTGAATTTTAGGGACAAGCCTAACATGTAATATTGTACTTGTACGTACCAAATCAATTCACACTTCCCTCAACCAAAAAGAAAACGAAAAAAATGAAACTATTCACACCACACAAAGAGAGAGTCTTGCCCCGTTTTTGAAGGAAATATGCCCTAGAGGCAATAATAAAGTTATTATTTATTACCTTATATCATGATAAATGTTTATTATTCATGCTAGAATTGTATTAACCAGAAACATAATACATGTGTGAATACATAGACAAACAGAGTGTCACTAGTATGCCTCTACTTGACTAGCTCGTTAATCGAAGATGGTTATGTTTCCTAGCCATGGACAAAGAGTTGTTATTTGATTAACGGGATCACATCATTAGAAGAATGATGTGATTGACCTGACCCATTCCGTTAGCTTAGCACACGATCGTTTAGTATGTTGTTATTGCTTTCTTCATGACTTATACAAGTTCCTATGACTATGAGATTATGCAACTCCCGTTCTGGGAGGAACACTTTGTGTGCTACCAAACGTCACAACGTGAATCGGGTGATTATAAAGGTGCTCTCTGTGTCTCCAAAGGTACTTGTTGGGTTGGCGTATTTCGAGATTAGGATTTGTCACTCCGATTGTCGGAGAGGTATCTCTGGGCCCTCTCGATAATACACATCACTTAAGCCT
This sequence comes from Aegilops bicornis, assembly GCA_021605145.1. Taxonomy (NCBI): domain Eukaryota; kingdom Viridiplantae; phylum Streptophyta; class Magnoliopsida; order Poales; family Poaceae; genus Aegilops; species Aegilops bicornis. The sequence goes on from CM038671.1 coordinate 512,902,313, forward strand.
TGCAAGCAATGCAACTAATGAGTTAGTTGCGAGATGATGTATTACGGAACGAGTAAAGAGACTTGCCGTAACGAGATTGAACTAGGTATTGAGATACCGACGATCGAATCTCGGGCAAGTAACATACCGATGACAAAGGGAACAACGATGTTGTTATGCGGTTTGACCGATAAAGATCTTCGTAGAATATGTGGGAGCCAATATGAGCATCCGTGTTCCGCTATTGGTTATTGACCGGAGACGTGTCTCGGTCATGTCTACATAGTTCTCGAACCCGTAGGGTCCGCACGCTTAACGTTACGATGACAATTATATTATGAGTTCATATGTTTTTATGTACCGAAGGTTGTTCGGAGTCCCGAATGTGATCACGAACATGACGAGGAGTCTCGAAATGGTCGATACATGAAGATTGATATATTGGAAACCTATGTTTGGATATCGGAAGTGATCCGGGTGAAAATGTGATTTTACCGGATTACCGGATGGGTTACCGGAACCCCTCGGGGATTTAATGGGCCTTAGTGGGCCTAGGTGGAAGAGAGGAGAGGAGCCAAGGGCTGGCCGTGCGCCCCTCCCCCCTAGTCCGAATAGGACAAGGAGAGGGGGCCGGCGCCCCCCCCCCTTCCTTCTCTCTCCTCTTTCCCCCTCCCGAATCCTATTCCAACTAGGAAAGGGGGGAGTCCTACTCCCGGTGGGAGTAGGACTCCTTCGGCGCGTGTGGTGGTTTTGTCACGGCAGATGTCCTCATGAAAGGACTTAGTCGTGGAGCCATCGCTACGGGTTAGCTTAAAGGGGTTAAAGCGGACACAAGGACGCAAGAGAGTTTATACTAGTTCGGCCCCTTCGGTGAAGGTAAAAGCCTACGTCTAGTTGTGATGGAATTGATGGGTGTTTCGATGACTAGGGAGCAAACAAGCTTTGCCTAAGTCTTGAGTTGTTGTCTCTCTTCTTGAATCGCCGCCGGGTCGTCCCCTTATATACATGGGTGACGCCCATCGGTTTGCAGAGTCCCGAGACCGGCTCATAGACGTGTCCGGTTCGGTCTCTAGTATTTCTAACTTACAACACAAGTTACATACTAATGCCGGTTTACGGCTACAACCCTTAAACCGGTTCTGGGCCTTGGGCCCTTATTGAATATCCTCACGGGCTTCAAGCATATTTGGCTACTGATGAAGTTAACCCGGCCTCTCCTGGCCGGTTTACGCCCAGTAGTAATATCCCCAACATTAGGCCCCAGATTGATTTGAACAGGTTCATGTCAATTCCTTAGTAAAAACTTCGTCTTGAATCATCTTCTTGGTTGAACCGTCGTGACGTCATCTTCTCAGATTGAGGTGAACCGGCATGACGTCATTTGTCATAAAAACTATCCACAATACCTCTTTTGTTTAATAGACCTGCGACAATCGAGGCGACAGCTCCGTTTCCAAACTCACGGCTCCTTGATTCTCACGCCTAACACATGTCCTTTGCCTTTATAAATAGACCGAAGGGTCATTTCTTTTTCCCCTCCGTGCCCCTCTGCTTCGTCTTCCTCGTGCCGCCCAGCTTCCGACCTCCGTCGCCGCCGTCAACCTCTGCACCAGCCTTGGCCGCTGCATCACCCTGAACGTACCAGAGCATCGCAGCGACCTTCCGCTTCTTCCCCCGCTCCGGTAAATCTTCTATCCTTTCACCATAGATATGTTCTTAGGGTTTCCATGTTCTTCGGTGTTCATCGCTTGTTTGTTGCTCATACGATAACTTTCAGTTAAGTCTGTGAATCCTTGTTCTGTGTAGCGGTAGTTTTTTAGCATCCGCTGTTACCTGCGCATCTCAAGGTCTTAGATCTCCCTGCGTTCTTGCTCGTTGATTCAGTACCACTCCGTTTTATACCTTGAATTTTTATTTCTTTTCTGAATATGATCCAGATCCGAAACTGTAACAATTTTTCATGAAACCTGTTTTCGCACATCCACACTTGATTCATCCATGTTTCAGACCAGGCGGTTTAACTTTGTACAGAAATTGACAACTCGGCATATACCATTAGTCCCCTTGTTGAACCGCCAAGGTTTTTTTTTGGTTTATGTATTGCCACCTTGCAGAACTCCGGTTTGTAAGCAAAATCTTCCGGTTTAACAATGAACACATCAATCTATAGCCTTCCAACATGTTCTTGAACCGGTATTACTGCCTTGCAGATTGCATCATGGCCAAGCAAGTGTATGAGTGTAACTGGGTCCCTTCTCGAGTGACTGAAACCCAACTGGAGAACTTAATTCGCACCGGCGCTTTAGGCCGAAAGATGTCATTCATCGAGGGTCCACAGGTCTGGAGAGTTCTCCGTAACCCAAGGATGGAGAAGTTGTCGCTTTTGTTGACCACCTAGCCCGGGGTTTCAAATTCGCCCGGTTCAAAGTTTTATCGAGATGTCTTGGCCAACTTCCAATTGCGTCCACAAGATATTGGCCCCAACTCCATAACCAATATCTGTCATTTTCAAGTGCTCTCGAGGTGTTCTTTCGTAAGGAGCCCACAGTTGAACTGTTCAGAGATTGCTTCCATCTAAACCGCCGCACTGAATTTTCAGACGGTCCCAACACCGAGTTGGGTGGTGTGGCGATTCAAAAACGGAAAGAGGTCACTTACCCTCACGCCAAACTGCATAGCCATCCCAAAGGGTGGAACTCAACATGGTTTTATCAAGAAAGATACCTCTCCTGAAGGAGAAAATCCTTTACCGGGTTACCGTCCGGAACGGCTAAGCAATACACACCCTCTCCCTCACAGACTGACTGCTAGGGAAAGAAGCAAATATGCCCCCCAACTATCCAAGCTACGGACCTTCATGGCCAATGGGTTGACAGGATTTGATCTTGCTCGATGCTGGATATCTTGGAGTATCGCCCCGAGCTGCGCTCCGGTTTGATGTGCAAATACACAGAAGATGTAAAAGACCCTCTCCGGCATATCGAGATCCAACTGACAGACGATGAAGTTACTGAAGCTGTTAAGAGGATGTTGAACGAACCGGAAGCTACTTGCGCACAAACCGGCCTGGCTCCCTTTTCTGCCATTAACAAACCACCAGCCGTAAGACTCATATCTTATTCCTTTATAAAATCTGATTATGTTCAAGTACTCTTTGTTGATGTTAACATCTTTCCAACAGGGTGATGATCCATTTTGGAGCAGGAAGACTCCACAAGAGAAACCGGTGGCAATAACCCGGCCCAAGACCAAAGTTGTGAAGAAACGAACTTATAGAAAGAAAACCACTGCCTCCTCCGATCCACCAGCTGACGATGATGTGGGTAATCCGGACCTTGCGGTAGAACTTGACTCACTTGGTCTATTTTTACACACCTTATTGATAATGATTATTGCCAGGATGATGCTGAAGCTAGTCATGCTGATGTTGTAGAGGTAATCACTCTTTCTTCCGATTCAAACCCTTTACCTTCAAGACAAATCCGTCGGGCAAACCGGAAAGTTAAATTTTCTCATCCTCTTGCTTACTTGGATCGAAACTTTCTTATGAAGACACAACAGCATGAAGCTCGTCAGGCAACCCGACACGATGGCCAGGTAGTCACCTCCACCAGCCATCAACAGTCCGGTTCGGAAACGCCGTTCAGAGGTCTCTAACTGTTTCGTCAATGCTTATCCTAAAGCGGGCTGCTTTCGTCAACCTCTTAATCCATCTGAGTCTGATTATCAGGTGACTTCTCATTCTTCCTCTGGCGAGTCGACAGGCACCCAACTCGCACCGCTCAAGACAATGCTTGGGTAAGCCATATTCCTGATAATGCTGTTTAGTATAGCACTTTCAATGTTCATTGGACTGATCCATCTTTTTCCTTTCAGAGCCAAGCCCAGGCCAAGCAAGAAAGCTCGTCTGGATAAAGTGGCAGAAGACGAGGCTCCTGAACCGGCCCAAACACCAAACCCCGAGGAACACATCCAGGATGATATACTGACTGATCCACCATTGCAAGGTCATGATGTTACTGTTGAGGAGGCGTATGTTGATACCCCCGGTCCTCCAAGTCAACCCACAAGTCCTGCTCAAACTGACAAGACAGCGAGTCCACAAAAGCAGACAGATAAACCGGCGACCCCAGTGTGAACCGGCGAAGCCAAGGATGATGATGTTGTGATTACTTGCTTTGGCCATTCGGAGCCAGGTAATCTTGTCGCTTTGTCCAAGCATACTGCCAAGGATGAATTTACTGCATTTGGTAAAGGCAAATGGAGTGCCGATTTGGCAACTTACGCCGCTTTGAATCCACAAGAGCTTCATTCCGGCTATTTGAACCGGTTATATACCAGCCGTGACTATGAAGCCGGTTTGGTGAACATGATGAAGGACAAATATGAGGTAAACTCCATAACTCTCTGCTTGTATATTGCAAACTGTCAACTCTGATAGCCCCCAAGGGCCGGTTCAACTTAATGTAGTTAAACCGGGACTTGAATATCATAAGAATTCCAGCATTACTTAATGATAGAGAAAATTGGCATTAGCCCCCAAGTGCCAAGTTGAATACTTGTATTGAGCTTGGGATTTTATATATAAATTTTAGGATGAAAAGCAAATATGCATTAGACCCCAAGTACCAAGGGCATAACTTGTTGTGGTGTTGGTACTTCAACTCTGCATCTTAATCCTTAAATGATTATCTGTATGTAGGCTGATGTGAACAAGAAAGATAGTCAAATTACTGATCTTCAAGAAAACCTAAAATCCCAGCAAGCTGAAACCTCCAAAGAAAAGGACGAATTAACCAGCGCTTTAAGCGTCATGGAAAAGCTTAAGGAGGGCTTCAACAAGGAGCGGGCGGATTGGGCCCTTTGAAAAGGCCGCTTTAACTCAGCAGGCGAGAACATCTTTGAAGCTGCCCTTAAACCGTGGTAGATGAACTGACCCGATTAAAGCGGCAAGTACATGCCATGACCGCTGCTGTCTTTGGTAAGCCCTTTTGACTTCGCCGTAATAAAGCCTTCTCATAAAATTGCCGGTTTAATAATCCTTTGAATGATACAGGACACGTATTGGCCACTTGGGATCGACGTATGCGGAAAAAGTTGAAAGCTTCGTATACATTGATAGAGCAACTCTATACCGGTGCGCGATGGATCATCAGCACCGCTTCTCACAACAACCCGGCCCCGACCTTGATCCAGGATACCCTTAAAAGGTTGTCAATGCTTCCTTCCCGGTTTGAAGAATTAAAGAAATCTGCTGCTAGAACCGGCGCGATAAATGCCTTAATCCGGGCCAAAGCGTGGGTGCCTGATTTTGATCATGTTGAAGCGGCCCAAGGTTTCCCAAGCTTGAAGGAAGATGGGACAGAATTCAACGAATAAGAACTTAGAGCTATAAACCAGGAGGTGCGCCCTTTGGCCTGTCAGCTGGTTGAAGAGGCAAATCTGTCTCACTATCAGGCCCAGTATGATGGAGAAAATAAACGAGTGCCTGCACCAATTCCTGAAGCGGAGAACCTTATACCGTCAATTCATAAGCATACTTACGCTCCTGATATTGACCCGTCGTTGCTGATCAATGATGAAGCTGTATTCCAAGCATTAATGGGAATCAACTGGACGACTGTTGATTTCCAGCCGCTAGGTAGGGAATCAGAAGTTGAAGCGGCGCAGGATGACATGCAACCATCAGGCCAAGCTGGCGATCAAGCATAAAACGGAGGCCGGTTTACAGTATTGCTTCCTTATAAAAAACAATTATCTTATCTGGGCACTGTGTTGCCTTGTAATAGACTAGCTGCCACACTTTGATAGGCCTTCATGCATATGTATTGCTACTTATGTTTTTGTCACATCATCAACCTTAAACTGTTGTCTGCAGCGAAAAATTTAAAACGCCATTGTGGTTGTACCACTAGGCAGGTCATCATATCCATGTATATGAAACTAAAGATAATACTTTAGATAAAACATATAATAAAATATGAGAATATATGATACCTGCCATCGTAGGGCATGAAGTTGGCTGTGCCAATCTTGAAGCGGAGTTGTAAGAAACCCGCTATGCTGAAGGAGAAAACGACTCCTGTGTAGATAGGATCGGTTTATCAGATAAACTGTTCCGGGTTAAGATGAACACCGGTGTTACTCCATAATAGGATGTTTATCAAAAACCAAACCGGGCAAAATTGTCTCCGGATGAAAAACAAACCGTATCTCGTCAACTGACAGTCGAAACAGTTTAACATTTGTCAGTTTAAGACCACAACAAAAGAAATATGCAAAAAGATAAACAAATTGCAAGCAAAGGCAAAGACAAAATCTTTTGCGGAAAGAGGCTGCTTGAGCCGATCAAGTGGCATTACCATGGTCGAACACGACCAAGCCCCCAATAGGCGTAGCTATGGTTCATGTTAGCCAGGTCCCCAAATGATGCAGTGGCATTACACCGATCAAGAGGTGTAGCGATGGTTCGGGTTTGACCAAGCCCCCAAGTGATTCTGTGGCCTTAGGCCGACCAAGAGGCGTGACTGGTTCAGACGTGACCAAGTCCCCAAGTGATCTTGTGGCTTTCGCTTGTCAAAAGGTGTTGCATTGGTTCGGACACGACCAAGCCCCCAAGTGACATAATATAAAGCTTTGTTAAAAAGCTAACTCAAGGGGTAAACCCGAGACCGCTTTAAGACAAAACTCCGTAACCACTCATGATGTAAAAAATAACAGAGACCCCGCTTTAGCTAAGGCTCCGATTTATTGTATTGATCATAATATATGCATTGTCATAATATGTACATAAGTAAAGCCTATGGCTTAAGTATAGTAGGGCCAAAGATGGGCTATGTTCCATGGCCTGTTGGTCTCCTCCTCTGACGTACGTGAGTCTTTATGCTCTCGAATATCAATCAGATAGTACGACCCGTTGTGCAGATTCTTGCTGACCACGAAAGGTCCTTCCCAAGGTGGGGATAGCTTGTGCATATCAGTTTGGTCTTGAATGAGCCTGAGCACCAAATCTACTTCTTGAAAGGTTCTGGTTCTAACTCGGTGACTGTGATAGCGACGAAGATCTTGCTGGTAAATCGCCGAACGGGCAGCTGCAATGTCACGCTCCTCATCCAATAAGTTCAAAGCGTCTTGCCGAGCTACCTCGTTGTCTGCTTCAACATAAGCTGCTACACGAGGTGAGTCATGACGGATATCGCTGGGGAGAACCGCCTCCGCTCCGTAGACCATGAAGAACGGCGTGTATCCTGTCGATCTGTTGGGTGTAGTGTTGATGCTCCATAACATAGATGGCAACTCCTCAACCCAACAACCCGACGTCCGTTGCAAAGGAACCATAAGCCGGGGTTTGATGCCTCGTAAGATCTCCTGGTTAGCTCTCTCTGCTTGGCCATTGGACTGTGGGTGAGCCACTGATGAAACGTCAAGCCGGATGTGCTCACGTTCACAAAACTCCTTCATAGCACCCTTAGACAGACTGGTACCATTATCAGTGATGATACTGTGTGGAAAGCCAAACCGGAAAATCACCTTCTAAATGAATTGAACCGCCGTGGCTGCAACGCACTTGCTGACGGGCTCCGCTTCTACCCACTTTGTAAATTTGTCAACCGCCACCAAAAGGTGGGTCTTCTTGTCCTTGGACCTTTTGAAAGGTCCGACCATATCCAGCCCCCAAAGTGGCAAACGGCCAGGTAATTGGAATCATCCTCAATTCTTGAGCCGGCACATGAGCGCGTCTTGAGAACTTCTGACAGCCGTCACATTGCCTAACCAGGTCCTCCGCATCAGCATGAGCAGTCAACCAATAAAAAGCGTGACGAAACGCCTTAGCCACCAGAGATTTCGAACCGGTGTGGTGACCACAATCTGCTTCGTGGATTTCGCGCAAGATCTCACAACCTTCCTCTGGCGACACACAACGTTGAAATGCTCCTGATACACTGCAATGATGCAACTCGCCATTGACAATAGTAATGGACTTGGATCGCCGGATCATCTGTCTGGCCTGCGTCTCATCCTCTGGTAACTCGCCCTGGTTCATGTACGCAAGGTAAGGAACCGTCCAGTCCGGAATGACATGCAGTGCTGCCACCAACTGAGGCTCCGGATCAGGAATAGCCAAATCCTCTTCGCCAGGGAGCTTGACCGACGGGTTATGCAGGACATCGAAGACATTGGGCGGGACGGTTCTGGCGAGAGCCTAGCCGGCTTAAAGCGTCCGCCGCTTCATTCTTCCGTCTGTCCACATGATCCACCTGATATCCCTTGAAGTGGCCTGCAATAATATCCACTTCACGGCGGTAAGCTGCCATGAGCGGGTCCTTAGAATCCCAAGTACCAGACACTTGTTGGGCCAACATGTCCGAGTCACCGAAGCACTTGACTCGGCTGAGATTCATCTCCTTAGCCATCCATAGACCATGGAGTAAAGCTTTATACTCTGCTGCACTGTTAGTACAAGGGAACATTAAGTGGAGAACATAACAGAACTTATCACCTCGTGGGGAAGTTAATATGACTCCAAATTTGAGCCCTCCAATTGCCTGGACCCATCAAAATGAATAGTCCAATAGGTGTGATCCGGTTTTTCTTCAGGCGCTTGCAGCTCCGTCCAATCATTGATGAAATCCACAAGTGCTTGAGACTTGATCGCCGTCCGAGGCACGTATTTCAAACCGTGCGGCCCAAGCTCTATAGCCCACTTGGCAATCCGCCGATTGCCTCCCTGTTTTGAATTATATCTCCCAAAGGACCAGAGCTGACCACTGTGATGGGATGTCCCTGGAAGTATTGCTTAAGCTTCCGGCTTGCCATGAAAACTCCATACACCAGCTTCTGCCAATGTGGGTATCTTTGCTTGGACTCAATAAGCACCTCGCTGATATATTAAACCGGGCGCTGAACCGGATACTCTTTACCTGCCTCCTTGCGCTCTACCACAATAGCTACACTGACTGCACGTGCATTAGCTGCCACATATAGTAGGAACGGTTCTTTGTCAATCGGAACAGCAAGAACAGGCGGATTGGCTAGCTGCCGCTTTAAGTCCTCCAATGCTTTATCGCAGGACTCGAGACAAAGGGATCCGCTTTTCAAAGACATCGATACAAAGGTATCGCCTTCTCACCGAGGCGGCCGATAAAGCGCTCAACGCAGCAATCCGGCCTGCCAAGCGCTGGACATCATTGATACATTTCGGTTTAGCCAGAGAGGTGATAGCTGTGATCTTCTCCGGATTAGCCTCAATTGCCCTGTTGGACACCAGAAAATCCAATAACTTGCCTGTCGGTACACCAAAAACACACTTGGCCGGATTGAGCATCATCTTGTATGTCCGTAGGTTATCAAAGGTTTCCTTCAAATCATCAACCAGGGTCTCCTTCTCCCTTGACTTAACCACAATAGCATCCACATAGGCATGCACGTTACAGCCGATCTGTTTATGAAGGCAGTTCTGTACACACTGTTGATAAGTTGCCTGGGCACTCTTGAGCCCAAAGGGCATAGAGCAGAAGGCTCCAAAAGGAGTTATGAACACCGTCTTCTCTTGGTCCTTAACTGCCATCTTGATCTGATGATAACCAGAATATGCATCCAGAAAACTCAAATGCTCACAACCCGCCGTAGCATCAATAATCTGATCAATGCGGGGGAGGGCAAAAGGATCTGCTGGACAAGCCTTGTTAAGATCATGTAATCCACACACATACGCGCCAGTGCCGCTTCTTCTTAAGGACCAAAGACCGGATTAGCCACCATTCGTGATGGAACACTTCAACAATAAAGCCAGCCGCTAAGAGCCCCGCCAGTTCCTCTCAATAGCTTTGCGCCTTTCTTCGTTGAACCGCGGAGAAACTACTTCACTGGTTTGTACTTAGGATCAACATTAAGAGTGTGCTCAAAGTTCCCTCGGTACACACGGCATGTCGAAGGCTTCCATGCAAAATGTCCCGGTTCTCATGGATGAACTCGATGAGCGCTTTCCTATTTCGGATCCAAGTTGGCACTGATACTAAACTGCTTGGACGAATCGCCAGGTACGAAGTCAACAAGCTTGGTCTCAGCTGCCGATTTGAACTTTAGAGCCAGATCATGTTCCGTGGTTGGTTTTTTAACGGAGTCATGTCAGCCGGATCAACATTATCATTGTAATACTTCAACTCTTCCGTGGCACAAACCGACTCTGTATAGGCCGCATAACCTTCTTCACACTCCAAGGCAATCTTGCGACTTCCATGAACGGTTTATGGTCCCCTTGTGACCCGGCATCTTGAGCTGCAGATAGATATAACAGGGCTGTGCCATAAACTCTGCATAAGCCGGCCTCTCAAACAAAGCGTGGTACGGGCTCCGGATCTTAACCACCTCAAAAACCAATGTTTCTGACCTGGAATCATGATCATCTCCAAAGGCTACCTCCAGAGCTATCTTGCCAACAGATATGTTGACTTGCGGTGCCACACCATGGAACACCGTATTGGATGGTTTAAGATTCTTGTCTGTTAGCCCCATACGACGGAAGGTCTCATAGTACAAGATATTAATGCTGCTTCCTCCATCCATGAGCACCTTGGTGAACTTATAACCTCCCACCTGAGGTGCCACCACCAACGCTAGCTGACCCGGATTGTCAACCCGGGGCGGGTGATCCTCTCTGCTCCATATGATTGGCTGTTCGGACCAGTGTAAATAACGAGGCACGGCTCGTTCAACTAAATTCACTGCTCGCTTGTGAAGCTTCTGGTCCCGCTTATCCAAGCTAGTGGTGAATACATGATATTGCCCACTATTCAACAGTTTTGGATGGCTCTGATAACCCGACTGCTGCTGCTGCTAGTTGTAACCACCCTGGCTATTCTGATTGTTTTGATTGTTATGTCCACCCTGATCTCCATTGAAGCCTGAACCGGCGTTTCCTCCATCGTGACCAGACCCATGGAATCCGGATCCTGAGCCACCACCTGATCCGTGATCATACCGGAAAGCATTAGAATTTTTGAACTCTTGCATAATATAACAATCCTTCCAAAGGTGGGTGGCTGGTGCCTCCTTCGTCCCGTGCTTCGGACAGGGCTGGTTTAATAGATAAGTCAGGCGGTCCGGATTGGGACTTGGAGCTCCACCACGATTCGGCGGTTTACCTTTCCGTCGCTGATTCCTGTCCTGTGCGTTGGTATTAGCCACAAAGTCCATGCTACCATCCGCTTTACACTTGCCTCCGTTACCATGACCTGCCGTGTTGTGCTGCTGCCCCTTGGAGTTGCCGTTCTTCTTTCCCTTCCCTGTCTTGTCATCATCAGACTCGGGATCCTTGGTACCATCAGAATCAGCATACTTCACTAACGCAGTCATGAGGGTTCCCATATCATTGCAATGGCGCTTCATCCTTCCCAATTTCAACTTCAGAGGTTTAAACCGACAGTTGCTTTCCAAAGTTATAACCACGGAGTCGGCGTTAATACTGTCGTGGTTTTGTCACGGCAGATGTCCTCATGAAAGGACTTAGTCGTGGAACCATCGCAACGGGTTAGCTTAAAGGGGTTAAAGCGGACACAAGGACGCAAGAGAGTTTATACTAGTTCGGCCCCTTCGATGAAGGTAAAAGCCTACATCTAGTTGTGATGGAATTGATGGGGGTTTTGACGACTAGGGAGCAAACAAGCTTTGCCTAAGTCTCGAGTTGTTGTCTCTCCTTCCTCCTGGACACAGGCCGTTAAGTCCACTATCGACATGGGCTGCTTACATGTATCCTTGAAATTCTGGATAAACCGGGCTCGCAACTGGGCCCATGAACTGATAGAATTGGCTGGTAAGCTCTTTAACCAAATACGGGCTGTCCCTTCAAGCATCATGGTAAAATACTTTGCACATGCCGCTTCATCTACATCAAGCATCTCAATGCCCATCTCATAGCTCTCTACCCATGCTTCCGGAGACAAATCGGCCGTGTAATTTGGCACCTTGCGCGGGCCCTTGAAATCCTTGGGCAGGCGCACATTGCATAAAGCGGGTACAAGACAAGGCACTCCCAAAGAACTAGAAGTAACCCCTGGCTCAGTTGTGGTGGTTGGACGAACCGGCGTAAGTTGACGAGCCTCATCTTTGCTGCTAACTTTCGGCGTCCTAGGCGCTCGGGCCCGGTCCACCACTTCCTGAGCATCACCTGTCGGGTTATGGCCACGGGGCGCTTCACGGTTCCGTGCATTACTGGATACGGCCGGTTCATCCATCCGCCTGCTTTAACTCCGGCTTGGGCGGGGGGTGGAATGAATTCGGTCACGGCTATATGAATATGCTTCCTGCTGAACCAAAGTTGTTCAAAGAAGTTCCTTAACTCGACGTGTCTCCACCGCTTGAGGAGAATCACCTTCACTTGGGATGGCCTCCAGCCGTGAAGCGGCGGTAATTAGATTGTCCACTGGATTAGAATAGTGACCTGGAGGCGTCTGGACAGGTTGAGGTATGATGTTATTCTGTCGAGGCGGCTCCAAAGAAGTAGGGCTGAACCGCGCACCTGGCCCCCGTGCCTCCGCCCAGCTTTAACCATAGCGGGTTACTAGTCCTCGCTCACAGGGTGTTAAAGAGGTTTCTGCCATCGAAGACCGCCGACAGGCGAGACCGATGCTTCCTTTTCAGGACTTCATGCGATGCGTTCTGGTCTAGCATAAGCCTATAGGCCTGCGCGTCCAAAGCGGCCCACTCCACGGCCATCCCGTTGTTCTCAGCTGCCAAATCGGCCTTGGCCTGAGTGATCTGTTCCCTCACTTTTGCAATCTCCGCATTGTGGGCGTCCTGATCTGCCGGGTTAGCTTCTACCATAAGCACAGCCAGCGCATCAAACAGATCAGATAAAACTTGAGCCGGCGGCGCCTGAGCCTCTGCCCGGCCGCCGCGCCGCCGCTGATCCGGAGAACATTGCTGCTGCGATCGAAGAGTGGACCGCTGCTTGTGTACCGCCATGAATATCCCAACCCGATTGGGCGGATCGGAGGGGTCCGAATATCGCCGCCATCGAACAGCCCCAATCCGCCGCCCCAGTAGCTGATACAATGATTCAGTTTCCCCGGTCGAGGACTCGTCGCCAGAGAAAACAACGATCTCGCTACCAGATGCCGATCCACCTTCATACTCTCCTCCGTGGATGACTCCCATGAAGGCACGCTTCACGGCCGGTTTAACCTGGGCAGATCTCGCACGCTGAGCCGTTTCGATGAGGTCGGTGCAGATGTCCGCTCAGTCCCGTTCACGATCTTACCAATGAAGACGCGTGTATGCCACCAAAGGGGACCCGGTACCCATACTCAATCGAGCCGGCCTCGGGGCCCCAGCCTGAACCGTCAATGTAGAGCTTGCCGCGACGACTCTTGGTCATCCGGCCCACATCGTAACGCTTGAGTCCTTCGAAGTTGCCCTCCAAGAACTTGAAACCATCGTGTGATAGCCCCACGGTGGGCGCCAACTGTCGTGGTTTTGTCACGGCAGGTGTCCTCATGAAAGGACTTAGTCGTGGAGCCATCGCTACGGGATAGCTTAAAGGGGTTAAAGCGGACACAAGGACGCAAGAGAGTTTATACTAGTTCGGCCCCTTCGATGAAGGTAAAAGGCTACGTCTAGTTGTGATGGAATTGATGGGGGTTTCGATGACTAGGGAGCAAACAAGCTTTGCCTAAGTCTCGAGTTGTTGTCTCTCTTCCTGAATCGCCGCCGGGTCGTCCCCTTATATACATGGGTGACGCCCGACGGTTTGCAGAGTCCCGAGACCGGCTCATAGACGTGTTCGGTTCGGTCTCTAGTATTTCTAACTTACAACACAAGTTACATACTAATGCCGGTTTACGGCTACAACCCTTAAACCGGTTCTGGGCCTTGGGCCCTGATTGAATATCCTCACGGGCTTCAAGCATACTTGGCTACTGATGAAGTTAACCCGGCCTCTCCTGGCCGGTTTACGCCCAGTAGTAATATCCCCAATAGCGCGCCTCCTCCTAGGTCGGCCGCAACCCCCCTTGCTCCTTTATATACGGGGGCAGGGGGCACCCCATAGACACAACAATTGATCATTGATCTCTTAGCCGTGTGCGATGCCCCCCTCCACCATACTCCACCTCGATAATACTGTAGCGGTGCTTAGGCGAAGCCCTGCTTCGGTAGAACATCAACATCGTCACCACGCCATCGTGCTGACGAAACTCTCCCTCAACACTCGGCTGGATCAGAGTTCGAGGGACGTCATCGAGCTGAACGTGTGCTGAACTCGGAGGTACCGTACGTTTGGTACTTGATCGGCCGGATCGTGAAGACGTACGACTACATCAACCGCGTTGTGATAACGCTTCCGCTTATGGTCTAAGAGGGTACGTAGGCAACACTCTCCCCTCTCGTTGCTATGCATCACCATGATCTTGCGTGTGCGTAGGAAAAGTTTTGAAATTACTACGTTCCCCAACAGTGGTATTAGAGCCTGGTTTTATGCGTTGATGTTATATGCACGAGTAGAACACAAGTGAGTTGTGGGCGATATAAGTCATACTGCTTACCAAAGATGTCATACTTTGGTTCGGGCGGTATTGTTGGATGAAGCAGCTGGACCGACATTACGCCAGACGCTTACGCGAGACTGGTTCTACCGACGTGCTTTGCACATAGGTGGCTGGCGGGTGTCAGTTTCTCCAACTTTAGTTGAACCGAGTGTGGCTACGCCCGGTCCTTGCGAAGGTTAAAACAACACCAATTTGACAAACTATCGTTGTTGTTTTGATGCGTAGGTAAGAACGGTTCTTGCTAAGCCCGTAGCAGCCACGTAAAACTTGCAACAACAAAGTAGAGGACGTCTAACTTGTTTTTGCAGAGCATGTTGTGATGTGATATGGTCAAGACATGATGCTAAATTTTATTATATGAGATGATCATGTTTTGTAACCAAGTTATCAGAAACTGGCAGGAGCCATATGGTTGTCACTTTATTGTATGAAATGAAATCGAACTGTAAAGCTATACTATATAACTAAGCGGTATCGATAGTCGTAGAAGCATAAGATTGGCGAGACGACAATGATGCTACGATGGAGATCAAGGTGTCGCGCCGGTGACGATGGTGATCATGACGATGCTTCAGAGATGGAGATCACAAGCACAAGATGATGATGGCCATATCATATCACTTATATTGATTGCATGTGATGTTTATCTTTTATGGATCTTATCTTGCTTTGTTTGACGGTAGCATTATAAGATGGTCTCTCACTAAATTTCAAGATAAAAGTGTTCTCCCTGAGTATGCACTGTTGCCAAAGTTCGTCGTGCCCAGACACCACGTGATGATCGGGTGTGATAAGCTCTACGTCCATCTACAACGGGTGCAAGCCAGTTTTTGCACACGCAGAATACTCAGGTAAAACTTGACAAGCCTAGCATATGCAGATATTTCCTCGGAACAGTGAGACCGAAAGGTCGAGCGTGCATCATATAGTAGATATGATCAACATAGTGATGTTCACCATTGAAAGCTACTCCATTTCACATGATGATCGGTTATGGTTTAGTTGATTTGGATAACGTGATTACTTAGAGGATTTGAGGGATGTCTTTCTAAGTGGGAATTCTTAAGTAATATGATTAATTGAACTTAAATTTATCATGAACTTAGTACCTGATAGTATCTTGCTTGTCTATGTTGATTGTAGATAGATGGCCCGTCTTTGTTGTTCCGTTGAATTTTAATGCGTTCCTTGAGAAAGCAAAGTTGAAAGATGATGGTAGCAATTACGGATTTGGGTCTCAGAATTTGAGGATTATCCTCATTGCTGCACGTAAGAATTACGTTACGGAAGCACCGGCTGGGTGCCAACTGGCTGATGCAACTGACGACGTTAAGAACGTCTGGCAGAGCAAAGCTGATGACTACTCGATAGTTCAATGTGCCATGCTTTATGGCTTAGAACCGGGACTTCAACGACGTTTTGAACGTCATGGAGCATATGAGATGTTCCAGGAGTTGAAGTTAATATTTCAAGCAAATGCCGGATTGAGAGATATGAAGTCTCCAATAAGTTCTATAGCTGCAAGATGGAGGAGAATAGTTACATTAGTGAGCATATACTCAAGATGTGCGGGTATAATAATCACTTGATTCAACTGGGAGTTAA
The DNA here is from genome assembly GCA_021605145.1 of Aegilops bicornis. Taxonomy (NCBI): domain Eukaryota; kingdom Viridiplantae; phylum Streptophyta; class Magnoliopsida; order Poales; family Poaceae; genus Aegilops; species Aegilops bicornis. Next base: position 512,918,440 of record CM038671.1, read on the forward strand.
TCTTCCGGATGATAGCGTCATTGACAGAATTCTCCAATCACTTCCACCAAGCTACAAGAGCTTCGTGATGAACTATAACATGCAAGGGATGGATAAGACGATTCCCGAGCTCTTCGCAATGCTAAAGGCTGCTGAGGTAGAAATCAAGAAGGAGCATCAAGTGTTGATGGTCAATAAGACCACCGATTTCAAGAAAAGGGCAAAGGGAAGAAGAAGAGGAACTTCAAGAAGAACATCGAGCAAGTTGTCGCTCGGAGAAGAAACCCAAGTCTGGACCTAAGCCTAAGACTGAGTGCTTCTCTTGCAAGCGTATCGTCACTGGAAGCGGAACTGCCCCAAGTATTTGGTGGATAAGAAGGATGGCAAGGTGAGCAAAGGTATATGTGATATACATGTTATTGATGTGTACCTTACTAGAGCTCGCAGTAGCACCTGGGTATTTGATCTTTGGTTACATTGCTAATATTTGCAACTCAAAACAGGGACTACAGATTAAGCGAACACTGGCCAAGGACGAGGTGACGATGCGCGTGGTAAATGGTTCCAAAGTCGATGTGATCGCGGTCGGCACGCTACCTCTACATCTACCTTCAGGATTAGTATTAGACCTAAATAATTGTTATTTGGTGCCAGGGTTGAGCATGAACATTATATCTGGATCTTGTTTGATGCGAGACGATTATTCATTTAAATCATAGAATAATGGTTGTTCTATTTTTATGAGTAATATCTTTTATGGTCATGCACCCTTGAAGAGTGGTCTATTTTTGATGAATCTTGATAGTAGTGATACACATATTCATAATATTGAAGCCAAAAGATGCAGAGTTGATAATGATAGTGCAACTTATTTGTGGCACTGCCGTTTAGGTCATATCGGTGTAAAGCGCATGAAGAAATTCCATACTGATGGACTTTTGGAGCCACTTGATTATGAATCACTTGGTACTTGTGAACCGTGCCTCATGGGCAAGATGACTAAAACACCGTTCTCCGGTACTATGGAGAGAGCAACAGATTTATTGGAAATCATACATACAGATGTTTGTGGTCCGATGAATGTTGAGGCTCGTGGCGGATATCGTTATTTTCTCACCTTCACAGATGATTTAAGCAGATATGGGTATATCTACTTAATGAAGCATGAGTCTGAAACATTTGAAAAGTTCAAAGAATTTCAGAGTGAAGTTGAAAATCATCGTAACAAGAAAATAAAGTTTCTACGATCTGATCGTGGAGGAGAATATTTGAGATTACGAGTTTGGTCTACATTTGAAACAATGCGGAATAGTTTTCGCAAGTCACGCCACCCGGAACACCACAAACAGTAATGGTGTGTCCGAATGTCGTAATTGTACTTTACCGGATATGGTGCGATCTATGATGTCTCTTCTTGATTTACCGCTATCGCTTTGGGGTTATGCTTTAGAGACGACCGCATTCACGTTAAATAGGGCACCATCGAAATCCGTTGAGACGACGCCTTATGAACTGTTGTTTGGCAAGAAACCAAAGTTGTCGCTTACGAAAGTTTGGGGCTGCGATGCTTATGTGAAAAAGCTTCAACCCGATAAGCTCGAACCCAAATCGGAGAAATGTGTCTTCATAGGATACCCAAAGGAAACTGTTGGGTACACCTTCTATCACAGATCCGAAGGCAAGACATTTGTTGCTAAGAATGGATCCTTTCTAGAGAAGGAGTTTCTCTTGAAAGAAGTGAGTGAGAGGAAAGTAGAACTTGATGAGGTAACTGTACCTGCTCCCTTATTGGAAAGTAGTTCATCACAGAAAACGGTTTCTATGACACCTACACCAATTAGTGAGGAAGTTAATGATGATGATCATGAAACTTCAGATCAAGTTGTTACTGAACCTCGTAGATCAACCAGAATAAGATCCGCACCAGAGTGGTATGGTAATCCTGTTCTGGAAGTCATGCTACTAGATCATGATGAACCTATGAACTATGAAGAAGCGATGGTGATCCCAGATTCCGCAAAATGGCTTGAAGCCATGAAATTTGAGATGGGATCCATGTATCAGAACAAAGTATGGATTTTGGTTGACTTGCCCGATGATCGGCAAGCAATTGAGAATAAATGGATCTTCAAGAAGAAGACTGACGCCGGCGGTAATGTTACTGTCTACAAAGCTCGACTTGTTGCGAAAGGTTTTCGACAATTTCAAGGGATTGACTACGATGAGACCTTCTCACCCGTAGCGATGCTTAAGTCTGTCCGAATCATGTTAGCAATTGCCGCATTTTATGACTATGAAATATGGCAGATGGATGTCAAAACTGCATTCCTGAATGGATTTCTAGAAGAAGAGTTGTATATGATGCAACCAGAATGTTTTGTCGATCCAAAGGGAGCTAACAAAGTGTGCAAGCTCCAACGATCCATTTATGGACTGGTGCAAGCCTCTCGGAGTTGGAATAAACGCTTTGATAGTGTGATCAAAGCATTTGGTTTTGTACATACTTTTGGAGAAGCCTGTATTTATAAGAAAGTGAGTGGGAGCTCTGTAGCATTTCTGATATTATTTGTGGATGACATATTACTGATTGGAAATGATACAGAATTTCTGGATAGCATAAAGGGATACTTGAACAAAAAAAATTCAATGAAAGACCTCGGTGAAGCTGCTTACATATTGGGCATCAAGATCTATAGAGATAGATCAAGACGCTTAATTGGACTTTCACAAAGCACATACCTTGACAAAGTTTTGAAGAAGTTCAAAATGGATCAAGCAAAGAAAGGGTTCTTGCACGTGTTACAAGGTGTGAAGTTGAGTAAGACTCAATGCCCAACCACTGCAGAAGATAGAGAGAAAATTAAAGATGTTCCCTATGCTTCAGCCATAGGCTCTATCATGTATGCAATGCTGTGTACCAGACGTGATGTGTGTCTTGCTATAAGTCTAGCAGGGAGGTACCAAAGTAATCCAGGAGTGGATCACTGGACAGCGGTCAAGAACATCCTGAAATACCTGAAAAGGACTAAGGATATGTTTCTCGTTTATGGAGGTGACAAAGAGCTCATCGTAAATGGTTACGTTGATGCAGCTTTGACACTGATACAGATGATTCTAAATCGCAAACCGGATACGTGTTTACATTGAACGGTAGAGCTGTCAGTTGGTGCAGTTCTAAGCAAAGCGTCGTGGTGGGATCTACGTGTGAAGCTGAGTACATAGTTGCTTCGGAAGCAGCAAATGAAGGAGTCTGGATGAAGGAGTTCATATCCGATCTAGGTGTCATACCTAGTGCATCGGGTCCAATGAAAATATTTTGTGACAATACTGGTGCAATTGCCTTGGCGAAGGAATCCATATTTCACAAAAGGACCAAGCACATCAAGAGACGCTTCAATTCCATCCGGGATTTAGTCCAGGTGGGAGAAATAGAAATTTGCAAGATACATACGGATCTGAATGTTGCAGACCCGTTGACTAAGCCTCTTCCGCGAGCAAAACATGATCAGCACCAAGGCTCCATGGGTGTTAGAATCATTACGGTAATCTAGATTATTGACTCTCGCAAGTGGGAGACTGAAGGAAATATGCCCTAGAGGCAATAATAAAGTTATTATTTATTCCCTTATATCAAGATAAATGTTTATTGTTCATGCTAGAATTGTATTAACCGGAAACATAATACATGTGTGAATACATAGACAAACAGAGTGTCACTAGTATGCCTCTACTTGACTAGCTCGTTAATTAAAGATGGTTATGTTTCCTAGCCATGGACAAAGAGTTGTTATTTGATTAACGGGATCACATCATTAGAAGAATGATGTGATTGACTTGACCCATTCCGTTAGCTTAGCACACGATCGTTTAGTATGTTGCTATTGCTTTCTTCATGACTTATACATGTTCCTATGACTATGAGATTATGCAACTCCCGTTTATCGGAGGAACACTTTGTGTGCTACCAAACGTCACAACTTAACTGGGTGATTATAAAGGTGCTCTCTGTGTCTCCAAAGGTACTTGTTGGGTTGGCGTATTTCGAGATTAGGATTTGTCACTCCGATTGTCGGAGAGGTATCTCTGGGCCCTCTCGGTAATACACATCACTTAAGCCTTGCAAGCAATGCAACTAATGAGTTAGTTGCGAGATGATGTATTACGGAACGAGTAAAGAGACTTGCCGGTAACGAGATTGAACTAGGTATTGAGATACCAACGATCGAATCTCGGGCAAGTAACATACCTATGACAAAGGGAACAATGTATGTTGTTATGCGGTTTAATCGATAAAGATCTTCATAGAATATGTGGGAGCCAATATGAGCATCCAGGTTCCGCTATTGGTTATTGACCAGAGACGTGTCTCGGTCATGTCTACATAGTTCTCGAACCCGTAGGGTCCGCACGCTTAGCATTACGATGACAATTATTTTATGAGTTTATATGTTTTGATGTACCGAAGGTTGTTCGGAGTCCCGGATGTGATCACAGACATTACGAGGAGTCTCGAAATGGTCGAGACATGAAGATTGATATATTGGAAACCTATGTTTGGATATCGGAAGTGATCCGGGTGAAAATGTGATTTTACCGGATTACCAGAGGGGTTACCGGAACCCCCCGGGGACTTAATGGGCCTTAGTGGGCCTAGGTGGAAGAGAGGAGAGGAGGCAAGGGCTGGCCGCGCGCCCCTCCCCCTAGTCCGAATAGGACAAGGAGAGGGGGCGGCGCCCCCCCTTCCTTCTCTCTCCTCTTCCCCCTCCCGAATCCTATTCCAACTAGGAAAGGGGGGAGTCCTACTCCCGACTCCTCCGGCGCGCCTCCTCCTAGGCCGGCCGCACCCCCCCTTGCTCCTTTATATACGGGGGCAGGGGGCACCCCATAGACACAACAATTGATCATTGATCTCTTAGCCGTGTGCGGTGCCCCCCTCCACCATAGTCCACCTTGATAATACTGTAGCGGTGCTTAGGCGAAGCCCTGCGTTGGTAGAACATCAACATCGTCACCACGCCGTCGTGCTGACGAAACTCTCCCTCAACACTCGGCTGGATCGGAGTTCGAGGGACGTCATCGGGCTGAATGTGTGCTGAACTCGGAGGTGCCGTACGTTCGGTACTTGATCGGTCGGATCGTGAAGACGTACGACTACATCAACCGCGTTGTGATAACGCTTCCGCTTACGGTCTACGATGGTACGTAGACAACACTCTCCCCTCTCGTTGCTATGCATCACCATGATCTTGCATGTGCGTAGGAATTTTTTTGAAATTACTACGTTCCCCAACAGTTTTACTATAAAAATGCTATTTAAAGCTACTCATACCAACAATTTAGTGCTATTAAATGCTATTCGGTAGTATGAATCCATGTTATGTCCAATTGAATTTTTTCGCTTCCTGTATAATGCATGTAACCTACTCATACCAACATTTTAGTGCATTCCAAATGTCTATACTACCGCTGCAATTCGAACTGAATTTGAATTTGTTTCTCTATTTTAATAACAATCTACAATCATGATTGTTGCCAACTTCAACCATCATTCGTGTATTACCTTAATAACACACCACATGATTACTATAGAGATAGATATGAACTATATGTACTACATGAACTCGAATTCTATTTTTTGAATACACTTGATGTCGATTCCAAGTAATAGTACATTTAATGTACTAACTATATATTCATAATCTAAACCATGTTCCATACGTGTACACCGTGTTTATCACACATAGTATAGTACCCCGCCCCCTACATTATGACAAGTATTTAGACCTGAGCTGCAAAAGCCATACATTAGCCCAAATTATGATCAATGTTCTATATGTTATATGTAGTACTAGCAAGATGCCCATGCGTTCCATAGAACATCAACATGATCAAGGGGAGGCCTAATTTTTAAATATGGAGAGGGGTGTGGGTATCTTTTTTCAAAATTGCCATAGTTTCCTTCCTATCCGTCACATATAAATTGGACGGCTTATATTGCAGGATGGTACCATCATCAACAACTCCGTTTTTTTATAAGAGTAGAGATAAAATATATTATATGTAGTATAACATGTTCATAACCACACCATGTGTATCACCGTTATATATATTCACACATGCGTCGGTTTAAAACACTATGTTAAATTCTTCAAATATCTGAATTCGCTTTTTATAATGAAGTATGATCTCTATTCGTCTTTTAAACCCACACAATACTCTCATCTTTGTAGCTAGCTAGCGCTAACTTTCTCTCGTGCATGCAGACGCCTGCATCCCTCTGACCCTCCCTCAGCATTCTCTAGCTCCATCGCGCAAATTCGTCTTTTCACTTTAGGTCGTTCACTCACGGTGTGTGTAGGCCCCCGAGCTCCTTCTTTATGGCACACATCGATCGATATGCCTCTCTAGCCAGGTGTGCCTAGCACAAAGCACAAGCTTCCCCTCTTCTCTTATCACCGTCCATGCCTCACTCCCACCACTCTTTTCATCGATCTCGTACTCGCACACTCCTCCCCCCTCGATATTGTATGACTGTCGCACCACCTCCTAGATGCATCCCTCTCTGTCTCTATCCTTCTCCCCGTGCCTCTTTTGCTTCTAACACACACATGCATGTATACCGATCAATCTCCCAACATATACCTAGGTCGACTTTAACTACTCCCCCCCATCGATCGACGTACCTCACAAGTTATGTCTCTCCTTTCTTTGACAAAGGATGATTGATGTTCCTATGTAGTTATGTCTGCTTACCACAGCCATATCGCCCCCCCATCATTTGTGCATGCCTCCTAACCCATCTCTCACACGCACGTGCACAGACAGGCAGCCATCACCTCTCTTATTGATATTGCAGGTGTGCCCTCTGATTTTCTAGCAAGCCTATCCCACCATTTGTTAGAAGCAACTCCACTACCATCCCCTCCAACACTCTAGCTCTGTCTCTCTCCCAACCTTATTCCTCTCCTACACATATGCATGGATGCCGATCGATCTCCCTTAATACATGAGGTAGATCGATCTCCCTTAATACATGAGGTAGGCCTCTCTCCTCCTCCACACATATACCAGCCATTGTACCTCTATAGTTAATTAGGCCTCCCTCCCCCCACCACACACCGATAGTCGAGCGTTGTAGGTAGGTATCCATGCCACAGAGACAAACTACACCTGTCCCCTCTCATGTTCCAGTAGGCCAGCCACTCTATATCTTTGACGTGGGCACACACAAATTCGATGGCACTCTTTATCGATCGCGCGCACGCACACACACACATCATCCCTCTCTTTGATTCTATGGACACCTCAAGCCGATGATACCTCCACTCTCTTCTCATGGATCGCCCCCTCTATATATATGATATATCCATGACTCTATTTCACACACATTGCATATGTTACATTTTTTGGTTGACCCCACCCCCCCCCCCCCAAAAAACTCTCACGAACCCACACACTATATCTCTCTCACACAACCCCACGTAGGTGGTGTATGTATACAAGAAGAGAATAGGTGCACCGTGCACGTACTCATGCTTCGTGCCCATCCACACCCGCGCGGGTACATGGTGGACCTCATTTCTGTACAAAATGGCAGCCCACGTGCTAATTTGAACGCGTGTGGCAGTTGTTTACCTACGGAGGTCATGTACCACGCGTGCACGAAACAAAGTTCGACTTGATGCGTTGGCGCGTTATTTTCAAATAAAGTTATATCGCTCAATGGCACGTACACAGAATATAAAACGATTTTTATGGATAAAAAGGTAATCCGCTCCACTATATACAATGGAGCCCGCGTGCCTGGTTTGTCTCTCTTCAGAGTATCTCACACAAGGCTGCGGTGGCCTCTCTCTCTATCACCGTTGGTCACTGATCCGGCCGCATCCCGTCCACCGGCGGAAAGAGAGGATGTGCATCGTTTCTCCGTTCAACGGTGCCGAGGTAGCACGTCCCGATCTGCGGCACACGCCGTTCTCTCTGACCAAGCTCCGGCGTGGTAGGGCCTACGCCACCTGCTCGCTGCCGCAGTATGGGCAGATTCCGCCCGCCGCCACTCACCTAGTTACATCCCGACGAACTCCAGGTATCCCCTCCGGCCTTGCTCCACTGCCTGTCTTCCCACGTCGCTGCATGTGGATCTTCCATAGTTCTTTGCCCAAAACGTAGCTCGTCCGGCGTACTTTCCATATTGCAATCTCGTCCTCACACCGTTTTAGACAAACACAACCGTGTTGTTATCTTCTATTAGGTCAAGGAATATGCTTCTTTTTTGTCGTCGCATGTGTCATCAACTGTTACTGGCCAGTAATTCTTTCCTTTCTACCTCTTTTTTGCAAACAGGGCTATCCATTTCACCTCGTTGCTATTGCGACCTTTCGGTGAACTGCACAAATCACTTTTTTCTTAAGAGTGTTTTGTGCAGTTCTACCAAAATGTCACACGGGCAAAATCTCTACATTTCAAAGGTCTTGTTGCACAAAGGGAGATTGGTTTTGCTCTATCCTCCTCATCCAACTCCGAGCTTAATCTTCTCCAACTAGTTAGTCTTAAGAGAGACTGCAAAGGTGACCGGCTTCTATTTGTGTGTTTATTGTTTCATCAGCAGTCCTCTATTATTGTAATCACACTTAATATCTTTGGAACAGGGACGCTCAGCTCTATTTTAGTGTAAGTGCACAAAATGATCGGAATATTGCATGCTCCAGACAGCTACTTTTTTCCCAACATGCCTTGTTGATTTAGACAGAGCTGGGGGGACGTTGCTGCCAATGAAAGCATGGATCAATTTTAATTTAACACCTTCTCACAACTTTGTCTTCAATTGTGATGTAAATATTAGCTCTGATTAGCAAGGAAGTTAGTTTTTTATTGTTTCTGAAAGAGCATCGATGGCAAGACACACGAAACAAAAGCTGAAAGCTCACACCATTGTACAATTTCATGTCGCTGGAAAATTATTTGTATAGTACGTAAACAAATGCTGGAAGCTTGATAGCATTGCCAGAAGCCTCTTCGGCATCTGGGTCCATGTGCCATGCACAAAATTATACTCCTTCGTTCCTAAATATTTGTCTTTTTACAAATTTCAAGTGGGCATATTTTAGAGTGTAGATTCACTCATTTTGCTTCGTATGTGTACTCCCTCCGTTCCTAAATATTTGTCTTTCTAGAGATTTCAACAAGTGACTACACACGGAGCAAAATGAGTGAATCTGCACTCTAAAATATATCTATATACATCCGTATGTAGTAGTCCATTTGAATCTCTAAAAAGACAAATATTTGAGTACTCACTCGTTGAAATCTCTAGAAAGACAAATACTCCGGAGTATATTTAAGAACCGAGGGGGTAGTGCACATCCACATGGGAGACTCAGACCGGTCGTTGCGCCGCATTAATAGTGAGTAATGAGCAGTCAAATCATAAGCCCCACCTTTCCCACTGTAAGTTGCTCGGAAGAAGTAACCATCAATATGCTCTTCTTTGAATCCGCTCATATTACTCCATCAGTCACTGTTTATAGAGCACGCTTTAGAAAAAGAGAAAATCTTTGGGACCAAGGCGACTAGCGATCGGCCTGAAAAATAGCAGTGGTAGTTATATCACGACGTCTGTTACTAGAGGAAATAATGCGTACACACATGCATGAAGTGCTTCCACCCCGGGTACACACATGCATGCACTTACTCCACTCCATAGTACTACATCAAAGAAAATTGTGGTTACCACGCCCTAATTAATTGAGCATTAAACCAAACGCGTCTAAAGTCTCTCTGGTGGTGGAAATGCATTGAGAGAAATGCATCATAATGAAGCACACCCTGTAAACTGTGATGGAGGGAGGAGTAGTATGGAGGTGCAAAACCAAGTACGCGTATGGCCAGTCGGTCAACGCACCTCCTCTTGGCATATCACTGACATGTGGGACCAGAGTGTGAGCAAACCGATCTCAATTGACAGCAAAATGGCCAACCCGCCATTCTATGATGTTTTGAGTAGATATCTTTTGTCCCTGGGTTGATTGATGATCTAGATTGGTACGAGTTGTATGTTTTATTTTGGTGCTGTCCTATCGTCCCCTCCGTGTCGCGCAAGCGTGTGGGATTCCCGCTGTAGGGTGTTGCAATACGTTCATGATTCGCTTATAGCGGGTTGCTTGAGTGACAGAAGCATAAACCCAAGTAAGGGGGTTGTTGCGTATGGGATAAAGGGGACTTGATGCTTTTATGCTATGGTTGGGTTTTACCTTAATGATCTTTAGTAGTTGCGGATTCTTGCAAGAGTTCCAATCATAAGTGCATATGATCCAAGAAGAGAAAGTATGTTAGCTTATGCCTCTCCCTCATATGAAATTGCAATGACGACTACCGGTCTTGTTAACGATTGCCTAGGATAATTCCGCACATTGATCCATCATTATTCCACACTTGCTATTTATATTATTTAGTAATATATTCTAAATTTATGATAACAGCACCTACTTTTATATTTTAGCTCTTCGATACCATGCAAAGTTATCCTCTTCATACCCGCAACGTAGTTTTATTTCTCGTTTCTAGTTGGAAGCAAATGTTGATTATGCGTGAAATTAAATGTCGATTGCCAGATAGGACTTGAGAGAATATTGATCTTACCTTTAGCTCCTTGTGGGTTCGACACTCCATACTTATCACTTCCACCTTTGGAAATTGCTACGATGATTCCCTGCACTTGGGGATTATGAATCTCTTTTCTGGCGCCGTTGTCGGGGAGCAATAGCGTGGGGTTGATATTCTCGTGTGTGCTTGTTTGCTCTCTTCACTAAGTAGATTTTGTTTTACCTTTTTGCTTCTGTTTAGTTGTGGGTGAAACATACAAAAAAATTAAAATAATGAAAATACAAAAAAGTTATTGCTTGCCTCTCATGCCTAAAAAGATTTTCAAAAAGAGAAGTGATCGGAAAGTTATGCATTGAAGAAGTGAGGGTCGACCTTGAGCACTGGTGTTCATGCTCACGGAAACAATGTAGAATTTTTCATGGAAGTTTATCTGTAAATAATTATCTCCTTGTTTATATCCAATGTATTATAAAAATAATGTGCCAAGCTTTGGTTTTAGGATGATTGGATTGCTTGTTTACTATGTGCAGAACAAAAACAGAAACTTTGGCTGTAGTGCATGAATTTATATTTTTTACTGGAAGGTAAAATGGGTCGGAAAATTTTTGCACCTTACTTCTGTACAAATTTTTCAAATTGTCAAATTTATTTCATAATTGTAGGAGTTACATAAGTTTACTAAACTTCCAGATTACTACAGACTGTCCTGTTTTTGACAGATTCTGTTTTTTGCATGTTGTTTGCTTATTTTGATGAATCTATGGCTAGTATCGGGGGTATGAACCATAGAGAAGTTGGAATACAGTAGGTTTAACACCAATATAAATAAACAATGAGTTCATTGCAGTACCTTAAAGTGGTAGTTTGCTTTATTACACTAATGGATCTCACAAAGTTTTTGGTAAAGTTTTGTGTGGATGAAGTGTTCGAAGAACGAGGAGTTACCGATGTGAGAAGAATAAAGAGAGGCAAGAGTTCAAGCTTGGGGATGCCCAAGGCACCCCAGGTAAATATTCCAAGGATACTCAAGCATCTAAGCTTGGGGATGCCCCGGTTGGCATCCCATCTTTCTTCTTCAACAATTATCGGTATACCTCGGTTTTTGCTTTGTTCACATGATTTGTGTCCTTTATGATTTTATTTTTCTTTAAGAACCATGCTAGTATGAGATAGACCTTCACTAATTTATGGAATACTTCATGTGCTTCACTTACATCTTTTAAGTACGATCTTATAGAATTGCTCTTTGTGCTTCACTTAAATCTTTTGAGTATGGTTTTATAGAATGCTTTGTGTGCTTCACTTATACATTCTGAGCTTGGATATTGGTTAGTCTATATTAATTGTAGAATGCTCCATGAACTTCACTTATATATTTTGGAGTATGAATAATACTATCATCTAAAGCGGGTTTGGAAGAGTGTCAACTTTAGGAACTAGTGATCCCGCTATTCCGGATGAGAAGAATTTTGCTTATGTGGAGAGTAGAAAAATTTCTATGCTTGTAGATCATGAAAAGAATGCTTTATGTGATGGTTATATTTTTTAATTCATTCATGATGCTACTTAAAATTATTATGAGGGAGGAATATATGCCTGTAGGAGTTTCAATAATATCAGGTTTCCTCTCTATGTGCTTAAAGTTTTGAAGTTATACTTGTTTTTCCTTCCTATGCTAGTTGATTCTTGTTCCTATAAATTATGTGTTCACAAAATCCCTAGGCATAGGAAGTTGGTTAGATTCAAATGTGCTAGTCATATTCTTCATGATGCTCTCTTTATGTTTCAATTCTTATCTTTTATGTGAGCATCATTAAAATCATCATGCCTATCTAAAAGGCATTAAAGAAAAGCGCTTGTTGGGAGACAACCCAATATTTAACCTTACTGTTTTTGTGTGTTTACATGATTAAGATAATCTAGTAATCATGTTTTATAGCTTTTGTTTCAATAAAGTGCCAAGTAAGACCTTTCGGAAGACTTGGGTGAAAGTTAATGTGATCTTGCTGTAAAAAACAGAAACTTTGCACTCACGAGATTAGCTACCATTTTTTACAGAAGAGTGCTTTTGAGTTGATTCTTTTTGCAGAAGATTAATAGACAAATTACTCACGTCCACCAATTTATTTCATAATTTTTGAAGTAGCATAAGTATGGTTTCTGTTCAGATCATTATAGACTGTTCTGTTTCTGACATATTCTGTTTTCATTGCATAGTTTGCTTGTTTTCTAGTTTCTATGGCTCATATTGCTCAATATAAATTGTAGAAATGGTATGGTACAGTAGGAATTGTGTGAGAACAATTATTAACCTTGTATTTTACAGTACCAAAGTGAATGGTTTACTCTTTATCATACTAACCTATCTCACGAAGTTTTGTTAAGTTTTGTCTGATTGAAGTTTTCAAGCTTTGGGTGAGATATTGATATGAGGAGAATAAGGAGTGGAAAGACCCTAAGCTTGGGGATTACAAGGCACCCCAAGGTAATATCCAAGGAATACTCAAGCGCCTAAGCTTGGGGATGCCCCGGAAGGCATCCCCTCTTTCGTCTTCAGAACTATCGGTATACCTTACTCGGAGCTATATTTTTATTCGTCACATGATATGTGTTTTGCTTGGAGCGTATTTTTAATTTTACTTTCTGTTTGAATAAAATAATTGTATCTGAAATACTGAATGAAAAAGAATCCTACCATGGCTAGTTAATTATTTGACTACTCAGTGTTCTTCACTTATATCTTTTGGAGTAGTTTATCATTTGCTCATACGCTTCACGTATATCCTATGAGTAAATGGTTGAATGAATTGAATGTCATAAATCTGAATTTATATATGTTTAATATGCTTATAACATGGGGAGTAATGACTTCACACATAATAAGTATAGGTAGTAAACTCATTCAAAGTTAGCAAACGTAGAATTGGTCACTTGAACAATTCATGAAAGAATATTGAAGCAAGAGAGATTTCACATATAAATATACTATCTTGGACATATTTTGTAATTGTGAGCACTCATTAAAATATGACATGCTAAAAGGTTGATGTTGGACAAGGAAGACAACTTAATGGGTTATGTTTCCTTATATCCGAAATAAAGTATATTGTCATGGATCATCCAACATGTTGAGCTTGCCTTTCCCTCTCATGCTAGCAAAATTCTTTGCACCAAGTAGAAATACTACTTGTGCTTCCAAACATCCCTTAAAACGAGTTTTGCCATGAGAGTCCACCATACCTACCTATGGATTGAGTAAGATCCATCAAGTAAGTTGTCATCGGTACTTGCAATAAAAATTGCTCTCTAAATATGTATGATCTATTAGTGTGGAGAAAATAAGCTTTATACAATCTGGTGACATGGAAGCAATAAAAGTGACGGACTGCATAATAAAGGTCCCTATCACAAGTGGCAATATAAAGTGACATTCATTTGCATTAAGATTTTGTGCATCCAACCTTAAAATCGCATGACAACCTCTGCTTCCCTCTGCGAAGGGCCTATCTTTTACTTTTATCTTCTACCTTATGCAAGAGTCATGGTGATCTTCACCTTTCATTTTTACATTTTATCGTTTGGCAAGCCCATTGTGTTGGAAAGATCCTGATATATATATATATATATATATATATATATATATATATATATATATATATATATATCCAACTGGATGTAAGTTATCATGAACTATTATTGTTGACATTACCCTTGAGGTAAAAGGTTGGGAGGCGAAACTATAAGCCCCTATATTTCTCTGTGTCCGATTAAAACCTTGAACCCATAAATATCACGTGAGTGTTAGAAATTATGAAAGATTAAATGATAGTTGAATATGTGGAGTTTGCTGAATCAAAGCTCTTACATAGACCCTTCCCGAAAATAAGATGAATTGCAATTATTTGATGACTAAGAGCACTGTTTGTTAGTTTTCAAGAAAGTTTATGATCTATACTTTAACATGTGAATAGCTTGTTACTTGATCATGAAAAGTTTTATGAGATGAGCTACTGTTATGACATATAATGATGCTAGAAAAGGTGATTGAAACTATTGTTGATCAAACTTGTGCACCTGCTAGCATTCACACTTCATAAATTATTTCTTTTATCATTTACCTACTCGAGGACGAGCAGGAATTAAGCTTGGAGATGTTGATACATCTCCAACGTATCTATAATTTATGAAGTATTCATGCTATTATATTATCCATC